>CM050323.1:17880440-17900738 GCA_027475135.1 Bactrocera correcta
CCCACTTAATACCTGGCACAACCGGGGGACTTTCTCCCTTTCTTATGCACTGGCGCTACACAGCGAAATTGAAAACGTTGCCGGAAAACTGACGGGGCGACTGCTAGCTGCTGGATAATTCACGACTACAAGTATATGTTCGGGCACAGCTCGGTGGGTAATGGCTGTTTACAAGTACCGACTGCCTAACTACCATCCTATTCAATTTGGAAAGAATGTTCGGAGTAAGTAAGTAATATAGAAAGTAATATAGAAAAAGAGGGTTGGCTTAAAGGTTAAACATTTATACGGATAACTCGGAAGTGGGGGATGGAGACTTGTCGGAGTATACAGTCCAGAGTTAGCCATGAGACATAAAACTATGCTACCGAAACATCACAGTATATTTCAGAGGGCTTTGCTATTGGGAAAGCCGGGGAAGTAGTCACTTATGCGTCAGCAGGTAACTCCACAGTTGGCACAAAGCCCAGCAGCAATCAAGACAATAACTTCGTTTCGGATATCGGCCAGAAGAGGCTGTGGAAGCAGGGCAGAGAGTGTCGACATAAGTTAGTGACTTGGCGACATTAACTTTGGAAAAATTGAACAGGGCTGATACTACGAGTATATACCTGGGTGCAGAACTGCAAAAACCATGAAAGTTTCGTTGGAGCTTTGGTAATAAACCAAAATTAAAGAATTAATTATAGTCGTAGACTACTTTCATATTTTTCTTCTAACGGGTGATTTTTTAAGAGCTTGATAACTTTTTTAAAAAAAAAAACGCATAAAATTTGCAAAATCTCATCGGTTCTTTATTTGAAACGTTAGATTGGTTCATGACATTTACTTTTTGAAGATAATTTCATTTAAATGTTGACCGCGGCTGCGTCTTAGGTGGTCCATTCGGAAAGTCCAATTTTGGGCAACTTTTTCGAGCATTTCGGCCGGAATAGCCCGAATTTCTTCGGAAATGTTGTCTTCCAAAGCTGGAATAGTTGCTGGCTTATTTCTGTAGACTTTAGACTTGACGTAGCCCCACAAAAAATAGTCTAAAGGCGTTAAATCGCATGATCTTGGTGGCCAACTTACGGGTCCATTTCTTGAGATGAATTGTTGTCCGAAGTTTTCCCTCAAAATGGCAATAGAATCGCGAGCTGTGTGGCATGTAGCGCCATCTTGTTGAAACCACATGTCAACCAAGTTCAGTTCTTCCATTTTTGGCAACAAAAAGTTTGTTAGCATCGAACGATAGCGATCGCCATTCACCGTAACGTTGCGTCCAACAGCATCTTTGAAAAAATACGGTCCAATGATTCCACCAGCGTACAAACCACACCAAACAGTGCATTTTTCGGGATGCATGGGCAGTTCTTGAACGGCTTCTGGTTGCTCTTCACCCCAAATGCGGCAATTTTGCTTATTTACGTAGCCATTCAACCAGAAATGAGCCTCATCGCTGAACAAAATTTGTCGATAAACACATTTCGAACCGAACACTGATTTTGGTAATAAAATTCAATGATTTGCAAGCGTTGCTCGTTAGTAAGTCTATTCATGATGAAATGTCAAAGCATACTGAGCATCTTTCTCTTTGACACCATGTCTGACATCCCACGTGATCTGTCAAATACTACTGCATGAAAATCCTAACCTCAAAAAAATCACCCGTTATTTCATGGATATTTTCTGAACCCTTTCAGCCTTAACGTTTAAATAAGATTTCGTTTCAAGATGCTAAGAATAAGGTTTCGGTCTTGAGGGGGATGAACGATAACGCTCAAAAAGAGTTCAACCTGATACAAAATTTTCATTATTTTATTACTGTTTAAGACGAGTTTTAATTACCATGGGTGCAAGAATGGCGGAAAATTTGTGAAAAAAATTTATATTTGATCATCGAAATCAAATCGGCACAAATTTTCATAACTTACTACCAATACAACTTTCATTTACGCTAGTAAGGTAATTTGGAAAAAGAAGAGCGTGAATTTAAAAGTTAATTGTAAAATCCTCGGCCTCCCATAGGAAAACACATTATTTTGACAAAATTTCTTTTATATCAAGTTTCCTTCAAGGGTGCTTCTCTGATTATAGCGACCTTCTAGCGAGCGTTCTTTTGAGATCTCAGAAAAGGAGATAGACGCTGAGCACCAGATCTAGAAAATACGGGGGATGTGGAAGCAATTCGAGGCTCAATTTAAAGATTTTTGCCATCGCTTTCGCTTACTTTTGACAATGTGGAGTGTATTTGTGAAACAGCACTTTCTATTTCTTCAAATGCGGCAGTTCTTTGGCGATTTCGTTTTTCAAGTAGTCCAATTACGCTTTGTAATTGTCGCTGTTGATAGTCTTACCTATCTTTGCCAGTAGACGCTTTGGAGCGAATTCGTCGGGTACAGTCCACTCTGCTGTCTATCGATTGGATTTGATGGAGCTATGTTTCATTTATTCTCGATACAAAAATTCGATTCTTTTACAATTTAACATTTCCAAACACTGCTCCGAATCATCATGGCGTCGTTGTTTTGGTAAAAACGCGCGGCATCCACTTTGCATAGAGCTTTCTCATACCCAAATATTCGTGAACGATATAATGTACACGTTCAGTTAATATCTTTGGAGAGCCTGCTATCTCGAGCAACTTTACTTTATCGTCATCAACCATATTTTTGTGGAATTTTTTGATGATTTCGTCGGTAACAACCACTACTACAGTATTCATCGTCTTCGGTACTCAATTCACCACGTCTATACTATCCTTGAATCGGTCATCCTGTTACAAGACGGCTTCAAATTTGTTTATGTATAACCAACTCAAGTATTTTCATGGAAGAATCTTAATGAAATATTCTTCCGGGTTCTCACATTGGTACATTGTGGAATGCAATAGTAAAATTTCTGCAAATTTTATAAGAAAAATCTACCCAAATTGAATTGATTTGTTTGTCAAATAACTCATGGCACACGTGTTTCTAGATAAGAAGCTTAATGGAAAGAGTAGCAAGAGTATTACATAATAAAGAAAAGTTAAATTGAGCAATAAAGACAATAAAGGAATAAAGACAAGGTGATAAATAGTGTCATCCCTTTTGAAATGCGATCAAAAGAAGAATTTAGTGTAAGAGAAACAAAGGGCAATGATTTAAAGATGCGGAAGTTCAAACAAACAGAAAGCTAATAAGTGTGGGAGGTAAGGAAGTCAAAGGGGGCGTGGTGTTGACTTTTTCTATTTTCTGCACACACATATTTCATATACATATATTAACACACGCATATTTACGTAGCGTTACGCATATTTGCTCGTATGCGATTTGTTTACCTAACGCATGAAATTCGATATATGGTACACCTGCATGTGTGTGACACGGCGTATACGCAACTCGTCGTGTTTCCCCATAAGCGCACTCATGCTGCCTGTTCATTTGTAAGCATCCAATAAAAGCGTGTAGAACATTTATTTTAGCTTGTTTGTTGATAAAGCTCGTTTGTTAGTGTCTCGGAAAATGTTTATGCGACTCGCTATATTGCTAACCAAGGCACCTAAGCACTATTTACATTGTAGCTATGTATCTATTCTTTGCTCTTTTCTACAATGTGTATTTGCATTTAATGGGTTTGGCTCAAGGTGACAGCTGAGTAAGTCCCAGGTTGGCACTTCTCAAGTGACAAATGGTTTGGGTGGGGTTACTATTTGTCAGTCTTGCGAGGAGCCACAGAACTAGCACACTGTTTCTTGTTAGTTTACCGTTAGTGGGTGCGTCTGTGGCATTTGTGCTACTTACCTATTATTATTTGGCTTTTACCGCCACTTGTTAAACTTTTTATGGCTGTATGTGATTTCCACATACATACTTATGCCGTATACGATGCGCTCGGAGTTTGAGTTTCATTAAAGTACTTCCCACCAATGTATAAGGAGTGAAGTCAATTAGGTGATCAAAGACTTGAGGCACAGACAGCACCGTTATTTGAAAAAGAGGCTCTCTCAGTTTTGTTAAGATATATCAAACATTTGCCGATATATGCGATATAAAGACAGCCGTAAAATTCGAAACTATTTTAATTAGATATTTGAGTACTAAGGAAATGATTTGTCGGATTCACACTGTCCATTATATGAAGAAAGGGCTGGATTACAATCTGAATTCACACATTTTCAAATATTGAGTGAGGATGCTTAAAAAATATGCATGGATGACCTCAGCTTATGTCTTACCACAGCTCCCATACATCCAATCTAGTTATTTTCGAACTTCAGACTGACTTTATACCGCATTTTAATATGTAAGATAAATTAATTAAATAACTCAGGAAGCATCTAAATCAACTAATTAAAAATTAATTTATTTTGTCGAGAGATGTATCTTCATAATTTTAAGTGAACTAAACATAGAGTTAATACCAAATCAAGGATCAAAATCGACGCACAAAATATAACAATGATTGGGGAGTCCCTCCCACAACAGTAGAGTCTAAATAACCAGGACAGTTCCGGATTTTATCTGTCAGCTCGCCAGGGGTGGACTCATTGCTTATATCCGACACGGAGAACAAGTGGGTCTTCAGCTCGGCGTGTAAAACTGAACTGGAGAGCTTTTGTTCACTAAAAACACCGGAGGGCAGAGAGATATCTCTCTCGGAAATCGGACCGGACAGTTATTCAACAGGAGTGGGTCAAATGACGACTGGGCGTTATATGAAACGAAACTTGCAATATACAAGTCCGACATAAGAAAGTTAAAGAGAACTTCATGAAAAAGCGTCTCCGAAAAAGGTATTTGTTGGAGTACCGCAAAAGGTTTGTGTAGCTTTTGTCGACCTTCTGGATGAATAACACTTGAATCTTGCGATCAAGTCTCCGGGACCGGAGTACATCATAACAGCGCAGTTGCAACAGGCTTTAAAGGTGTCATGGAACTGATTGGCACCTATCTATGCGAACTACATAAGACTGGAGGTGTGGAGACGAGTCAGGGTTACGTTCGTTAGGAAAGCTGGAACGACCAAGCACTTAAGGCCCATCAACCTCTCCTACTAAAAGCTCTGGAGAGACTGATGAACTGGTACATAAAGAAGTGCATTTCGAGAAACCATTTATCAGGAGCGCAATATGCTTATTGTAAAGGCGAGTAAGGTACACGATCGTATCATGGCTTTGAGGAAGCGATTGAAGTTAAATAATTTCTTGATATTGACTTTACAGCTTTCAACAACGTCTTGGCGGAAACAGATGAATCTGCTCTGGACGATCCTGCGATTTCCTGAGTGCCGTGCACGAGTTGACGCATTTCAGTATCATACACTTCGACCTCATACCGGATGACGTAAATAATGGAGTCTGGCGGCTCCTGCTCTATTCACATACCGGCGAGGGCATTGTGGGTGAGAACAAGCCGTTAGAGAAGAGGGACAGTGAGCTTATTTACGGATGGGTTAAAACTTGGGATGAAGGTTGGTGCAGGAGTTTACTGTCAGGAACTCTCTATCTGATCTAGTGATCTCTTTGCCTTCAGTGCAGAAATCCGAACAAATGAGGTCCAATGAAATGGATTTGATAGAAGGGGAATTCGGGCGTTTCATATTGAGGACACGTGTTAGCTGTGAATTTGTAATGGTTTAGCAGGTTTTATAGTTGTCGTATTGTAATATAGTATGTAAGCTTGGACCTTAACAAGAGAATAATAAATAAATATACGATCAAATTGAAATTTATACTTCACGTGCTTTCGAATCGGTAATATTTTTTTAGTAAGTTGGTAGTACGGTTAGTGACATCTCTACTAAATTTCACGTCAAAATATTCATTATTATTTGAGATATCCGTCGTTTCGTAAGGCTCTAAGTGCAACTTCAGTCTATTCAAAAAATTCGTATGACCACTCCGAGAACACCGTTTTGACTCAATTGAGGATATAAATACTGAACCGAAGAGGGATCTGATGGCAATCACGACGGATCTTACTAAGTGCTATGATGACTGGAAAATTCGTTGGCATAAGTGTATTGCAGCGGGAGGGAATTACTTTGAAGGAAATAAAATGGACAAAATTCACTTTTTACTTTGATCACAGTATTGAATTCTAAGCTTCAAACAGGTGGCAGCTCTCTGCAAAAAAGGTTGATTTAAAATAAGAACTTTCTGTATATGTTGTTTACTCTTTAGTATTTTATGCCTTCCAAATATTTTACCAAAAATTTTCAAAAGGGATGACAGCCCTGCAATTTTTACCACCATCCAAAACTAGAATGAATAAAAACCTTTTTCAAAAATAATTATTACAATCGTATCTGGCTACTGTACGTTTGTACTCCGTATACTGCCAAGGTGACTAAACTTAAAAATTCGTTCATGTAAGCGTATACATATTGCAAGCATATTTCCTAACGTGCACATTTTAAGCGATTGAAATATTCATCCATATTATGAAAATTTCTTGCATATTAACGTCTTGGAGAGTATAAAAGGACACTTCTACGAGTACACTCATGTGCGAGCGTTGGTATGGTCACATGCGTGCTAGTGTGGTGTGGGGTGCACACTCAGTTATGAATAATAAAAGCGGTAAAGTCAGATCAATCAATTTCGTCGGCAATGTTAAATTTATTACTTTGGCAAATGTGTTACGGATATAATAAATATGTGCTTTAATTCAATGAGCATAATTTCCTAGACTTGTTCATGCATGCATATGCTTTCATATGTGGGTATGTGCTTTGTACAAATTAGAGAGTGTATAAGAGGATACCGAAAAAGAGTTGTTAAATATATGCGTGACAGCTGTTACAGTCTTAAATATAAATCGCGAATGAATGTGGAAGGGCATATAAAGTAATAAACGTATACCGATACAATTATGTAGGTGGATAGACCGTTCATATGAATTTTTAAAGACTTCTGCATGAATATGTATGTGTGGGATAAAAATAGATTATTTGATATATGACGAGCAAATATAAGAAGGCTTCAAACGAAACATAATCATGAAATTAGACAATTCTAATACAAACTTTTCCACTCTTTAGAAAAGGAAAATTTTTCCAAAATAATTATTCCTTAAAATGTTATAAGCAATAAAAGTTATACCTCAGCAGTCACACTAGGTTTTAAAAATTCTACGTTGCTCATACAACATGGTGTACTGTATGCATATTGTACACTTAATGCATAACATTCACTGCGTATAGCTTTTAAAATAATGTTTTTTTGAAAAAAAGTATTAGGACATTTTTTGTAGAGTGAAGGATTTAGTATTCGAATATTCACTTTTTTAAGTTATTAATTTATTTGCTTTGGAGATAAATTATATTTTACAAAAGATCCAAAAATCCCAAGTGAAATATATGGGAACAGTAAAACGACCACGGCTAGGGCAAAAACTGAAGCTTCTGGAGGCGTTTGCAAAAAAAAAACAACTTGTAATATATATGTATGTATGCACGTACGCACATAAAATATATGTTTACCAAAATTTGAATATTTTCCTACAGAAACTTCTTTGGCAGTACTCTAAAGTACGCTGGATTTGTGTCTAAGCATAATTTCCATAAAAATATATATAGAATAAATGTAAAACTATTCATGCGACTATTGTGTTGCAGCTCAGTATGTAACGTCGTTAGAATTGCAACATTTTAGTTCATACTTTTTTCTGAAATGCAAACACACACACACATCCATTTGAAGAGATTAGCAGAAAAGAGCGCATTTTATCTGCAAACACATAAACAAACACACACCCAGACGTGCCTGTGCGTCAACTACGTATATTTACATATATATGGATGAGTTGCAGACGTGCATTTCAAAAAAAATTTATTTATGCAACATCCCAAACACGCCTGACACGTGCGTCCATGCATCGAATCGCAAACAAAGGAATGCAACATAAAGAATTTCATAACTGTAAATATATGGAAAGGGCATAAATCTAGTCGAATTGCTGCCATTGTCACTCACACACACACACACACACACACACAGATACATGCATATTTGCAGTCTGCTGCAGTGCGGATAAAGTATGACTCAATCGCCGCCACACACACGCACACTCACGCAAATGTGTATGTGTGCGCACATGTTGCGTCAACAGAATAGCCGATTTTATGCATTCGCGCATTTACAATATTCCAATCATAAAATGGTGCAAAGGGCAGAGTTGTGACTGACAATAACACTCTGACACACCGACGAACACGCCGGTGCGTTTTTAACAAATTTAAGGAAAATATTCGATGCACATATAAATGTAAATATAGACATTTGTCGAATGTTCTTCCAAGTTTATGACTGCTTTCTGAAATTTACACGCTGTGGTTATAGTAAAGATTTTTGGACAAATAAAAAAATTTCAAAATATGAGAGTTACGCAAAAAAACTAAAGTCAGTCAACACCTATCCATTCATGATAATACGAACATAGAGGATCCGCCGTTTTTTATGTGGATACGTAAGCTTCGAATAATTTTATGGAAATAAATAAAGGTTTTTTTATATTAGACATATTTTTATTTTTCATTGTAAGTTTTTAAAGTAGTTTCTAAATACCCCTTTTTATCCAACATAGCAAAATGAAAGCGTTTCGGCGCGTTTTCTATGAAGTTTACTGGCACTTCGGTAGCATCTATGGTCCGCGCACTGCCAGCCAAAGTATTACTTTGTAAATAAATACTGTTGTCGCATCTCGAAAGTATACCACCCCTAAATAATTAAGACAATAGCATTTGATTTTTAACAAATACTGCGACATTAATTATTAAAACAGACTGTGTGATAGAAAGGGTGATTCATGTCGAAGTTCAATATTTCTTTTAAGGAAAACACACAGAAGCTTCAAATTTAAATGGGAATGTTTACTATAATTCGAAAGTTTACTCAGATTGTAATCTGTGAAGTTGTTTGAAGATTGTTGGCCGCAGCTACATATCAGAATTCCAACCGTTGAGTCCAATTTTCGATGACGCTTTCGGTCAATTCGACTGGAATCTGGCTAGTTACATCCTTGATGATTACTACAAGGGCTGAATAAATGCGTGATTGTCCGCATAGACTTCAGATTTTACATATCTTCACAACAGAATGTCTAACAGTGTGATGTCATACGATCTCTCAACAAAGTCGTGATTCCACCGGACCACAAAGCCATTGTTTCTTTCTGGATGAAATGGGAACTCAAGATCCTCTTCAGGTTCAGAAATGGGCTTTATCGCTGAACTAAATTTGGCTCGAAAACATAGGATCTCCTCGAAACTTTTGGAGAGCCCATATTGCGAGCGATGCCGCTTGAAAAGGTCGAGCGTTTTCAGTTGTTGCACAAGTTGTATTTGATACGTTTTCCGTTTAAGATATCGACGTAAAATGCGCCAAGTCGTTCCATATGTCAGTCCGAGTTGCTGCGAACAGCGCCGAATTGACTCTCCACGGTCTTCGTTTAGGTTCTAAGCTACGTCTGTTATATTTTCTTTACTGCGTGCTGGACATACTTGTCTATTCGGTCGAATATTATCCAATAATGAATGCTAGTTCGGATAATGGATGATGATGTTGCGAGTAGTACGCTCAGTAGACCGATTATTCTGACAATTAGTCGAGCGAAATATCATTCTTTAAAGAACATGAATTTTCGTAATAAAGTTGATCGATTTGTAAACATTATTGAGGCGTAAGTCTTTTAATGACGCAATGCCAAACAATACTGAACAGAAATAACTTAACAGTTTGACACGACTCACGCGTGATCTGTCAAAAAAAAAGCTATTGAAAAAAGTACCTCTACTTGTATCGCCCGGCTAATAGAGCGACTATTGACGTAGTCCAAGGTTTCCGAAACATATAACGATGAGGTTAAGTTAGCACAAGCTATGAAGTATAATTGTCTAAATCTAAGGATTGTTAGCAGTCGAAGTTTTAATGTCATTGACTGCGATATTAAGATATATTCTATACACCATCGTTCAGTTCGTGATAGTCACTAGTGATTTAGCAGGTGAGAATGTCAGGCTCCTTGCATAGAAGAAATGAAAAAGGTGGTGATATAGCTCTTTACTTTTGAACACAATCCGTCAATCCTGGATAACCATGGAGGTGGCGTAGATTGTTCGGTGTTATGGGATCGACTATGTGAAAAGCTTTTGTCAAATCCAACTCTACTAGGATCGTGTTATCACAGGATAGTTCTTTATTTAGGTCACTTCCAGATAGCTAGCAACGTTAAGTGATGTGATGGTGCTTTTCACTTTTCAGAAGCAATATTGCTAGTCCGCTAGACTAAGGGAGTGAGTCAAGGCCTCATGTGTCTACATTGCTGAGGTATTCCTACAATTTTCCAAACATCGGGTTGTATGAGGAGTGGTCAGCGTAAGATTTAGTACCGTCTGAACTTATTGATTTGAATGATGCAGTTAAAATGCTAAAATGCCCCGGTACTTCTTAAGGTCCAAAAAGTATGATAATGAAATTTAATTTTATCCCAATGGTTATATCTGTTCGGTGTGGACAAAGCTTTGACAGTAGTCTAGAGCTTACTCGCGCTGGTGGTCGAGTCTGCCCTGCAACACACAGCAACGTACGATACCCTCCATTTGACGCGTGGTGCGCAGACCTGAACACGTCCAGAAATGACCCCAGCCAATACGTAAACTGCACTTGACTGATGTGATGCTCCGATATATGGCGGTCTGCAACAAGGAATAAGCCTTGCGAAAAAAGTTACCAAATGGCTCTCGCATGAGGATTAGAACGAGATGAAAATTGAGGGATTGATCGGGAGTCATGTTCTTCAATGAGCTTCTTGGGTACAGATTGGAAGTGAAGTTATTGCATTTTAAGTGTCAGTAAGTTTGCGTTATCGGTGCGAAAATGAGCTTCGAACGAAAAGCCAATATTAATTGATGAAAGATGTTTATGACATTGAATGAATGTGAATATCTCCAAAATATTTTGATCGAACATTTGGGCTTACGAAAGGTGTGTGCACTTGTTCCGCACAAATTGACTGATGAACCAAAATTGCTAAGAATCCAATATTCCAAGGACGATAATCTGACCAAAAATCACATTTGAACCATTAACCACTCTCCGTATTCACCTGATATGGCACCGTGCGACTTCTTACTTTTCCGAAAAATGCATTTGCTCATGAAAGGAAAGCGTTATGCAGACGTAGGAGCTATTTAAAAGGCTTGCACCGGCATACTGGCGGCCTTACCGGCCAACGAGCTAAAACACTCGTTCGACATGCTTTTGGGCCGTGCAAAAAGCTGTATTGAAGCAGAAGGAAACAACATTGAATAAAATAAACTGATTTTGCCGAAAAACCATTTGTTCTGATTTGTATTTAAGTCCTGTTTACTTTGGAATGTTCCTTGTACGAGTATTGTACGTGGAACATATTCAATGTTCAATGTCAAGGTTATTTTTCACTTTAGTATTCGTGGAATTAGTGACACCTGTATCGAAGTCCTTGGAAATTGGCATAGCAGTTATGTTCCAAAGGGTCAAAAATGGTTAAAATTTGAGAAAAAGTATGGATGATCCAAAATAAAATCGTGAATGGTGCAGCGGAAGCAAAAAGTCCTTAAACTCAGTCAATCATTCTTCTATCTTTCAGGCAGTTTGCGGATTGCATCCCGAAAGAACTAAACCGTCTTGGCGGTCAGTAATGAACCAAATCGTTCTGACGTGAGCTGTATTTCAGTAAGTGCGCTCTGTATCAATCAGATCAAATGTGAGTCACAAAGGATAAGGTTTGGGCTTTAAAACGGGTGTGGCAAATCCTCCCAGGCAGTGATGAAAAACTATTTCCTCGTATCAAATAGATGGAGGTTGTCATCTTCTTCTATTCGTTTATATAAATTTTGGATTTCCATTTTCGAAAAAAATACTGGACAAACCCAGTTATCCTAAAAATAGAGGACTGAAATCATTTCAATCTGTGATATCTCTTCCGTGTCTTCAAATGTCTAAACTGCACAATGGTCCGGTTTTCGATCAGATCTTATAAAAACATCAAGGGCTCTATCACTGAAACACAAATCTCTTGAAAGCTTGCCAAATGAAAAGGTTCGCTCTGGAACAACTAGTTTTGAATAAATAAATAAAATAAGAAAAAGCGGTATCTCAAGATCCCAGATGATGCCCTATCTGATCAAATTTGGCCGTCACTCTGCTCTTGGTTAAGAGTATCACCACGAAAAATATTATTATTCCTAGGTTATGTGAGCTTTCATCGTTCTGGGAAACTTATCAAAGGGCCTAACCACCATATTGTATATAAATATGTATGGTATACTTCTATTTTATTCTTTAAAGTTTTTATTTGCAAGTGTCAATTATTCTGCGAAATTTGACGTGACATTATATGTGCCCTTAACGGCATTTTAGCTAACCACTTTGAATACCAAATAACTTATTTAGCACATTTTGAATCAAGAGGAACCATTAAAATAATTACTAAATTTAAATATTGATTCACTGGTTGTTCACATTCACACTTCAAATAGTCGATGGCTTGTGTGCGCCCTCGCACCGCGAAACATATAAAAGGGCGAACTTCTAGCACTAGGCGTTAGCCACTTGTACAATCGCGAAATGTCGCCATTATCATTATCATTATCGCAACCACAGTTGATACCCGCTCATTTCTCAAAGTTCTATGAACGTGCTTCAAAGTGCTCGGTTTTAACACATCCAACTCCAGCGTCTATTATTTCGGCTATTCGGTGCTGCTGCTGGTGTTTGTTACCTTCTGCTTGGCACTCTTTAGTAGTTCTGATGCCTCGACCAATATACATAACTTTGCCGTGTGTGTCGTCTGTGTGGTTTGCAGCGCGAAATTTGTAATAAACGTCGCGAGAATGTCGCGCATACGTGGGTTGGAGTCTATCATTGCTGCGTTGGATGCACGCGCCCAGACTCCGAGTGAGCGCCGTTATTTCGTAGACCTACGTAAAGAAGTTCGTCAGATTACCCTCGGCTTCACTTTTATTTATGTTTTTGTGGGCGTGTCGGCGGAGCTGAGGTTCCTCTTTCGTAATGAGCGTACTTTGCTTTATCCGGCTTGGATTCCGTTCGACTGGCGTACATCGGATTTGAGGTTCTATGCAGTGCATTCTTATCAAATTGTTGGCGTCTCCTATCTATTGCTGCAGAATTTCGTTAACGATTGCTTGCCAACTTTGGCTTTGGCGCTGCTGTCGGCACACATCAAACTGCTGGGTATTAGAGTTTCGCAAATCGGCTACGCGACGGAGAGTCTCGAAGCCAATGAGGAGGAGTTGTTGAGTTGCATCAAAGACCAAGAGCAGCTCTATAAGTGAGTAGAACTGAGAACTGTAAAAATTTTAAAGTCGAGGAAAATGAGAATTTTTTCAATATGTTTTTATATATTGGATCTGCTCTTTGTTTTAAGAACCTAACAATAAGTTATAAAATCTTAAATCTAGACAAGTTCAAGCACGTGATTGAGCTGTTTTGGTGATACGTTGCTTTTAAGTTATTTAGGGCGTGTCCCTGGGACCAAGGATGTACTAAAGCATTAGCCAATGAGTTTGCGTGATATCAGAGTTTCGATATATATTTCAGTTTGCACAGGTCGTACCCCTCTGTTGAATGACGTACATCCAAGTCGAATCTTTCGGCCCGGCACAGGTTGTATCCCACTGTTGAATGACGTACATCCAAGTCGGCTCTTTTTTTCGTTCACATTTATATGCCAGTTGGCTAGCCATTTTTCGACGGAACGACATATTAGTCGTTGGATCTGCTGTATATATGATATATAGAATTGGGTCTAAAACGCTGCCCTGTGGTATACCAGCACTTATCGGTCGTTCATCAGATATGAAATCACCTATTTTAACCATAAATAGTATATTTTTTAAATAAAACTCCAATATTATATGATTTTCCTGGAGAAATGGAGACATTTTTGACAGATCTGGGGAATGCGTTGAATGGGGAAGCTATAAAAATCCCAATTCATAGATGCCATCGTTTTCACAGCATTCTTTTAGTAATACAGTACTTTCTTGTTTTTCGGTGATATCGTCTTTAAAACGATCCAATAACATTATATTTTAGTCGCTGTTAATGGCCCTTCCTTTTTTAATCTAATCAATAAAAACGATTCCGTTCGCATTTCAAAATATAGATGTCATAACCTTGCCAGCTGACTTTTTCGTTTTCCACGCTTTGGACAGAGCTCATCGTGTGCAGTCCACGCGGCTGATTGTCGATCTATGTGATGGTGCCACACAGAGCTATCTCATACCGGAATGTTCATTATTGATATGATATACACAGATATCTTCAAAGTGCCTGCAAGTTCTATCAGATAAAATTCACGAGCTGCGCCTGACTCTAACAAACACAGGCAACGGAGACTCTGAAAAACCTTAAGCATTCGGAAATGTATTCCTGCTAAGTAATCCAATATTATAGTCGCTTTATTCCTTGAGAAAAGGGGAAAGTATTTTATTAGCCTTAGCACTCATGTAGGAAGACGTTTATAGTGCGTAGCCACTTAAAATCTTTCTACTTGAAATTTGCATTTTACTTTGATAACTTTAATGCAAATGCTATTTTTTCATAAGTAGAAGAAAGTCTGTTATATTTTATTGTTATTCTGCTCTTTTGTTTTCTTTCGATTCATACACTAATATTTTTACTTGCCCTGTCACCTCCACTCTTATACTTTCGTTGTATTTTTATTCGCAGCATGCTCAATGTCATTCAAAATATCATCTCGCTGCCGATGTTTCTACAGTTCACCGTTACAGCTGTCAACATATGCCTACCTGCAGCCGCATTACTATTCTATGTGGATGCACCTTTCGATCGCTTGTAGTTTGTAGTATATTTGCTTACGATGCCGTTGGAAATCTTCTGTTACTATAGTACAACATTTCAATTACTTTTCGATAAGCTGCACGTTGAGGTGTTCTTCAGCAACTGGGTGGACCAGACATACAAATTTCGAAAGCACATGATGCTCCTTTGTGAGCGCTCGTTGAAGAGTCAAACAGTCATGGCCGGTGGTATTGTACGCATTCATTTGGATACTTTCGTCTCGACCTGTAAGACAGCTTACTCCCTGTTGGCTCTAATAATGAAGATGAATGAATAAACCAATTTCTACTTTGCAAATATGTACCCAAATATTGTCGAATCTGCTACCTAATAAAACTGATACAGATAGTAATATATGACTTTAAAACTTCTAGCTGGTTTTTTACTTTATCACGAAAATTAACGTTTTGTAAAGAATGTATTTCGCGCACTTCGCTCGACTTATGGTCAACATAATCGGTCTGCTGAGCGTACTATTCACAACACTAGCACCCATCTTGAGACCCAGAAATCATTATTGAATAATATTCGACAACATCCAGTGTAGAAAATGTAGCAGCTGTAGCTGAGAGTATGCACGAAGGTCGTGGTGGGTCGATTCGACGCCGTTCGCAGAAACTCGGACGAACGTTTGGATCGACTTGGCGCATTTTACGTCATGATCAAAAATGTAGAGCGTACAAAATACACTTTTTGAAAGAACTGAAGATGCTCGACATTCCGAAGCGACATTGTTTCGCTCTGTGGGCTCCATTTCCCAGACATCGCTTCAATCAATAGATTTATTGAGAGAATACTTCGGTGAGCAGATGATTTCACGTTCTAAGTCGGTCGATTGGACACACTGTTACACTTTTTCTTGTGGGTATATGTAAAGTTTAAAGTCTATGCCGACAATTCCGGTTCGATTCAGAAGCAAAACATCGCGCCTGTCATTCGCCAGTTGCCAGTCGATATGTTCGAACAAGTCGTCGGAAATTGGATTCAACGGATGGATCATCTGACACGTAGTCGTGCTCAACATTTAAAAGAAATAATCTACAAAAAGTAAAATTTAAGACTGCTGAATCATTTCTATTGAAAACACGCTAATAGGGTTCTGTGGAAATAGGAAGTATATTGGACATTACTTATGAAAAGGACTGTCTCTTCGGGGGCTTTTTGTTAAATTAATTTAAATGAAATTTGTGTTGTTTGTGCACTGATAATCTTATTCTACGTGGGTGAACACGTTTAAGCTGGTTGTCATCGAAGTCATCTAACTGTAGGAAACTTACTTTTCAGATGAGTTAAAACCATACTGAGAAGGTGCTCAAATGAAGGAGATTCATTGGACAAGCAAACAAGTGGTTTGACTAATATGGGACTTAAAACCATACCGAGAAGGTTCTCAAATGAAGGAGATTCATTAGACAAGCAAACAAGTGGTTTGACTAATATGGGACTCTTTGCCCGCAGAACATAAATTTGCTAAGAGATTTGTACCCCTCTACTGGAAGGTAGTCGATTAAGGTGTTAGTGACTCCACTGAGTGTCGAAAGTTTTTGGCGTCCGTAGTATGTTTGGCAAACTGTTCGGGGACTGTCATAGATGCTTCTGCGAAAACCATCCCGTTATCATATGGAGTTCAGAGTTCTGGCGCTTCACTAACATATCAGTGCAGCACAATTAATGACCGGTAAACCGACTGCCAACAACGTTTCATTTTTTTGGATTGTCGGTTGAATAGTGCAGTTGAACTGCCGGCTAAAGTAGCCCACGTACTACTTGGGATCCAAAAGGCATGGCCATCGAATTGTATCTTAACCTGATCGCACGAACTAGGTGCCATTTGCCAATCCATAGAGGCTGCTAATAACGAGAGGCCACATAGCTTGTGGGTATTTTCTCATAAGCTCTAAAGCCTATGCAGTTGGTTGAATCCATTGCATACAACATATGTGCCTAACTAATTCGAGTTTATGAATCCGTTGAGTGCGAACGCTGCAGGAAAGATTTTTCCATACATAAATTAGATTTAATGCAAGAACAGATTGATAGTATGCGGAATAACCCTGCTATGAGGTGTAGCTCCAATGATAACAAACTAATCTAAAACTTACCGATCCCACGGTCCAAGCAGAGTAACTCGGCGAAACTGCGCTGCGCAAGTTAAAACCCGGCTCAATTTCGGTAACGAAGAACCGGTTTTGTGAGATTTTAAATGAAAAGTCATTTGGTTACAAAGTAATAATGATGTTTGTCTTTTCTACGAAGAAATTATATGTTTGTTTTAAAAGAACTATATACTAAAGAGCTCCTAAATGTTGACCACTCAAACGCGGAACAGTCAAGAAAGAAGTGTTGAGTTGTTTCCACCTATTCTTCTTCCAAACAGCTACTGCAAACAGCGTCTAATAAGATTCCCAATCTTACAGCATGTACGCATGAACGGTCACTTCTCCAAAGGAGGCTGCACTCCAGAACAGCACATCTACTACTTCCATAATGTCCGCAACTTCGATTTGGAAGTCACTGCAATAGTCTGGAAGTCAGAATATGGAGCTGATAGAGAGCTTCTGACACTGAACCAGTCCATCAACCTTTCCCGCAAGCTTTGACTTCTTCATCAAAGGTTTCTTAGCTCTCTTGGTCGCCGGTATATGAGCAGAGAAGCAGCCGCTAGAGTTCGGTTTGGCGATGCTCTGATCTAATTAATCCGTTATGAAGTCAAAGTATGTGAGGATATCCGAGTGTTGAGGTTCATTCGTTAGTTGACTTTCGAAGCGGATATACGTGTCTGCGCATCTTTGCGATTTTCAAAATGATTTTTCTCGGTATTTTTGAAGACGCTGATCAAGGCATCGATTTGATCCGCTGTGCTTTTGAGCGCCATGGTGTAAAGCTGTCGTCACCAGGTGTCCACATTCAACACACTGACCGTACATAATTCAGAAACGTCTTCGTAAAAGTCCAGATTCTCTGAATCTAATAACCACTTCCGCGGCCATACACTTTCTGGAGATGTCTACGGTCTCTATATTCGCCTTCGAGTTTCTTTTCAAGTGTGGTTTTTTCTACAGCCTTCATCCACCTAAAGATCCCATAGACAAAATAGGCATGGCTATGGTGTCATAAAGCCAGAGGACCACTATCGGTGAGAGATCCCACCTCTTACCGATTGCTCCTCTACAGCAGTATAAGGCAATCGATGCCTTTTGTACTCTCTCTTCAATATTCGGCTTCCATGAAAGCCACAGGGGTATAGCCGGCAATGAACTGGCTGACGAGCTTGCCCGCTCTGCAGCCTCCACCAAGATGGTTGGGCCCGAACCGTTTTTTGGGGTGGGTCCCCATGCTGTGAAGGAGCTGCTCCGCAAGGAAGATGGAGTGTGCAGGGAAAGGTACTGGCAGCGAGCGCACGGTATGCGTCCTGCCAAGCTGCTAGTTGAAAAGAGGTCCAAATCGATAATAAATCTAAGGTCGCGGTGCATTCCTTAATTACTTATCTTATCTGCCGGTTGCAGACGGATGTCTCTCATTTGCGGCAGCGATGCCACCGGGATTTTATATCTTCTAGTGAATGGCGGGACTATTTCCGACCGCCCAGTTTGTTACGACGCTGGATATTCTTGCGTCAACTCGGTCATGATACTTAGGAACTTACCTTTTACCATAAGTGCAACATTGTCTGTATGAGCAGCTAGGATCCTCAAGTTTTTAAGGTCGAGAACTCCAACCTGTGAGGTACCCCTACTCGTATTTCATCGCGCGATATTAAACAGAATCCTCAAAATCAAATCTGAAGAGCAATTGGTGATTGGTCGTTGCCAAATAGTCGCGGTGGTATCGTTCAGAAAGAGGCCTGATTACACTTGCCACAGGGAAATTTATTATTAACTGCACTAATTTACTAACTGTATTGCTGTACGTATTGCCTGTCGAGACTCCATATTGCTCCATACAAATTAGTATGCCATATATTGAAAGCAACGAACTGTCACTTCAGCAGTTTGACAGATCAGTTTTCATTTTTACGAAAATTTCGAATTTGTGTTGCCTCATCCCATTTACACATATACCGACGAAAGTTTCATTTCGGTAATATTAAATTTAGTAAAGCGCATAATAAGGCTTTTGTGTTATATCATAAAAATAAAGTACATTTTTAAAATAATTTAAAACATTTTTGCAAAAAATAGTATTTTGTTTAATATTGATAATTTGCAGAACAAATATACAAAATGGATTGGCGAATGAGCGAAGTCTTAATTTGAATCAACTTATACAAGTATAAATCAAAATATCTTTGCTCATATTGAATGTATTATTTTAATTGGTATATAAAAATTCTGCTACAATAATTATAATCCGAAAATATGAAACATTTTTGTTTTTTAAGAAATACATTTTTACAAAAAAGTATTTTTCTCCTTTTTTTATTTTCCACTAAAATTTTTTTCGCCGCTATAAAAATTTAAACCGTTCAAGAGCTCAAAACACCGACATATAGGTCTAAAAAAAATGGCGTATCCTGGTGACATTGATTCTGACTCTCCTGGTGGTCTGAAAAACAAAAAAATTCTTAATCAGTAAGGATGCTGTTATAGTCCCCACCTCAGAAAACACGAAAAATTTTTTTTTTGAAAAATGGGGACAGCCTGAAAATAAGAATCATTTTTTAGGCTTTATTTTGAAATTCCTGAATCTTTTTAAAACATTAAAAACAAAAATTTTGACACGATGCTGGTAGGAACGATAAAGGATTATATAAAGAAGAGAGTTCACACAAAATCTCAAATAAATCGGTTGTTTAGAACTTGAGATAATGCCGGTACCGTGTGGAAAAAAGTAGTTTCGAGAAAAACGCGTTTAAAAAATTCGATACGGCCGAACGGGCTAGGTACTGCGTCACTAAAGAAAATGTAGCTCTTAAAATAATTTTAATTTTTAAAAATCCTTTGGAGGATACGTTCTTAAGGGTCTAAACTTTAAATATATGAAAAAAAACGAATTTTTCAGAATTCTATAGTAGAAAACCCCCTTCCGGCTTTACACATGTGCATAACGATTGAAACTATTTCTTCCAAGTTTATTAGCTTTATTTGTTCTCTCTAAGTCTAAATTTCCTGTATGGCAATATGGTTTGGTGGCATGGAATTCTACACCTTCTCTGTTTAAAAATTTACGGCTTGGTTTTGAATTAAATGCATTATCGAAACCATCTTCTTTATATGGACTTTTTTTGATAAAAATTCATTAATTTTGTCTATTATCGTTTGGATAGTTCTATCGTGTAAATTAAAAGAAAGGACATGTTTTGAAAGTTTATCTATAAATATTATAAATGAATGTTTACTATTTACTTAGGTATCTATATGAAAAGTTTCATTGACTGTATTTGGTGTATCGGCAATTTTAAATTTAGCCTTGATTCGATTTCTGTTATATTTTTATCATTACAAATGTCGCAATTATTTATTATTTCA
>CM050323.1:17901738-17932344 GCA_027475135.1 Bactrocera correcta
AAGCAATTTTTGGTCGTTAGTCAATTTGTGCGGAACAAACCGTGCACACGCACACACCTTTCGTAAGCCCAAATTTTCGGTCAAAGTGCGATACTTAGCTGGTTTGAAGATGTTTAATTCCATTTCCTTGAATTTCAATGATGTTTTCGGCTGATTTTGATGAACTCACCCAGAGTTTCGATGGAATTTCCGGTGATCACGGATCACGGATCGGTATTTATGTCCTCACGACCACTTTGAAACGTTGAAACCACTCGTTCACTATGCTACGGAAAAGGCAATCATCGCCTTAAACTTGTTTCATCAATTGAAACGTTTCGATACAAGTTTTACCAATTTTAAAACAAAATTTAAGGTTGGCTCTGTATTCGTAGCTCATTTTCGCACCTATAACACAAACATACTGATACTTAAAACGTGATAACTTCACTTCCAATATATGAAATATCGTGAAATTCTCACTGGACAATCGAGAAAGCAGATAGCAGATTCTAACGCACCAGTCGACATATAGATGGTGTCACCAAAAGGGGGCTAGATTCAAAAAGTAGTGCTTACTTTGGATCATGTCTTGTACTTGTAGTTTGTTGCAAATATTTATTCTATCCAAGAAATGATAAAGTATATTAGGGCACCTCCCCTAAAGATTTTGTGATGACGTTTGCAACGTATATTTAAAAGAAATCGACATCTGGAGCTATGGCTTTTACTCTGGTAGATCATCATCATCATAAGCAAAAGAAATGGGTCTGGCAGTGAACGAGGGCAAGACGAAATATCTCCTGTCATCAAACAAACAGTCGTCGCACTCGCGACTTGGCACTCACGTCACTGTTGACAGTCATAACTTTGAAGTTGTAGATAATTTCGTCTATCTTGGAACCAGCGTAAACACCACCAACAATGTCAGCCTAGAAATCCAACGCAGGATAACTCTTGCCAACAGGTGCTACTTCGGACTGAGTAGGCAATTGAGAAGCAAAGTCCTCTCTCGACAAAAAAAAACCCAAACTCTATAAGTCACTCATAATTCCCGTCCTGCTTTATGGTGCAGAGGCTTGGACGATGTCAACAACGGATGAGTCGACGTTGCGAGTTTTCGAGAGAAAAGGGTTTTGCGAAAGATTTTTGGTCCTTTGCGCGTTGGCCACGGCGAATATCGCATTCGATGGAACGATGAGCTGTACGAGATATACGACGACATTGACATAGTTCAGCGAATTAAAAGACAGCGGCTACGCTGGCTAGGTCATGTTGTCCGGATGGATGAAAACACTCCAGCTCTGAAAGTATTCGACGCAGTACCCGCCGCGGGAAGCAGAGGAAGAGGGAAAACCTGCACTCCGTTGGAAGGACCAAGTGGAGAAGAAACCCGGCCTCGCTTGGAATATCCAATTGGCGCCAAGTAGCGAAGAGAAGAAACGACTGGCGCGCTGTTGTTGACTCGGCTATAATCGCGTAAGCGGTGTCTACGCCAGTAAAGAAGAAAGAAGAAACATCATCAATAGATGTTTGCTTGTTGTCGATTGAGAAATCGCGTGCAAATCACAGACCTTTACCAAATATTGCTAAGCTTATTTTTTTTCATCGATATCGGACTATACAAAAATAAATATCTCAAATTCATTATTCCTTCATTTAAAGTTATTTCTTGATGTATTTTCAAAGTTGGGCGTAACTAAATAGTGATCCATTTCGAGGTTAATTTTTTTTTTTATAGAAAATGGAGAATTTTTATAATCATTCGAAATAAACATTGGTATTAATTTTTTGACGATAATCTTTTTCAAATTATGGTCGCGGTCATATATCAGATGGTCGATCTGTTGAGTCCAATTTTAAATGACTCGTTTGAGCATTTCCACTGGTAACTGGGGAATAACAGTGGATGTTTGGCTCAAAGGCGTGAATTGAAGCGAAATGGCCCACATAGACTTTAGACTTTACATATATCGACAGTTTAAGGTGCGAAATCACACGATCTCGGTGGCTAAGCGACTGGTCCGAAACGTGAAATTGGCTGCTCATGGAAGTGTTCTCTCAATAAATCTATTGATGCATGCGATGTGTGGGAAGCGGCCCCCGTCTTGTTGAAACCAAATGTCACCGATATCACGAGCTTCAGTTTCAGGCATAAAATAGTCGGTTATATTCTCACCGGCATCATTTTTGAAAAATAAGGACCGACGATTCCACCGGACCACAAAGCACTCCAATCCGTTGTTTTTTCTTGACGAAATGGCAGCTCTTGAATCCCTTCAGGTTGATTTGAAAACATTGGACCTTCTTGGAACTTTTCAGGATCCCATAAAGCGAAACGATGTGCCTTTAGAGGGTGAAGCGGCTTCAGTTCTTGCAAAACCTTCGATGCAAAATGAGCAAAATCTTTCCATGTCTGTCTCCATGGACTTCACGTACACTCTGAGCTACAGTTGCTATATTTCTATTTTTAAATGATGTTCATGCTTAAGTCTTTCGACGATGAAATGCCAAACAATACTGAACATCAATGTGACAGCTTCAGCACTCAGGCGAGATCTGTAAAAAGCTAGTTTTTGTATAGATGTAATTCCATTCTGTAGTAGAAACGATACGAAATTGTCTCTTGGGGTTTATTGTGTTTTGTACTGTGACAAACAATTTTTACCTAAAGGAAATATGTAATAACTGTAACATAATTGTTGCTTTAAATTTTCCCTTAGCCACATAAAATCAATTAATCATATACACTAGGTTTTAAATTGAATTAAAATATCTAACATTTATTAAAATATTGCTTCATTTGCCAAACCGCGTGATGCATACTTACCATAACACAGACACACTTACAGAATTGTGTAGGCAAAAAACATCAGCTTAAGCCGTTACAATTACTTAAGCCAGTATTTAAATTTAAATAAAGTTCAATTAAAAGCTCTTACAAACTAGTTAATGCTTCAAACGAATTATCCTGAAAGTTGAAAAGGTAAAATGTCACTCTGAATCCGAAGTACTTAAGTAGATTTGAAAAACCGTGCTCCCCAGTTCCCTTATGGCTGTATACTGATTCATATATGTGCCGAGATTTGTGCGAATAACATTTTAATTGAGTTTCCATTCTGCAAAGTCTTCGATTTTAATTAATTCCAATTGAACTCAGACAAGCCAGCAGACAGCGCATTATGCAATCAGTAGATGCGAAATTATGTGACAAATAGTTATTCACAAATTCAGATTATCAAGTTTTAAGTATTTATGCACATATTTTTTGGCATCTGCTCCTTCATATGTTTTGTTGCAACTCCGCTTCGGCTTTTGCTTTGCTTAGCGAGGTAGAAACCGACAGATGTCGGACTCAGTGGAGCTGCGTTCAATGTGACATTTTGATGACTAAATTAATTGTTTGATATTAATTATGAAAATGGGGAGAATAATGTAGACCTCATTTAGCAAATGTGTTTTGTTCTCAAACCTTATTAAAATGAGTACGGACGGACAGCTATCCGTAATAATTGAGTTTTCGATAGTGGATTAGCAACTAACAGGATTTTGTTTCATAACGGTATTCAGCACCGTGTGCTGATAAGAAAATTTTTAGCCGACGTTCACACTGTTGCCAAAAGGGTTCGTCGAACTTATTATTATGTTGACAGCGACCCTTCAAGCGAGATATGGATTAGTTATCCCTTTTATAGTAGAAACATCCGATTTTGTGGTTGCGCACAGAGCGAGATCTCACTACGAAAATTATAAATATATATGTATACATATGTATATAAGTCGATTTATTGTTATAAGGTATTTCCAGAGTTATCTGCTGTTAGACTCAAAGACACTTTTTATTGTAGTTCTTACCTATTCCCCGTTTGGGCCAAGGATATGGTCCGCTGGGTTTTCAATATCGCTGGAAAGAAGTAGCAAAGACTTTTCGAGTTCGTTGAGATCCTTTTGGACTCATTATGCAGCATGAGCCATAAGGTTATTGTTTCTATAAGTAGTTTCCGGCAACCACACAAGAGAAAAATTTCTTTGATTATTTTTTTGATGTTTTCTGTGATTATTGACGATATAATAGTTATATTTGTTTGTCTCCGTCAATTTTGTTATCCCTGTTTGCTTGTTTTTTTTTTTTTTTTGTTTTGTTTGGTGGTGAGCATTTTGCTAGTGGTAGTGCTTTTGTTTGGCTCTTCATAGCATTCAATGCCTGTAATATTGAAGAGGCGCTCTAAAAATCTGTATACATTGTATCTTTTCAAAATCCATGATTTAAACTGATATCAGATAAGTGTCATGGTTTGTGATGTTTGAAAAAAGTTTTTCGTGAATGTTACCTGTCTAAACCGATGTTCGAAAAACGACTAAAGTGTACTCTTGCCCTTACGAAAACTTTTAGAGAAATAACTCCTTCAATGTGTGGCTCCACAGTTTCTGTGGGTGGTGCCTCGGCCATCGTCCATTTTTGACCCCGACCCCTATAAAGTCCTCTTGTATCATCCTAGGTGTAAAATGTAATGCCTCTGGATTATAAATTGCTTTATCGCGCTTTTAGACCTTTTTAATGGAACCGTTATATGACGCTCATTCCCCATCACCCGATTTCTTTCAGTTTTACATTGTCAGTTGGGGTATTTATGTAAGTTGTAGTGGGACAATATGGAAATGGTACCTTAGTGGGTTAGGAGATATCGACGTTAAACCTCTAACAAGACGGGATACGAATAAACGGGCAAACAGACATTATCTCAGATTTCAACTCAACCCTATAAATACCTTGATTAGGTGAACAAAATTATTGCATGTACTCTGTAACAACGTTGAGAAAGAGTATAAAAATCTTACTTGAAACATATCCTTCTAGACAAATATCGATTACGCCAAGAGAATACCTTGTATTTGGGCATGCTGTATTGAGATCTGATAAGCACTTATAGGGAAAAAATAAAACTGAAGATATTTTGATGAAACTAGGTACAAGTGTTTTCCGGCAAAAAGGCAGGCGGAGGTCGGAGATGGGCGTCATCGGACCACTGCTTGCCCACAAAACAATATTAACCTGAAACGTATAACTAAACACTAATTTAAGATATAGTACTCTTATTTGGTACAGGAGATCGCAGTAGCAAGAAGCACCTGTGAAATATATTGAAAAAGTGGCAGTGGCCCCGCCTTCTAAAAGGTTTAATGTACATATCTCCTAAGCCTTTTAAGTAACAATAACCATGAATTGACTCAGGACAAATCACTTTAGCACCTTTATCGAAATCATACCTCCGAGATGGTGTGAGAGGTCTTTATGGGAGCCGGTGTGAAAATTGGACCATGAACGTGGCAGCGTCCACTTTTAGGAAAGATCACATTTCTCAAGACTCGCACGACCGATTTCAACCAAATTTGATATGTGCCCAATCCTGTGACGTTTTCATGTGAAAATGTGCGAAATTAAACTACAGCCACGCCTACTTCTTATAATACACAATTTGAAATTCCATTCTGGTGTTTAAACCAAGAAGCAATTAATATAACGGAATACTTTGCACGAGTAATGCTTTTAAAGTATGCCACCTTATGACCAAAAATTTTCGAAATTCAACAAAAAGTGTTCATGCCCCTAGGTAAACGAATATGTGAGCCCCAGTACTCAATTTGACTTTTTACCGAAAATATTGATCAATGTGAGAGAATTCAGTTTTGACAATGATGTTATTTTTGAGAAAGGATTGAGCTTGCATCCACATAAAATTCTTCTCACTCAAGATCCGCCGTAAATGACGTGCTAAAAAAAATTCATTGGTACAACCTAAATGTCGTGAATTTGTTTGGCTTGGAACAATTTGAAACCCGATGAAGTCCACGTTCATCTTAAAGGTGCGATACATAAACTAATGAGTCAATTTTGGTGCGAAGAAAAGCGTCAAATAATTTATGAATAACCATTATATTCACCTAAATTGACAGTTCGGTGTGGTTTTTGGTATGATGGAATCATCGGTTTGTACATCTTTCGAAATGAACTTGGTGACATATTTACTGTCAATGAAGAATGTTAAAGATCGATGATAACCATCTTTTTACGGCCGCAATTGGAAGAAATTGATCTTGACAAAATCTAACTCCAACAAAATGGTGTACATGCCACAGTGCGCAACAGTTTGGAGATTCGATTATTTCAAGAATATCTTAGAAGAAATTATGATCTAATACCGTTAGACGACTTCTTGTGAGATAAATCAGTGGTTTTTAGTAATAAACCAGATTCTTCAAGCCTTACAGGTCAATATTTATCGTGCTCTTCATGACATATGACTTGATTGAGTGGAAAAAGTACCAGAAAATTAGATACACCGAGATCGTTTCTGTAAAAGAAGTCGTGGAAGCCATTTGTATGATGTTATATTCAGAGCTTAATTGTATTGACTGTACTTCACACTAAATAAAAAATCATTTGAATTTCCTTAACAATTAGTATTTGGAAGACAGGGGTTTGCATCACCCGACTTTCAACATACAGAACATCTTCGCTGGAATATGGCTGTCATCAGAAAAAGGTATTAAAAATAGGTTTGTTTCATTCTTTGTCACCAAGCTGTCGCAGTTCTTTTGGGATGAAATAAACACTTTGCCAGAAATAATAAAATAATGATAAATTTCATTTTCAGGTAAAAGTAAATTATGTTAATTTTTACCACTTCTAGAAGAGAGGTACAGCATGGTGTGCTTTTATGATTCATTGGTACTTTTAAATTGTAAGGATTTGCTGATGTGTCCTGATGACGTTTGCTTTTCAGATCGGTCGGTCCATCATATTGCAGGACGCAGTATAGAGGACGCGTGGTTTTTTGTTCAGAATGTTGTCAGGGAGAACGTCAACAAGTATGTCCTTGGCATAATTGTTGACTTCAAGGGGGTGTTTGACTACCTAAGCTGGGATCGAGTGGTGCAACGGCTGGAGGAGCTTGGCTAACCGGAAATCACTTTTTGGCGGAGTTATTTTTCGGACAATAAGGCCTCTCTCGTCGGCATGAATGGGAGTGTGGAGATTGGAGTTGTTCGAGGCTGCCCGCAGGGTTCCATCTATGGTCCATATATTTGGAACCTTATGATGGACACTCTGCTTGGGCAGCTCGAGCCACTCTGTAAGTGTTGTGCGTATGCGGACGACCTTCTTCTTATGGTTGAAGGTCGTTCGAGGTCTGAGTTAGAGCTGGCGGGAGGAGATCTCTTAGAGATCGTTAATCCTTGGAGTTTAGATGTGGGGGTTGACATGTCGATGGATAAAATGGTGGCAATGCTGCTGAAAGGTAGATTGTCACCGGTTCGTTCACCGATTGTCCGTGTGAATGGGGTCAACATCAGATATGTGACGCAAGTCAAATATCTGGGGCTGACCATGAGTGAAAGGATATGTTTTACTCCTCACTTGGCGAATTTGAAGGAACGACTGCACGCAGCTGTAGGCAAAATAAGACATATTTTGAGGAGCGATCGGGATCTCGGACGTCGTGCTGTCCGCACCATATATCGTGGCTTGTTTGTGGCCTGTGCCACATATGGAGCCCCGGTATGGTGGGAAGCAAGCACGACTGTCTTGGAGTCTCAAAAACTCCTCTCAATACAGTGTTGTATGATGCTTGCATATTTGCCTGTATGTCGCACCGTCTCGACGGATGCGATGCACGTTTTATTAGGCGCACCCCCTCTTGACCTGATTGTCATACAGCGTGCTGTTGCATTCTGGTTAAGAAGGGGTTTGAGTGTGTCATTGCTGCGGAATGATTGGATTTCCGACGATGATGTGGAGAGAGGGATGTCTATTGAGCAAGAGGCTTCTAGATGATAGGGTCAGGTGTAGGTGGCAAGAACGTTGGGACAATAGTCCTAAGGGCCGAGTGACGTACGAGTACATTCGGGACGTTGGGTTCGTTGAGGATAACTCAGACCTCAGATTTTGTCTGAGTGGTGTGTGTAAGTGATGTATGTATGGGGTCCAACCCCTGGCCACCAGTCCAGAGCCGTATGGAAGCTCAACTGGTTGTAGTTTCGGCTACGAGGTCTGACCGGAGACTTAATTCTGGTACCACGGGAAGCAGGAGCCCTTGGAGGTAACTCCAACCTGCTCATGCGGACTGGCCCCTCGGGGAGTATCGTGGTGGTTGTGGTTTAAGCCCAAATGCGGGAAGAACTGACTTTGTCAGTTGAATGTGGAGCTGCATTGCAACCGGGTGCCGGACCCAAATCACGGCAGAAGTTTTAGATGGGCCTCGAACCCGACCAAGGTGGTTAGTGTGTCCATTCCACACTGAAAATTGGTACTGAAAATGCTTAGCATTCTCAGTGCGCTGATCAACGCATTGATTTGATCCGTTGTGCTTTTGAGCGCCGTGGAGTAAGGCTGTCGTCAGCAGGTTCCCACGTAAAACACACCGGACTTTCATCCATCATATTGCATATGGAAAAGTTTATCGTGAACTCTATAATTAAACAGCCAAATTTTATTTTGTGACTGTCATGTTTTGAAGTCCTCTAATACGACTTTGGCAGTGCTCAGGCATAAATAAGAAGGGAATAATTTTATTTAGACTAAATAGGTTTATAGGCGGACGGCTGCCATACAGACACATGTAATTTAACCTTTTACTTGGCAGGCTTTGTCAGCTATATCTGAGCAGAGCCTTATGCTGAACATTTGGAAATAACACGTTCTTTTTAAACCGTTAACTGTAACTTGTTGCACCCTCCTTTTCTGGCAACCAAAAGAATAAACTTACACACATTCGCATATAATATCGGTTGGCAGTGTGCAAACGTGTTTGTCAACTATTAAATAGTTTCTCCTTTTTCACGGTAAACCAAAAGTCACGTGCACAGCAGACAAGCAGACACGTAAATAAAATAAAATAAAAATTTATCGCTATAACAGAAGCTAACTGTATAAATAATCGAATGTACTTGTATGTGTGTTGCTGTGAGGGTCGTAACTTTTTCTTCACTTCGTAATGCCAGCAAACATTCCGCTGACGAATGCCGTGAAATATGTTCTCATTTATTGCTCTCCATACGACTACAAGTGCATTTATTTGTTGCAAAAAATCTATTTTCGCTATCGTCTCTACTTTTTTCCATTTTTGCAAGGGATTGTGCGGAGCACGTCGAGGCAATTGTGCGAGAATAAAAATTATTTATGTCAACTTTCCATTGTACTGTTTTTTCAGTGTGTAAAATACACAATAGTTCCACGATAAATGTTCGGTAACGATTTATTTGGTTACGCGATGGAGGTTTGGAATGTCAATAAGCCATTGAATGTAAATGTGGTGTACTCAGGATCATTTATAACGGCTTAACTCGAGAAAATATTGATATTGTAGTAAGGTTGTTGACATTACATAGAAAATTTAGTTAATGTAGATTGGGTTAGGTTCGATGGCTGTTCCAGAGATTGTTCTTGGACTACTATATGCAGTCCTTCGTGGGGCCATCAACACAAAGCACCTAATATCTTAGAAGTCAACAAAGCGACTTGTTGCCAAGGCAAGTAGGTAGAACACTTTTAGAAAATAGTAAAAACTCTAGTTAGTTTAAGAGAATGGAAGGTTAAAATGGGGGGGTCACTCATCCGAGGCTTGTTGTTTGGGGGTGCTTTTTACGTGGCGGGTCCCAAATTCAGCGCACAAGCCTATGTTGGAGATGTTTCGCCGTCTAAATTATGACGGCCTTCAAACGGATGTACTTAGGCTACCCAGAGCATACTTAGTCAAAGACCGGAAGTCGTGAGCTGCTTGAGCCATATGTAAAAGAATCGTTTCTGGTCTCTTCCAAGTGAATGGCGATCAGAGGGCTTTCCTCACTTGCGTGAACTTCTACACATGACTCCATCTTTGAGAGAAAAGTTCTGCGAAAGATGTACGGCCCTTTGCGCGTTGGCCACGGCGAATATCGCATTCGATGGAACGATGAGCTGTACGAGATATACGACGACATTGACATAGTTCAGCGCATTAAAAGACAGCGGCTACGTTGGCTAGGCCATGTTGTCCGAATGAACGACAACACTCCAGCTCTGAAAGTAGAAAAGAAGAAAAGACTGGCGCTTGGTTGTTAATACTGAATACTAAGCAGTGTCTACGTTAATTAAGAAGAAGAAGAAAGTTAAAATGAGATTATGACTAGAAATTCCATCACATTTAGTCGTTGGTTGTTATTGCTCGCGACATAGTTAAGCTACTACTACTTTTAGGAAAACACAACTGCTATTAAAGAATAATATTAAGAAATTCGAATATTTCTGCAGAGGGTACTGCTGGATGTACAAGCCAAAGTACGCCGGTAGCAAAAATAAAAGATGCTAACAAAGCCAGCAAAACTTAAATATGGAAAATGGACTTCCAGAGTAGATCAGGCTGCTCGCACCTTAGTTCATATAGAGGGAATCAAGCACCAAAATCAGATAGTAGAGGAAAGCAAAAGTTTCCTTAAAAGGAAACAATCAGACCTTCACCAAATTAAGCAGATCTCATTAGAAGAATTGCTTGCGTAACGAAACGTTGAAACAGCATAATAACAACACAACGGCACAGGACAGTCAGGTGGAGATTTGCGACAAATTGTCGAGTCTAGTTTTAAGCTATTTATTCGACAATCCGGTGAATCTCCATTCAGAATTTTACTCCTCAGAAACCCTTTGAAGCAACAGGGTCATCCAGTACGCGGACCAAGCCGTTACGGACGACGGTTATCGTTGTTAAAATTAGCGACACCTTTAAAAGAATCAAATTGAATATTATACCCGCCAAGGATATCTTAATGATAACTCATGCCTTCATTTGGTTGCGTCTCTAGAGAATCGATGTATAAAGCTACAGAAAAAGTCTGTACCTGTAATAGATGATAGGCAGCTAATTAAGAAGGAGAAGACAACAATTTTAAGCAGATACCAGTGGATATTTTCAAAGAATCGATAGAGACTCTATGACCTGTGACCTATACCTATGCTAACCACAACTGAACATATTATATTTTAAGAAGGCAAAGCGGCTGATGAAATGCCAGTTGCTAAGAGAAGTGCTCATTAAAGAATGGAGTGATGAGCTAATACTTTGTGTAGATTAATCTGAAACACAAGAGAAATGATACAAATAGTAGACAATCCTCATAAATGAGGAGGCATTAACATTCGTGATATACAGATGTCTTTTTTGCAAAGGAAATGAAGGCATACGAAGGGCATGTAATCTAATCAATAAAGGTCTGAATGTATAATATGCTTTAACTGCAACACGGCAGATACTACAGTGGTACAGGTGGAAGAAAATGAGTAAGAATTAACAGAAATAATAATAATATACCACAAATACTGCTTGGCATGGGCTTCACAGAAGCCACAGAAGATAGGATAATTCAAATATTATATAATGTTTTCAGAGTCCACTTTACAAAGCGTAGTATGGCGATGTTAATCATGGAATATTTAACGGTAAATAGCAAAACCCAAAAACCAAACCCGCACTTCGATCGTTCTAAAGTCTGTGCAAACATTCCTGCTTCGAATCAGGCCTTGGAGCAAAACATCACTAATGTCATTTGCCAGTTACCAGTTGAAATGGTCGAACGAGGCATCGACAATTGGACTCAACGGATGGATCATCTGAGAAGTAGCCGCGTTCAATATTTGAAAGAGATAATCTTCTAAAAATATATGCCAAAGTATGTTCTGTCGAAAGATAATAAACATTCCTCATTAAATTTTAAGTTTATGTGTTTTTTCTTTAAGAAAGTGGGGAACTTCGACACAGTGGGCAACTACCCACAATAGATTTCTCTCATCAATCTTTCTAGTGCCAGCTCTAAGGTTTGGGTTAATAATTAGTAAAAAACTATTGAATTCCGATACCTATTAGTCTAGAGCTAGTTCGAAGAACGTATCAGACATAGTTTGTTCATTTTGATTAGAGAAGAAAGCCCTTCAATAGATCTGCAAAGTATTGTTGGTTGTAATCACAATCAGTCTTATACTCAAATTTGTTGGTGGTTTTTAAGTCCTCCTCACTGAAAAAAAAATTGTTCTCAATGCACAGAACAATGAAGTTCGCTCTTTTCTAGATAGGTACATTGTAGATTAACAGAAGTTAACAAAATGAACCACTTGCTAATTCTACAAAATAAAGATTTTTCTTGAAGTTTGACAAACTTAAACCCAAATAATGGCCAGCGCAATGAAAAATGCTCTTAAATAAATATGCTAAAATTTTGTGTCATTTTTTCGGGCAATTAAGCTTAAGCTTAGTCATTGTCTGCTCTTGAAAAAAGACACACGTATTCAAACTTTTTTGAAAAAAGCTCTCATTTTTTGTTGTAAAACTTTAGAATTTCCATAATTTTTTCCACTTCAGAAACACCACAACAATATGTTGCTCCCTAAAAAATATTTTCGAATGTAATAAAAACCGCACAATTACACGTACGAACCCAAAAGCATAAGTTAAAATACCGTTAGCTATTACTTTAGCCCGGCAAAGTGTTGATTTTCAAATTCCATTTACACCAATGGCCGAAGGAAAAGTGAAAATACCGACAGACTCACTAAACAAAAGTTTCGCCAGAAATTTCATAAACAGTTTAGAAAGCATCGAGGCAGAGGCGGGCGTGTGGTTGTGCGTGGGAATGTGTCTGTGTGGGTCACGTTGTGTGCTCGAAAGTGACTGGGATGCCGGCTGAAAACTTATGCAAATGCGTTCGAATGGCTTTTAAATTTGCTTTTACGTGTCATTTGACAAAAGTTCTCCGCACGCAAGTGTGTGAGTGTCACGCATGTCGGTGAAAATATGTTTTGTGAGTGGGATTTATTAGTGTGTGTGTGGGTTCACTTGCACTTGAGTTAGACGTGCTGTAGCAATGTGCGGCTGCTTTTAAAATAAACGAAGGAGCAATCAGTTTTGGTTCATTGATTAAACCCTTTCAATGAATTGGAAACACGTGTGCGACAATTTACTTAAAGCAACAAAACGTTTTAAGCTTGGTTTGGATAGACTGTCTCGACAACTGTGAACATAAAATTAATTAAAAAGTTGCTTAAGTTATTTGTTTATTATAAGAAAGACTAAGGTCTCTGACCGCATGTTCCATTTTGGATAAAAATTTTTTACCTTTAACTCATAATAAGCCTGGATGGTTGCTTGGTCATTGCAATAACCAATTTAATTGCAAAGCTATTAAAGCCTGCTCTGATAGTATTCGACGCAGCAACCGCCGAGGTAAGCAGAGAAAGAGGAGGACCTCCATTCCGTTGGAAAAACCAGGTGGTGAAGGACTTGGAATATCAAATTGGTACCAAACAGCGAATAGAATGAATTACTGACGTTTAAGCAGTGTCTACGCCAATAAAAACCAATAGATAGGATAAAGCCTGCAAGCAAAGGTAATTTTTTTAATATTGGGTAGTCGAAAAAGTCTTTTCGTATTTCTAATCAAACTTGAACTTATTATTTTTTTATAATGAATTTTAAGAAACCATACATAATTCATATAATTTTTTTTATTTTGGTCGACCACTTTTTTTCATTTTTCTGCTAGAGACATTATTCCATCAGTGGAAAACTTTTCTGGTTTCTCGGCGAAAAACCGCGACAAATAATTTTCACAGGCTTCTCTGGAGGCCAAATTTCCTCAATAAAGAGAGTTCTGTATTGACCGAAGCAAACGGTAGTCCGATAGTGCAAGGTCAGGGCTATACGGTGGTTGCATCAAAGCTTCCCAGCCAAGCTCTCCTTCTCCATCAAAGATGACTGATGGAAGACGAAGCCCTTTCTGTTGATCAGTTCTAGCCACTTTTTTTGATTGCTTGCTAAATATAAGCAGTTGTTGACAGTAAAATGTAGAATATATCGTTCGACCAGGCTGGAGCAGTTCATAGTGGATCCAATCCCACCAAACACTCAGCATAACCTTTCCAGGCGTCAATCCTGGCTTTGCGATGATTTGTTGAGTTTCACCACGCTGGGACCATGATCTTTTTCGCACATTATTGTCATTTTGTAGCCAGCCTTTTTTAAATGGTTCAAAACCGTTTGATGATGAACGTTTAGTTCCTTAGCGATGTCATGCCTGCTTATGTGACGGTCCCGGTCAATATTTTCCATAGTTTCACCAATTTTTTAACGATAGGTCGACCAGAGCGATGTGTATCTTCCACATCGAAATTTCCGAAACGGAAGCACGCGAACCATTGTTGTACTATACAAACTGATACAGCATTGTCCTCATAAGCTTAACCAATTTCATTGGTGACTTGCGTGGCATTCTTCCATTTCCAAAAATTTCAAAAAAAAATGCGATTTTTTTTATTATTTTCACTAATTTTTGAACATCTGTAACGTTTTTTCAACTTCTCCGAATTTAGTTTGTTTTTGGTTCAATGAAGCTTAAAATCTCACCTTTTCAAGACTATATGTTACGACATGTTACTAGTAGCACTGGAGATATATGACTGGAATGACATCAATTGACCGAATACGTGCGATTCACGGGAGCGTTGATCAATAACTTGTTACATATTCGTGTCGCAAGGTTCTTTTGGACTTTAGTACAGCGCAAAAAATCTGAGGAACTTCTCGTCTTCAGCTTTGGTTAAAGCCAAAACTTTCATCATGCTTTCCCGCTTCTGCGGTCGGAACAGAATTTATCACATACTTTTAGCCAATTAGATGAACAAAATGCAATTGAGGTACTTCCCTTTAATAGTTGTTTTCAGTTGTTCAAGTACAATCCGCGCCTCGATGATCAGCTTCAGAACATAAGCTAACACTTATGTAAATCTTCATAAGAGCGGAAAAAGTTCTACCACGTAACTATAGGATATCCGTTCAATTACTCCTTACAAACACTTTATTTACTTGCCCGGCATACTTATCTGAAATTTTGGTCTCTCTGTCTAAAAAACTTCAACATAACTACCTCTATAAATAATTGAGTGAAATTGATCCACCTCTCTTTGTGTTCTAAAAATATTTTAGGTTAACTTTCTCTCGAAGTTGTTCGTTGAAATAAGGGTTATGTGTTCTAAAGTTTAACTCGGATTTCGATAAGGTAACGATAGGTATAAATGAGAAAATAATTATAAATAGAGTGATACGATATTTCTAGTGAGGAGGGTCATTTGGGGGAACTATAAATGAGACTCATCGTTTTATTCCAACTTTTCATAAGGTTTCCTTCCTAAGTAGCTCGTAATTTTTTATACTCTCGCAACATGTTGCTATAGAGCATTATGCATTGTTCATTCAAAGGGTTTGTAACACTATTGACGATAGACGGAATAATCAGGATGATGAAACGAGTTGAAGTCCGGGTGACTGTCTGTCTGTCCGTTCCAGCTGTAACTTGAGTAGAAATTTAGATATTTAGATGAAACTTAATACACGCGTTCCCAAACACCTAAGGGCGATAAAGGGTGGCATATTTGAACCAAACTTACCAAAAAGAACTTCATTATTTGTTCTGAAAATCGGTCAAATTGGATGACAACCACGCCTACTCTCAATAGGACCATAGCTTTTTAAGTCCTGCATACCGAATATGTGGTTCTGAATACTATAAATTTGTGTTCACCGAATATATCAATTTGTGAGGTTTCCTAATAAAAGTCAGAGAGCATCATTGTCGGGAAGTAATACGTCGTGTCATCAAAAATGCAAAATTGTATCAAAAACGCACACGGAAATTGTAATTAAATTGCTCCGATAAATACTACAGGGTAGGCCATTTAAAGTTGACCCATTTGTTTCTAAAAAAAAAGAACAAAAGAAAACAATGTTTTTTGTTCATTTCAAAAATAATTTATTTCGGTCCAATGGGATTTGTTTCAGCTAATATTTAAAAATTAGATCGCGTAAATGGGCACCTTTAGCTTTGACAGCTAAATGCACTCTTTTTTCGACATTTTCCATGACTTTGGCCAATGTTTCGGATGATATGGCGGCTGTTTCACGTCGAATGTTGGCTTTCAGTTGAGCTAAGGTCTTTGGCTTATTAGCGTATACCTTGGATTTCAAATAACCCCACAAATAAAAGTCTGGTGGCTTCAAATCTGGTGATCTCGGTGGCCAGTCAACATCACTATTTTTCGATATCAATCGCCCGGGGAAAAATGGTCGCAATAAATTGATTGTTGGTCGAGCTGTATGGCATGTAGCCCCGTCCTGTTGAAACCAGAAGTTATCCATGTCTTTTTCGCGAATAACGGGTATCACAAAATCCGTTATCATGGCTCGATAACGCTCACCATTGACTGTTGTCGTGGCTCCATCATCGTCTTCGAAAAAATACGGTCCGATGATCATATTCGCGCAAACACCGCACCAAACTGTTACTTTTTGGTCGTAAAGAGGCTGTTCTTCAATTAATTGAGGATTTTCGGTGGCATAAAATCGGCAATTTTGCTTGTTTACGCCTCCATTCAACGAGAAATGTGCCTCGTCTGACATGATGAGTTTTCGCCAAAAGTCAAGTTCGTTTTCAGCCATTTCGATGGCCCATTTGCCAAAATTAAGGCGTCGCGGATAATCAGCTGGGTTTAGTTTTTGTGCCATTTGAATTTTATATGGAAACATCTTCAAATCTTTATGAATTATGCGTCGGAGAGTGGTGCGAGAGATGTCTAATTCCTGAGAGCGGCGATAACTCGATGTCGATGGAGTCTCCTCAATACTGGCTCGTACAGCTTCGATATTTTCATCAGAACGTCTTGTGCGTTGTCTGGATGCATGACTGGCATTACTGAGATTACCGGTGTTCACAAATTTTGCGTATAAAGACTTAATTGTGTTCTTAACTGGAGCACTTTTCACTTTACTTTTTTTGCGAAACGCACGTTGAGTTAACACAATTGAAAAGTTATTTTGAATATAAAGCTGAACAATTTCAGCGCGTTCTTTTGGAGCGTACTGTTCCATGGTATAAATTGTCTTCGAATGACGCTTCTAACGCGGTATGACATTAGCCGATTTGTCAGCGCTGTTAAAAGTTACAGCGTTGCCAGATGGGTCAACTTTAAATGGCCTACCCTGTATTTCAAAACATGGCTAAGTTCGGGTGCAACCGACAGAGATGGATTACCGCCTAGGCCCGCGAGGCCTGGGCCTAGGGCGGCACAATTTGGGGGGCGGCAAATTTTTCAGAATGTCAAAATTTTAAATCTGATACAATGTAACGACAATACATTTTAAGGATTTATTCTGATTTTTTTTTTATATAAATTTACAAATAAATTTCTTTTAAATAGAATGTAATTCATTTTCTGATTAACTTTTTTATTCGTGAGTGCAATACTGATAAAAAATGTTTTATAACAGAAATAATTGAATATTGATAAGCTTTTTCTGACGAATTTTCAAAGCTCTGTTGACTTGTTGTATCTTTAATAAAGTTAATCTTACAAGTGAGCCGCTTCTAAAATTGCACAATGTTGTCTCATTCTATTTTCAATGATTCCGGTGTTTCATACATGAATTGATATAAGTATCCATTTAAAATTCATCTTTTTGTTTGTATATAAAAATATTTTTATTCTTAAAAATGATTTCTATAGAATCAAATAAATGAATATATTCATTTTATAGCCAATTTTTTGAAAAATAGAAACAATTTGAAGAAAATAAAAATTTAATAACATTGATGTTTAATTTTCGCAATATTGTGAATTATATTGACGAATATTAACGAACTTTTATAGCTTAAAGCAATAATTCGTAATTATTGTAAAATGTTATTAAAATTAGAGTACATGTTTATGTCGATATATGTATACAGCCGTGGTCATGCAAATAGCACACATAAGAAGCAATAAGAGCTTATACAATTGACAAAGTTCTTTAAAAGGCTAAAAAGGGCTAAAAATATCATTATTTGTTTATTAATTTATCCACTTAAGTAAAAAATAACAATTAGCAATTCACGAATAATTAATATTAATTGAAAAACTTGAGCTCTGAAATGCCTTGGACATTCAAATAGCACAATTTACCAAACCTGCAAAAATTATGTGAAATTAATGAAATTTAATCAACGTTTGGTTCCATAATATATTATATTTACGTTTCTAATACTTGGTACTATATCCCCGATTTTGCATTACTGCATTACATCTGCGTACCATACTTTCTACAAGCTTTTCACACCTCTCTTTTGGGATGGAGTACCAAGCTTACTTAATACCTTCCCATAAATGTTCAAAATTTGAGAAATTTTTAGCCGCAATTTTAATTTTAACATCGTTCCATAAGTTTTCTATGAGATTAAGGTCAGGGCTTTGCGCTGGCGAATCCAAAACATTTATATTTTCTTTCATAAGCCAATCCTTTGTGACCTTCGCCGTATGCTTAGGGTCATTATCCCGCATTAAAGTCCAGCGAAGGGGCATGAAGTTAAAAGCAAATGGTTCCATTTCGTTCCTTAATATGTCTATTGATACCGATCCATTTTTCCGTTAATGCGAATAATTGGGCCTTGTCTTCCAACAGTCTTTCGCAATATATTTAATCCGTATTCGTCATCGATTTCCTGCATTATTTGTCTTGAAGGCTTAAACGGGTCGGCCTTGCTTTTCCGAACTATGGCTCTATCTTCAGTAATTGTTGTCTTTCGCGGTGGTTGGATTTTTTTTTTTTGTTTTTGGTCAAACAGATCTCATTAGATTTAATGAGTTTAAGGCCATTATAAACCATTTTCCGGGAACAATTCAATAAAACAGCAATTTCGGCAACAGTTTTCCCAGATTTCTCCATATTCTGCATAACGCGTCGTTCTTCCGAAGTACAGTGCTTACCACGGCCCATTTTCACTTGAATTAACTCATTTTATTGTAGACAACCTTAATTCGTAATAAAAGTCATTTCTGATATTTTTTTTTTTGCAAACAAATATTCACTTTCAAAAAATGTGCTATTTGAATGACCATCTCTAAAGAATGTAATATTTCAACAAACTGATACAACATCAACGCGCTGCCAAATAACGGAACTTATTGAACGGTACTTATGACTAGACAGATTAAGTAAAAACAAAAAATAAATACCGTTCAAAAAAGTGCCAGCCCAACTAGTTGAAGAAATTGATTACAACGACATAATTGATGATTTTGCCCAGACGAAAGCCAGAAAGAAGATATTTAAAAATTAAGTTATACATTATAGTTTAAGAAAACTGACTGTTATTTATGTTGTTAATATTTATTTGTATTGTTTAACAATTACACTTTTATGAAATAAATATGATATCTTAATAATATGAACGGACTAAAAGAAATAAAATTTCATCCTTTAAAAAGGACGGCTAATCAGACGGGGCCTAGGGCGGCAAAATACTTAATCCGCCACTGACAACCGAACATTTTATACTCTTGCAATTTGCAGGAATCTAAGCAAGGGAAATACCTTAAGATGTAAAACGTCCACCTGAGGATCGAAATACAAGCAATTTTATATATTCATATACTCCTATATATTCCTGTAACTCCTAAGAGTATACTGACAGACACATAAAGTTTGTTAGAAAAACGAAAATGGATGCTACTTACATGTCATTTACTAAAAAACTATTCATATATGGCAAGGTTAGCGAATATCCAAAAATCCTGATATTAGTTATATGGGGCGTAAGTTAAGTTTTCGCTTAAATTTATATATTTTATGAATAAACACAATAGCTCATTTTTATTGAGATAACTCACATATTGGCTGATATATGCGGTACAAAGTCACCGGGAAATTAAGTATATGGAGGCTAAGGGAAGTATTTGTCTAAATCAACCCATTTTTGACCTACAGACATACCATTGTCAGAGAAGGATTATTCCTGAATTTCAATTATATATTTCACACATTGACCGACATTTTTCGATCAAAAGTCAGCTACAGGTACCGGGGTCTAAATATTCGGTACATAGGGGCTTGAACAGTTTCTATTGGATTTTAACAATTTTTAGTCATAATGTGGCATATACTAAACGCATTATTTCACACCCATCGTCAAATCTTTACGCCGGCCCCTATAAAGCCTTGTCATACGATCCAGACGGATGTTTACGTTTCTGGCGCATTTATCATCCTGATTATTTATATTTGTATATGCATAAACCTATATCTATCTCGATTAGGTGACACGTACAACTGTTAGGTGAACCAAACTGTAATACTCTGTAGCAACTGTGTGCCAAATATGAGTGCCATCTGTCGACCAGTTTGTTTAAAGCTGCTGCTTAAGTCGGTACACCCCAGTAGTGCATGGCGATTTCTAAATACTAACGGTGATTCAGTGGTGCACAGTGGGCGATTGGGCCTCGCTAGCGGCATTTAATTCAAATTTTCAAAGTAATTAAGTGTATTAACAACTAGCCCGCACTAGCGTGCACTTGTCACTCGTGGAGTAGAAGTTACAACATTCGCATGGATAAGGTCTAACTCTTTTTTTTTAGTTGAAAGTATAAGTCATTGTGCCTCCAAAATGTGTAATATGAACTGCTATTACCTGCTAACCTTTAAATAAGGCACTTTCTAGGAACAATGTCGGTAGCAAAACGGGTACTTTTTTAGTATGGCATGAAGAAGCGATCCCAACCAAGAAGTTTCTCACCATGGAAAACTTTGTATTTGGTTCTGTTCTCAAAAACCTTAAATATACTCAGGAGGAGCAGTACGAGATTCGCAAAAAGCTGCGAAATTTTAGCTTGTAGAAAAGTGGAAAAACTGTAGAAGAAATAAGTTTTTTTTTGATACGCCGTTAGTATTGATTGAAAGATCATCTTCCGAAATTATTGGACGTTCACAAAAAGATATTTCGGAGTGTTGCAAAAAAACGCAAGTTAAGAAATTGTCAGGCCTTACTGAAGATGTGCTATCGGAAGCATTGTTGGTAGCTGCAAGCTGCAGCTTGTATAAAGGTGGAAAACGTAGTGCTTCACAGGTGGTGTCAATGCTAAACGCCGACGAAGAGTTTAGCGGTAAGATTTTGGCAACTATGAGTACCCCTCAGCGTCTACCGACAAAAATTTCTGAAGAAAAAGCACTGGCGCTATTTGTAGATGTTGGCCATACCAAGTACATATGGAATTTGTCAAAGAGAGTCGCTAAAGGGCAAAACGCCGATATACATATACCCATGCTACGGCAAACTGCGTTGTGCGAAAAAAATGCTATCCTAAAGTCATCACGGTCACTGATCATTTCGCTGAAGTACCATTACAAAGGTTAGTAGACCATACGATTGCTAGGATTATTGAAGCACACCCAGAAAGTTTTCAAAACCATATTGAAAATAACAATAACACCCAATTATCTGCTACCTACAAATGGGGTTGTGATGGCAGCAGCGGCCATTCTACTTACAGGCAAAAATTTAATGACTTCGATGGAGAGATGAAAGATCAATATTTATTTTCAATTTGTATGGTACCATTGATAGTGCAGAAAAAATTGACAGTTTTACGGAAAAACAATCGGCCTTCTTCTACCCGATATTGTCGACCTATTAAATTACTTTGCGAGAAAGAATCGGCAGACTTGTCTCGCAGAGAAATTCAAAACATTAAGAGCCAAATATTAAATATTTTTCCAACATTCGTGAGTGGCTTAAGAATTGATCACCAATTTCATATGACCATGCTTGATGGCAAAACGTTCAGTGTCATATCGGAATCGGCTTCGCAAACATGCGGAATCTGTAGCGCGACTCCCAAAAATTGGAAACTGCCGAAATTTTTGTTAAAGCATGCTCCTGGTTTTACATGCCATCGTCTGTTCACAGAATTTTAATTCATGGAGCAGAATATAATAAACCGTTTTTCCCTTCCGATTGGTATGATGTCCGAAGAAGCTCTTGAAGCCAGGAACAAGGACTATCGAAACATACGTGAGAGCAACACAAGAAAAAATTCCAGGAAAAATACAATGGAAGATATCATAAATGCTTTATTAGTCTCGTCTGACCTTTTGATATCTTCATTGTCAAATAAGTCTTCAATTTCGACTGCAAAAATTATTGTTATGGACGATGATGTTAAGAGCTTATTTTTAATGAAGCATCTAGATATGCCTGATTCTGATTCCGAAGACTCCGAAGATAATTTTGATTTATAAAATTTCTTTATTGAAGGTAAAAAAAATTTTGAAATTGAAAAAAAAAAAATAAAAAAATTTAAAAAAAATTTAAAAATTAAAAAAATAAATTTAAACACAATTTTTTTTCTTTAAAAATTCTATGACTTTTTTCTGAGCTGTGAAAAAAACCGTCTGAGGATATCTTTTTTCGTTTAGAAGTTATTAATTAAATGCCGCTAACGAAGCCCAATCGCCCACTGTGTGGTAGCCCAAAGCCTGCAAAGAGTGTCGACAGACCGTTAAAGACATGCCTCGTTCTGGACCTGTTCAACTGATGAAAATATCAAGCAAGTAAAATTTATGGGTCTTGAAAATCGTCGGGCAAGTGTTAGAAGGATGGTAACAGAGCTTAACATCTCTCTCATGAGTCCGCTCGAATGATTTTGGTTATTCTTTTGGGTATGAAATGCGTTCTAGCTAGACTTGTTTCGATATTTCAAAAATAGTACCGTAAATAAGTATCTTTGGACATGCTTGACCCATATATATGGATAGCAGTATAACTGCCGATGAGACATAGGTCTATGAGTACGAAATTTGACAATTAAGTAATGAGACTGATTTTATTGCCGCGCTTGTGGTAAACCTGTTACCATGAAAGTCCCTTTTTCTTTTTCTGGCATCTCTCCCCTCTCCATTGATTTACGAGGTGTGTTCAAAAAGTATCGCGAATCGTAACTGACAGTTTTCTTCGATTGCAGGGGCGTAGTGCTTCGTGAGTAATGCGCAATTTGCGCGAAGCAATCCGCCAGAAATGCCCGGATTTGTGGAAGAACAAAAATTGGCTTTTGCACTACGATAACGCCCCTGCTCACACACATCGTTGCTTGTTTGCGACTTTTTGGCCAAAAACCACACACTAATGGTGCCGCAGCCACCGTATTCCCCAGATCTGGCCCCCTGTGACTCTTTCTTGTTCCCTAAACTGAAGAGGTCCATGAAAGGACGACGTTACGCTTCTCTTGACGAGATAAAGACCGCATCGAAGGAGGAGCTGAAGAAGATAAAAAAAATAATTTTTTGAAGTGCTTCGAAGATTGGAAAAACCGTTGCCACAAGTGTATAATATCTCATGGGGATTACTTTAAAGGGGACAAAATAGATATTCATGAATAAATAAATAATTTTTGAAAAAAAACACAATCTTCGCGATACTTTTTGAACACACCTCGTATGTACCATCGCTTTAGCTTGTTCAGTTCGCTTGCTGCGTCAAGTTGAGTAGACGGGTGTTTGTAGTGCTCGTTGCGAAAATGGAAAAACTAAATCAAGAGCAACGCGTTACGATAAAATTTTGCGCCAGATTGGGCGAAACAGCTTCGGAAACGTGCGCTAAAGTTGTATGAGTGTATGGTGATGGTCCAATACGACCCGGAAACCAAACGCCAAAGCTTACAATGGTTGTCTCCGTGCACCCCCCACCCGAAAAAAGCTCGCGTGAGCAAGTCGAAGGTGAAAACGATGATTATTGTCTTTTTTGATAGCCGTGGAATCGTCCACAAAGAATTTGTTCCACCAGGGAAAACTGTGAATCAAGTCTACTATTGCCAAGTGCTCGAAATATTGCGAAAACGAGTCCTGGGTCCTTCCTCACGACAACGCGCCGTGCCACACCGCCCTCAGCGTGTCCCAGTATTTGGCCTCTAAAGGGAGCGCCGTGTTGCAACAGCCGCCTTATTCGCCCGACATGTCACCCTGTGATTTTTTTTGGAATCCATTTTGAGTCAATTACGGACATCCAGGCGGCCGTGACGAGGGTGCTCACGAATATCAAAATCGAAACGTTCCAGAAATGTTACGAAGCATGGAAAACGCCCAAGGGGACTACATTGAAGGGTATGACAGAGTTTTAGAATAATTTTTAAATATACGGTTTTTATGGAATCAGTCTCATTACTTAATTGTCATACCTCGTATGACCTAAAAATAAGTTAACAATCATAAAAATGGAGGGAAAAAAAGAGCTGCAACCAACAAAACCGCGCCAAAGCCGTTCAAAAATCTTGGTAATGTTCATTGCTGTTATCCGATATTCGTGGTTTAATGGTCAATAAGAAGTTCTATTTGGCCGTATTGATGCGTTTGCGTCAGACCATTCGTCGAAAATGGCCGAATTTGTAATTCATGGATTTTAAACGATGACAATGCACCAAAACGCAAAATATATTGTACCAACGATCAACCAGCGTATTCACTTGTTTTGGCTCCTTTTGATTTCCCTGTTCCCCAAACTGAAATTGCCGCTCCGTGGAACCCGTTTTCAGTTGATCGAAGAGGAAAAACACAATTTGCAGAAGGAGCTGAAGATCATCCTATAAATTGCTTATGGAAAGTGTTTCGAGGACTGGAAAAATCGTTGTCGTAAGTACATTACATACCGTGGGGATCACTTTGAGGGCGACAAAATAGATATTGATGAATAATTAAATGTTTTGAGTTTTATTTTCAATTTTATCGAACCGTAGAAAGCATATCTTGTTTTATCCGTATTATCCGAAAAATTTTTTTAGTAGAAAGTTTTGAAAACACCTGAATTTGTTTTTAAATATTTCGTTGCTCCTGAATTTATTCCTGCTTTACTTGTTTTTCTTTTTCACAACAACTTCGTACAAAATTTTCGGTCTTAAGTTCAAGTACCTTATTAGAATCAAGACTTTCTTGCAATTCTCATATGCCCAGAACTTTTCTAATTGCATAATCACAATGATTTTCTCCGACCTTCAGCGATGCGGGATACTCATGCTACAGCAATAATTGCTAATAAATTTAGTAACCACTGCCAAATTAACCGTTGGAACACTAAATTCTGCTTCACAAATTCCAGAGGCACCTACGCTAGCCCTCACCCAGTCGGAATTGAATTTCTCCTTGCATACTCGCTTTGTTTTAGAGGCACTCATTTGCTTGACTGTATGATGGTTATGTGGGTGTGTATGTGAGTTCCAATTCAGGCAGGATTTTGTTTTCCAATAAATTTGCGCATTTGATGAATGTTGAGGCGAAGTGTCATTGGAAATTGCCAACAAGATTTATGGACTACACGCATTCAACATATGCACCCAAGGCTTCGCATTTGTATGTGTGTGTGTGTGTGTGTGTGTGTGTGGGCGTGTAATTGTGCATGTTAACAGTGTTGTGGTGCTGAGTATGAATGAGTATATTTATGTTTTGGTGCTTAAAAACAAGCACTTATCAGCATAAGCAGTAGCAACTGCACATATGTATGTATGTGTGCATGTGTGCACCTTTGTAGGTGTTTATGTTATGTGTGTGTTATTCGCATATGAGCACATTTGTTAGCGAAGTTTGTAAAACAAGCGTGAAATTTGGTTTTCTTTTATTGGCATTTATTTGGCATTCGGATGCGGATAATGAATGTGAAAACAAATTACTAACGCATGTTTTCGAATTTCCCAGCCATTCCCAACCATTCCGAAATATTTCTGATATTTTTTCATGCGCATTTCGCTTTTTTTTGGGAAAATTTAATGCTTAGCCCTTTATTAAGCCGAATTTTCGACTTCCTTAGGGGCATACAAACGATGTGGCCATTCTGAAAGGTGAAACTGTGTAATGTGTGGAAATTTTAATGAACTTTTTGGGCGAATTTTTTCCACGCGATTTTGGTGAGAAATTATCGTGCCAGCGGTGAGTAATGTGGCGTTTACATATTTAAGTATATGTGCATATGCATAATGTATACAACGTTATTTATATGTATTATATAACACATACATATATACAACGGCTCATGCGGTTTATGTGTTATATGTTCTTGTACGTATTCAGCATATTGACTTATTTTTTTGCGTAATAACTGAATTTATTGCCCAAAACGAAGGATGACGAATACCGTCCGTCCTTTTGTGCCTTAAATTAGGAAGTACTTAAATGAACGCGTTGTTATCGCTGTTTGTCTCGCCGCGATCTCTGAGGTTGGTTGAGATTATGTAAAAATTTTTACCACCCATTTTACTTCCTTTACATTACTTACTTCGTTTAATTAAAGCATTTATCTACAACACAAATATATATTATTTTTAAAAACAATTGAATCCGAGTTATCAACGCATTCATCATCGTAGTGCTGAGAAAAGATATCGACCGATTGGTGAACGAATAATTTTTTCCCGACTTTATGGAGATATCTGTAACCCTGAGCGATATACATATACTCGTACAGTTCAAGTCAAGCATAGGGCACTACAAGTATATCCAAATAGTTTAAGGTATGTACAAGGTCTATCCAATTTTACATCGAATATAATTGTGCTTAAACACTTCTACTAAGAGAAGAACAAGAACGATAGAATTTCGTCAACGAACCTCACTAACTGATAAGCAAGGTTTATATTACGTTTATAGGCAGAAATCGTTTTAATGGTTTGCAATAAACATTTTCTCATAGAACAAGAAAAAATTTTAACTTCTGCTACACCGGAGCTATAAATAACCTTCACAAGTGGTTTTTTTTTTATAGCATGAAGGCATAAGAATATCTTTATCTTGATTTGGATCGGTTAATTTATATGGCAGCTATATGCTATAGTCTTCGAAGAAATGATCAGCAGGGAAGGTCCTGAAAAAAACTTCAGACAGTCGGTCAAATGAGCATGGCTAAAACGACTCAGCTCAACCCGCTGATCATTTATATGTTTACACGGTCGCTGACGTTTTCTTTTTGGCGTTACAAATATTGTGGCAAACTTAATATGCCCTATTCCAGGGGATAAATATCCGGCGTTTCACATCATGAGGATGCTCTTTATATTGATTTAATATTGATATTGATATTGATATTGATATTGATATTGATATTGATATTGATATTGATATTGATATTGATATTGATATTGATATTGATATTGATATTGATATTGATATTGATATTGATATTGATATTGATATTGATATTGATATTGATATTGATATTGATATTGATATTGATATTGATATTGATATTGATATTGATATTGATATTGATATTGATATTGATATTGATATTGATATTGATATTGATATTGATATTGATATTGATATTGATATTGATATTGATATTGATATTGATATTGATATTGATATTGATATTGATATTGATATTGATATTGATATTGATATTGATATTGATATTGATATTGATATTGATATTGATATTGATATTGATATTGATATTGATATTGATATTGATATTGATATTGATATTGATATTGATATTGATATTGATATTGATATTGATATTGATATTGATATTGATATTGATATTGATATTGATATTGATATTGATATTGATATTGATATTGATATTGATATTGATATTGATATTGATATTGATATTGATATTGATATTGATATTGATATTGATATTGATATTGATATTGATATTGATATTGATATTGATATTGATATTGATATTGATATTGATATTGATATTGATATTGATATTGGTATTGGTCGGCCAATTGAGTTACCAAATACTGCCGTAGAAGTGCTCTCCTTGCTTTTTAATGCAATTCTTGGTTTCGGCTACTATCCAATTTCGTGGAAAAAGTCGCAGATTATCATGATAGATAAACCTGGTAAAGACCTAACACAGCCGTCTTCCTACAGATCAATAAGTCTCTTGCGCTGTATTTCTGGAATATTTGAAAACGTGTTACTATCAAGGATGACTCCTTTCCTCGAAAATAATATAATGCCAACGCAACAATTCGGTTTTCGTGCTAAACATGGCATTCTAGAGCAAGTAAATAGAATTACTAACGAGATAAGGAAAGCATTCGAGCACAGAGAGTACTGTTCGGCTATTTTTCTAGATGTAGTTTAGGCATTCGATCAGGTCTGGCATGAAGACTTTTTATGAAAAATCAAATACGTTTTACCATACGAATTGTATAAAACTCCGGAGTCATATTTAAGTAACAGGAAATTTACAGTTAAAGTAGCAGAATTCATATCAGAAGAACAAGTGTTCAATTATTTGATTAATTTTTGACAAAGCTCTTGATCTCTTCTTTGTTAACCGCACTTTCATAAAGGTTTATATCAGTGGTGCAGAATCATCCTGAAAAACAAGAAAAAACGTTAAGTTCGGCTGCACCGAAGCTAATATACCCTTCACAGGTGCATTTATTTTAGTAACTATGTGTTCAGTTTATATGGAAGCTATATGCTATAGTAAACCGATCTGAACAATTTTTTTGGAGTAATCCTTGTCAAATTTCGTGAAGATACCACGTTGAATGCGAAAGTTTTTCATAAAAGCCCTTGATTCCGATTGTTCGGTATGGCAGCTATATGCTATAATAAGCCTATCTAAACAATTTCTTCGGAGATTGCATTGTTGCCTTAAAAAATAATCTGTACCAAATTTCATGAATATGCCTTGTCTAATGCAAAAGTTTTCCTTACAAGAACTTGATTCCGAGCTATATGTTATAGTGGTCCTATATTGGCAGTTCCTACAAATGAGCATTTTTTTTGAAGAGAAATGACGTTTAAGAAATTTCAAAACGATATCTTAAAAACTGAGGGACTAGTTCGTATATATACAAACGTATAGACAGACGGGCAGACAGAAAGACGGGCATGGCTAAATCGACTCAGCTCAAAAGACTGATCATTTATGTATACACTTTATAGGCTCTCCGACGCTTCCTTCTGGGTGTTACAAACTTCGTGACAAACTTATTTTACCCTGTTCAGGGTAACCCTGCCTCATAGTATGTCTAATAAACTCATTATTAAAACGTTCATCAACTCTTCTGCGAACGTACGAACCGAACCGAAGAGGGTATTTTAGGAGTTCTCTCAAAATATGACTTTTCTCCAATCTTCCTTGGTTCAGTTTTTGTGTTGTTTTTCAAGAGCTTTTTGTTTTTTTTTTTTTTGAGGTCGTCGAGCAGTTATTCCGGCTTCATTGAAGACGCCGCGGTACAGTTCCGTACTGATTTCGATCCGATTTAGTTCTTGAATTTCGCGTCGGATAGCTTCAGCAATTTTGAATCGGTTTTGAACACTTATCCGCTTAATACGCTGTCCATCCTTTGCAGTAGTCTTCGTCGATCGTCCGAAATCAGCCTTGCGTTTTATAGATCTAGTTTTCGCAGATTTCTTCCTTTCTCTAAATAAATTTTTTCACTAATTCAAGTACTAAATTTTTGAAATTGGAAAACAAAACTTTTAGCTTTATTAACTTAAAGTAATTTTTGACATTTGCCACTTTTCATTTTGTTCGTTGCCAATGCGGAGACTCAAGATTTTAATATTGTAGTTCAATAATTAACTTACTTATAGTAAATACTAACTTGTATAATAGAGTTTGATTTGTTAATACAACTTCGATTAAAAGCCATTAAAACTAAGTGCTTGTTTTTGCTACCGTACGCGGTATTAAGTTATCGGATAGTTCGAACATCATTGTATTAGATATGACACACAGACATGCCATTGTCAGGAAAGATTGTCCCTACTGTCTGCAAAATATTCGGTACCTAGGGGCTTGAACAAGTTTGGTTGGATTTGGACCCTCTTTGGTCATAAGGTGGCGTACTTATACTGAAAAGTGCAAGAATCAGTTTTATTTTGAAATTATGTTATATGGGAAGTAGGCGTCAAATTTCACCCATTTTTGCCCAGTGGCATAAATGTAAATGTAAAAGGGAATGTTAGGTACGGCAGTTAGCTGAAATCCCGTTGGTTGGTTCCCGAAATATATGAATTTACCTAAAAGTGCGCGGTGTCACGCCTATGATCTAATTTTTATCCGGATACTTGGTATGTGGGTCCTTGAGGAATATATTGGGGAATAAAAGTAAATTTTGCTAGGTTAATGAGCGAATATCTGAGATAATACGAAAACTGGCTGACAAGTACTTACCGTCTGAAGATGCTGCGTTGCTAGCACAGTGGGTTTCTTTCTTTTATTTTGACAGTGTGTGGGAAAGGACGTTTGAGCGTCAAAAATTTATTAACCGAGTTTCAAGCTGTCCTTTTTTGATATGCCAGGTTCAAACGCCCAGAAAATGACGACTTTGGAGAATTATGTGACAAAAGTCCAATGCATCGGCTGACTGTCGATAAAAATGTGTGCGAGATAACCTGATACCCCAGAGATCTCAAAAGATTGAAAAGGTGACGTATTTCTTGACTCCGAACATGTTTCTCGCAACCTTGAGGCCTCTTTGTACTTTTTTCTATGTGCTTACTTATTTACTTTTTTTATTTGGCAGATTACTACATCAATTTTCAGAAAAAATACTTGGGATAACGAAAAGAGCGTTTGGTTAGTGCAGCTTTACTATGCTTTGTAGTCCGTCATTTCCGAAATCGAAAGAGATTTTGGCGACATTTCACCGAGTAGATGGACTACTTGTAAGAGATTGGTAAAGATATTCTCGGAATCTGTTCAAGAAGAAATCGCGGCATCGTCAATTTGATGAATCATATCCAAAAATAATTCACGAGATGGAATCACACTCAGGTTTAT
>CM050323.1:17933344-17954064 GCA_027475135.1 Bactrocera correcta
GCATTCTCAGGGCGCTGATCAACGCATTGATTTGATCCGCTGTGCTTTTGAGCGCCGTGGAGTAAGGCTGTCGTCAGCAGGTACCCACGTAAAACACACCGGACGTTGGTCCATCATATAGCAGGACGCAGTATAGAGGACGCGTGGTTTTTTGTTCAGAATGTTGTCAGGGAGAACGTCAACAAGTATGTCCTTGGCATAATTGTTGACTTCAAGGGGGTGTTTGACTACCTAAGCTGGGATCGAGTGGGGCAACGGCCGGAGGAGCTTGGCTGTCCGGAAATCACTTTTTGGCGGAGTTATTTTTCGGACAATAAGGCCTCTCTCGTCGGCATGAAAGAGAGTATGGAGATTGGAGTTGTTCGAGGCTGCCCGCGGGGTTCCATCTATGGTCCATATATTTGGAACCTTATAATGGATACTCTGCTTGGGCAGCTCGAGCCACTCTGTAAGTGTTGTGCGTATGCAGACGACCTTCTTCTTATGGTTGAAGGTCGTTCGAGGTCTGAGTTAGAGCGAGCGAAAGGAGATCTCTTAGAGATCGTTAATTCTTGGGTTTTAGGTGTGGAGGTTCACATATCGATGGGTAAAACGGTGGCAATGCTGCTGAAAGGTTGTCACCGATTCGTCCACCGATTTTCCGTGTGAATGGGGTCAGCATCAGATATGTGACGCAAGTCAAATATCTGAGGTTGACCATGAGTGAAAGGATATGGCGAATTTGAAGGAGCGACTGCACGCAACCGTAGGCAAAATAAGACATATTTTGAGGAGCGATTGGGATTTCGGACGTCGTGCTGTCCGCACCATATATCGTGGCTTGTTTGTGGCCTGTGCCACATATGGAGCCCCTGTATTGTGGGAGGCAGCCAAAACTGAACGATTAGATGTTAGTGGTGTGATCTCCACTGGTCGGAATACCGAACAGTTAGGGTCGTTTGCGTGAATAGTATGCCCAAAAAATAAGGAATTTAAACTGCGCTCTTCGAAGGATTTGGAGAATAAGTTTTTTCAGGTTGGTAGTACTGTCATTTATGTCAAATTTCATGTCAAAATATTCATTAGTGTCTGGGAACGTGTTGTTTTGTGAGCTGCTAAAAGTGAGTTTTTCGTTTTTTGCGGTGTCGAAATTTGTTGAGCAAAGAATTTGCATTAAATTTTTTTTACGGAATCAATTTTCTGCTGCGGATACGTTGAGGATGGTGCAGAAAGCCTTTGGTGATGAGGATTTGTCTAAAGAAAATGTTTACAAGTGATATAGTGAGTTCCAATCCGGCCGTGAACGTGTCGAAAACGAAAAGCGTCCAGGGCGACCATCAACCTCAACCGACGAAGCTCACGTTCAACAAATCAAATATTTGGTGTTGAAAAACCGTTCATTAACAATTAGATACCTTGCTGATGAAGTTGGCATACCAAGAGGCTCAGCTAATACCATTTTGAAGGATGTTTTGGGCCTCAAGCGCGTCAAATCTCGACTGGTACCGAAAGCATTGAATTTTTTTTGGAAAAAAAAGGCTTCGCGTTGAAGTGTGTGAAACGATACTTTTCGACTGAAATGCAATATAACTGGCGGTGAGACTTGGATTTATGCTTACGACCCCGAAACAACTGATCAATCGAGCGAATATCGTGCCAAAAGAGAGCCGAGACCAAAAAGTCGCGCCAAAGTCGCACAAAAATCAAGGTAATGTAGACTGTTTTCTTCAATTATCTTGGTGTTGTGCATTATGAATTCCTTTCAAACGGTCAAACAGTCAACAAGGAATATTATTTGAACGTTATGCGTCGTTTGGGCAACGCTATCCGCCTAAACAGGCTAGAATTGTGGAAAGAAAATTCTTGGTTTTTTCACTACGATTATGAACCATCCCATACTGGCCTCGTAATACGAATGACAAACACAACCTATATCGTTCCACAACTTCCGTATTCACCTAATCTGGGGCCGTGCGACTTCTGGCTGTTCACCAAGCTCAAAAGACCGCTCCGGGCCACCGTTTTTATATGATAGAGGAGACTCATGCCGCTGCGAAGACTGAACTGAAGGCCATCCCGGAAAGTGACTACAACCAGTGTTTCGAAGATTGGAAAATAAGTTGGCATAAGTACATTGCATCGGGAGGGGATTACTTAAAAAAAATAAATACAATGTCACCTTATTTGGGCACAGTAGTATTTAAGCGGCGAAGGCGGTTAGCTGGAAATTAGGGTTAGTTTTGTATGAGTGATGTGTGTAGTTGATGTATGTAAGGGGTCCAACCCCTGGCCACCAGTCCAGAGCCCTATGGAAGCTCAACTGGTAGAAGTTTCGGCTAAGAGGTCTGACCGGAGACTTAATTCTGGTTCCACGGGTAGCAGGAGCCCTTGGAGGTAACTCCAACCTGCTCATGCGGACTGGCCCCTCGGAGAGTATCGTGGTGATTGTGGTTGAAACCAAAATGAGGGAAGAACTGACTTTGTCAGCTGAATGGGGAGTTGCATTGCAACCGGGTGCCGGACCCAAAAAACGGAAGAGGTTTTAGATGGGCCTCGAACCCGACCGAGTTGGTTAGTGTGTCAATTCCACACTGCCAATTGGTACTGAAAATGCTTAGCATTCTCACGGCGCTGATCAATTGATTTGATCCGTTGTGCTTTTGAGCGCCGTGGAGTAAGGCTGTCGTCAGCAGGTACCCACGTAAAACACACCGGACGCTGATCCATCATATTGCATATCGAAAAGTTTATCGTGAGCTCTATAATTTTCTTTTTGTGACTGTCATGTTTTAAAGTCCGCGAATACGACTTTGGCAGTGCTCAGGCATAAATAAGAAGGAAATAATTTTATTTAGACTAAATAGGTTTATAGGCGGGCGGCATACAGACACATGTAATTTAACCTTTTACTTCACTGACTTTGTCAGCTATATCTGAGCAGAGCCTTATGCTGAACTTTTGGAAATAACACGCTCTTTTTAACCCGTTAACTGTAACTTGTTGCACCCTCCTTTTCTGGCAACCAAAAGAATAAACTTACACACATTCGCATATAATATCGGTGGGCAGTGAGCAAACGTGTTTGTCAACTATTAAATAGTTTCTCCTTTTTCACGGTAAACCAAAAGTCACGTGCACAGCAGACAAGCAGACACGTAAATAAAATAAAATAAAAATTTATCGCTATAACAGAAACTAACTGTATAAATAATCGAATGTACTTGTATGTGTGTTGCTGTGAGGGTCGTAACTTTTTCTTCACTTCGTAATGCCAGCAAACATTCCGCTGACGAATGCCGTGAAATATGTTCTCATTTATTGCTCTCCATACGACTACAAGTGCATTTATTTGTTGCAAAAAATCTATTTTCGCTATCGTCTCTACTTTTTTCCATTTTTGCAAGGGATTGTGCGGAGCACGTCGAGGCAATTGTGCGAGAATAAAAATTATTTATGTCAACTTTCCATTGTACTGTTATTTCAGTGTGTAAAATACACAATAGTTTCACGATAAATGTTCGGTAACGATTTATTTGGTTACGCGATGGAGGTTTGGAATGTCAATAAGCCATTGAATGTAAATGTGGTGTACTCAGGATCATTTATAACGACTTAGCTCGAGAAAATATTGATATTGTAGTAAGGTTGTTGACATTAAATTGATAGTTTGGTACGATGGGTTGGGTTCGATGGCTGATCCAGACATCGCTCTTGGACTACTATATGCAGTCCTTCGTGGAGGCATCAACACAAAGCACCTAATATCTTAGAAGTCAACAAAGCGACTTGTTGCCAAGGCAACCGCTTCGAATCAGGCCTCGGAGCAAAACATCACTAATGTCATTCGCCAGTTACCAGTTGAAATGGTCGAACGAGGCGTCGACAATTGGACTCAACGAATGGATCATCTGAGAAGTAGCAGCGTTCAATATTTGAAAGAGTTAATCTTCTAAAAATATGTGCCACAGAATGTTCTTTCGAATGATAATAAACACCCCTCATTAAATTTTAAGTTTATGTGTTTTTTCTTTAAGAAAGTGGGGAACTTCGAAATGGATGACCCCTTTTTCAGCAATCTATCCACAATACATTTCTCTCATCAATCTTTATAGTGCCAGCTCTAAGGTTTGGGTTAATAATTAGTAAGAAAAACTATTAAATTCCGATAACTATTAGTCTAGAGCTAGTTCGAAGAACGATCTGCAAAGTATTGCTCGGTTGTAATCACAATCAGTCTTATACTCAAATTTCGGTGGTTTTTAAGTCCTCTTCACTGAAGAAAAAAATGTTTGCAATGCACTGAACAATGAAGTTCGCTCTTTTTTAGATAGGTACATTGTAGATTAACAGAAGTTAACAAAATGAACCACTTGCTAATTTTTCAAAATAAAGATTTTCCTTGAAGTTTGACACACTTAAACCCAAATAATGGCCAGCGCAATGAAAAATGCTCTTAAATAAATACGCTAAAATTTGCTGTGATATTTTCTGGCAATTAAGCCTAAGCTTAGTCATTGTCTGCTCTTGAAAAAAGACACACGTATTCAAACTTTTTTCAAAAAAGCTCTCTTTTTTTGTTGTAAAACTTTAGTATTTCCATAATTTTTTCCACTTCAGAAACACCACAACAATATGTTGCTCCCTAAAAAATATTTTCGAATGTAATAAAAACCGCACAATTACACGTACGAACCCAAAAGCATAAGTTAAAATACCGTTAGCTATTACTTTAGCCCGGCAAAGTGTTGATTTTCAAATTCCATTTACACCAATGGCCGAAGGAAAAGTGAAAATACCGACAGACTCACTAAACAAAAGTTTCGCCAGAAATTTCATAAACAGTTTAGAAATCATCGAGGCAGAGGCGGGCGTGTGGTTGTGCGGGGGAATGTGTGTGTGTGTGGGTCACGTTATGTGCTCGAAAGTGACTGGCATGCCGGCTAAAACCTTATGCAAATGCGTTCGAATGGCTTTTAAATTTGCTTTTACGTGTCATTTGACAAAACTTCTCCGCACGCAAGTGTGTGAGTGTCACGGATGTCGGTGAAAATATGTTTTGTGTGTGGGATTTATTAGTGTGTGTGTGGGTTCACATGCACTTGAGTTAGACGTGCTGTAGCAATGTGCGGCTGCTTTTAAAATAAACGAAGGAGCAATCAGTTTTGGTTCATCGATTAAACCCTTTCAATGAATTGGAAACACGTGTGCGACAGCTTACTTAAAGCAACAGAACGTTTTAAGCGTGGATAGACTGTCTCGACAACTGTGAACACATGGAGTCAGTAAAAATATAAAATTAATTAAAAAGTTGCTTAAGTTATTTGTTTATTATAAGAAAGACTAAGGTCACTGACCGTGTGTTCTATTTTGGATTACAGTTTTTTACCTTTAAGTCATAATAAGCCTGGATGGTTGCTTGGTCATTGCAAAAACCAATTTAATTGCAAAGCTACCGCCGGGGTAAGCAGAGAAAGAGGAAGACCTTCCCTTCTCGGAAGAGAATTTATGACATACGTTTAGCCAATTAGATGAACAAAATGCAATTGAAGTACTTCCCTTCAATATTTGTTTTCAGCTGTTCAAGTACAATCCCCGTCTCGATGATCAGCTTCAGAACATAAGTCCTCATAAGAGGGGAACATGTTCTACTATCTATGAAAATTTGGCCTCTCTGTCTAAAAAACTTCAACATAACTACCCCTACTAATAATTTAGTGTAATTGATCTACCAGCCTTTCTGTTCTAAAGATATTTTAGGTTAACTTTCTCTCGAAGTTGTTCGTTGAAATAAGGGTTATGTGTTCTAAAGTTTAACTCGGATTTCGATAAGGTAACGATAGGTATAAATGAAGAAATAATTATAAATAGAGTGATACGATATTTCTAGTGAGAAAGGTCATTTGGGGAACTATAAATGAGACTCATCGTTTTATTCCAACTTTTCATAAGGTTTCCTTGCTAAATAACTCGTAATTTTTTATACTCTCGCAACATGTTGCTTGTTTATGAGGTTTCCTAATGAAAGTCAGAGAGCATCATTTTCTGGAAGTAATACGTTGTGTCATCAAAAATGCAAAACATCGGTTCCATACTTCCTGAAGCACATGTACATTGTATCAAAAAAGCACACAGAAATTGTAGATAAATTGTTCGGATAAATACTATTTCAAAACAAGTGGGGAAGGGCTAAGTTCGGGTACAACCGAACATTTTATACTCTTGCAATTTGCAGGAATCTAAGCAAGGGAAATACCTTAAGATGTAAAACGTCTGCCTGAAGATCGAAACCCAAGCAATTTTATGTAAGTTCAGCCGGATATCCGAAAATCCTGATTTTAGTTATGGTGGGGGTAAGTTAAATTTTCGCTTTAATTTATTTATTTTATGAATAAAACACGTTAGCTCATTTTCATTGAGAAGTCACCCGGAAGTTCGAAAATCCGTATATTAAGTATATGGAGGCTAAGGGAAGTATTTGTCTGAATAAACCCTTTTTTGACCTACAGACATACCATTGTCAGAGAAAGATTATTCCTGAATTTCAATTATATATTTCACACATTGACCGACATTTTCGATCAAAAGTCAGCTACAGGTACAGGGGTCTAAATATTCGGTACATTAGTCCTAAGGTGGCATATACTAAACGCATTATTCCCCGCCCATCGTCAAATTTTTACCCCGGCCTCTATAAAGCCTTGTCATACGATCCCGACGGATGTTTACATTTCTGGCGCATTTAGTTATTGATTTATCGCAGTTTTAGTAATTTTGAACAGTACCGTTATATAGGGAAAGAGAGGGGTTTTATCCGTTTTATATTCTTTCTGGGCGAATTTTGTTGTTTTAGTTTTAGTGGCTTAGGAGATATGCACCCTTACTGCGATCCCCTGTGCCAATCTACAGCTTTATATCTCAACTTAGTGCTTAGTTATGGTAATTTGTATGTTTTCTGTTAATGGCGATTTATGGACGTGGCAGTAATTCGATTACGCCCATCTACGAACTCGAGTTTTGTTTTTGTACTAATGAACTTTTATACTAAGTTTCATCGCCAATAGAGGGCGGGGCCATGCCCATGTAGGTGCCTCTTGCTACAGCGATCCTCTGTATAAAAGTACAGCTTTATATCCTATTTTAGTGCATAATTATGGCACTTTATGTGTTTTCGGTTAATAGCGATTTGTGGGCGTGGAAGTGGTCAGATTACGCCCATCCACAAACTGGATTTTTTTTTTACTAAGGAACTCACATACCGAGTTTCATCGAGATATCTCAATTTTGACTCAAGTCACAGCTTGGACGGACGGAAAGTCAGACAATCAACCGTATATCAACTTTTCTTGTCATCCTGATCATTTATAATTGTATATGCATAAACCTATATCTTTCTCGATTAGGTGAAACTGTAAATACTCTGTAGCAACTGTGTGCCAAATATGAGTGCGGTCTGTCGACCAGTTTGTTTAAAGCTGCTGCTTAAGTCGGTACACCCCAGTAATGCATGGCGATTTCTAAATACTAACGGTGATTCCGTGGCGGTCCAAAGCCTGCAAGGAGCGTCGACAGACCGTTGAAGACATGCCTCATTCTGAACCTGTTCAACTGATGAAAATATCAAGCAAATAAATTTTATGGGTCTTAAAAATCGTCGGGCAATTGTTAGAGGGATGGCAACAGAGCTTAACATCTCTCTCAGGTAGCTCGAGTGATTTTGGGGACTCTTTTGGGTATGAAATGCGTTCTAGCTCGACTCGTTTCGATATTTCAAAAATAATACCGTAAGTAAGTCTCTTTGGACATGCTTGACCCGAAGAGACCCGATGAGGTATAGGTCTATGAGTACGAGGTTTGACAATTAAGTAATGAGACTGATTTTATTTCCGCGCTTGTGGTAAACCTGTGACCTTGAAATTCCGTTTTTCTTTTTCGAGCATCCCTTACCCTCTCCATTGATATATTCATCATCGCTTTAGCTTGTTTAGTTCGTCTGTTGCGTCAAGTTGAATAGACGGGTGTTTGTAGTGCTCGTCACGAAAATGGAAAAACGAAATCAAGAGCAACGCGTCGCAATAAAATTTTGCGCCAGATTGGGCGAAACAGCTTCGGAAACGTACGCTAAAATAGTAAGAGTGTATGGTGATGGTCCAAAACGACCCGGAAACCAAACGCCAAAGCTTACAATGGTTGTCTCCGTGCACCCCCCACCCGAAAAAAGCTCGCGTGAGCAAGTCGAAGGTGAAAACGATGATTATTGTCTTTTTTGATAGCCGTGGAATCGTCCACAAAGAATTCGTTCTACCGGGGAAAGCTGTGAATCAAGTCTACTATTGCCAAGTACTCGAAAGATTGCGAATGTGAGTCAACAGGGTGCACCCAGACATCGCTCGTAACTGGATTCTTCATCACGACAACGCGCCGTGCCACACTGCCCTCAGAGCGGCCCAGCATTTGGCCTCTAAAGGGATCGCCGTGTTGCAACAGCCGCCTTATTCGCCCGACATGTCACCCTGTGACTTTTTTGTTTCCTAAACCAAAGTCGGTGGTCAAATAGGTAATACATAATTTGCAGATGGAGCTGAAGATCATCCTATAAATTGCTTATGAAAAGTGTTTCGAGGACTGGAAAAATCGTTGTCGTGAGTATATTACATACCGTGGGGATCACTTTGAGGGCGACAAAATAATTATTGATGAATAATTAAATGTTTTGAGTTTTATTTTCAATTTCCATGTATTTTTTTGTGAATAAAATTTGATGATCTTCAAATGTCCGCTTGACTTTAGAAATTCTATATTAGTCAATATGTACGGTATTTTAACGAACCGTAGAAAGCGTATCTTCTTTTATCTTCCGCAAAATTTTTAGTAGAAAGTTTTGAAAACACCTGAATTTGTTTTGAAACAATGTTGCTCCTGAACTTAAACCTGCTTTACTTGTTTTTCTTTTTCACAACAACAATTTCGTACAAAATTTTGGACCTTAAGTTCAAGTACCTGATTAGAATCAAGACTTTCTTGTAATTTTCAGATGCACATAACTTTTCTAATTGCATAATCACAATGACTTTCTCCGACCTTCAGCGATGCGGGATACTCATGCTACAGCAATAATTGCTAATAAATTTAGTAACCACTGCCAAATTAAGCGTTGGAACACTAAATTCTGCTTCACAAATTCCAGAGGCACCCACGTTAGCCCTCACCCAGTAGGAATTGAATTTCACATTGCACACTCGCTTTGTTTTGAAGACACTCATTTGCTTGACTGTATGATGGTTATGTGGGTGTGTGTGTGAGTTCCAATTCAGGCAGGATTTTGTTTTCCAATAAATTTGCGCATTTGATGAATGTTGAGGCGAAGTGTCATTGGAAATTGCCAACAAGATTTATGGACTACACGCATTCAACATATGCACCCAAGGCTTCGCATTTGTATGTATGTGTGTGTGTGGGCGTGTAATTGTGCATGTTAACAGTGTTGTGGTGCTGAGTATGAATGAGTATATTTATGTTTCGTGGCTTAAAACAAGCACTTATCAGCATAAGCAGTAGCAACTGCACATATGTATGTATGTGTGCATGTGTGCACCTTTGTATGTGTTTATGTTATGTGTGTGTTATGCGCGTATGAGCACATTTGTTAGCGAAGTTTGTAAAACAAGCGTGAAATTTGGTTTTCTTTTATTGGCATTTCTTTGGCATTCGGATGCGGATAATGAATGTGAAAACAAATTACTGACGCATGTTTTCGAATTTCCCAGCCAGTCCCAACCATCCCGAAATATTTCTGATATTTTTTCATTCGCATTTCGTTTTTTTTTTTGGGAAATTTAATGCTTAGCCATTTATTAAGCCGAATTTGCGACTTCCTTAGGGGCATACAAATGATGTGGCCATTCTGAAAGGTGAAACTGTGTAATATGTGAAAATTTTAATGACCTTTTTAGGCGAATTTTTTCCACGCGAGTTTGGTGAGAAATTATCGTGCCAGCGGTGAGTAATGTGGCGTTTACATAATAAAGTATATGTACATATGTGCATATGTATAATGTATACGTCATTTATATGTATTATAATAACATATACATATATACAACGGCTCATGCGGTTTATGTGTTATATGTTCTTGTACGTATTCAGCATATTGACTTATTTTTATGCGCAATAACTGAATTTATTGTGCCAAAACGAAGGATGACGAATACCGTCCGTCCTCCATACTTCCTTTTGTGCCTTAAATTAGGAAGTTCTTAAATTAACGCGTTGTTATCGTGTTTGTCTCGCCGCGATATCTGAGGTTGGTTGAAATTATGTAAAAGTTCTTACCACCCATTTTACTTCCTTTACATTACTTACTTCGTTTAATTAAAGCATTTATCTGACAACACAAATATATATTATTTTAAATACAATTGAATTCGAGTTATCAACGCATTCATCATCGTAGTACAGAGAAAAGATATCGACCAATTGGTGAACGAATAATTTTCACACGACTTTATGAAGATATCTGTAACCCTGAGCGATATACATACATATACTCGTACAGTTCAAGTCAAGCTAGGGCACTACAAGTATATCCAAATAGTTTAAGGTATGTCTATCCATTTTTCGTCGAATATAATTGTGCTCAAAACACTTCCACTAGGAAAAGAACAAGAACGATAGAATTTCGTCAACGAACCTCGTTTTAATGGTTTGCAATGACCATTTTTCTCACAGAACAAGAAAAAATGTTAACTTCAGCTATATGCTATAGTCTTCGAAGAAATGATCAGCAGAGAAGGACCTGAACAAAATTTCAGAGCGCTATCTCAAAAACTTTCAGACAGTCAGACAGATGTGCATGGCTAAATCGACCCAGCTCCTTTTGCTGATAATTTATATACATATTTATAGGGTCTTCGATTTTTTTTTTTTGGCGTTACAAATATTGTGGCAAACTTAATATGTCCTGTTCCAGGGTATAAATATCCGGCGTTTCACATCATGAGGATGCTCTTTATATTGATATTAGTATTGATATTGATATTGATATTGGTATTGGTATTGATATTGATATTGATATTGATATTGATATTGATATTGATATTGATATTGATATTGATATTGATATTGATATTGATATTGATATTGATATTGATATTGATATTGATATTGATATTGATATTGATATTGATATTGATATTGATATTGATATTGATATTGATATTGATATTGATATTGATATTGATATTGATATTGATATTGATATTGATATTGATATTGATATTGATATTGATATTGATATTGATATTGATATTGATATTGATATTGATATTGATATTGATATTGATATTGATATTGATATTGATATTGATATTGATATTGATATTGATATTGATATTGATATTGATATTGATATTGATATTGATATTGATATTGATATTGATATTGATATTGATATTGATATTGATATTGATATTGATATTGATATTGATATTGATATTGATATTGATATTGATATTGATATTGATATTGATATTGATATTGATATTGATATTGATATTGATATTGATATTGATATTGATATTGATATTGATATTGATATTGATATTGATATTGATATTGATATTGATATTGATATTGATATTGATATTGATATTGATATTGATATTGATATTGATATTGATATTGATATTGATATTGATATTGATATTGATATTGATATTGATATTGATATTGATATTGATATTGATATTGATATTGATATTGATATTGATATTGATATTGATATTGATATTGATATTGATATTGATATTAATATTGATATTGATATTGATATTGATATTGATATTGATATTGATATTGGTATTGATATTTATATTGATATTGGTATTGGTCGGCCAATTGAGTTACCAAATATTGCCGTAGAAGTGCTCTCCTTCCTTTTTAATGCAATTCTTGGTTTCGGCTACTATCCAGTTTCGTGGAAAAAGTCGCAGATTATCATGATAGATAAATCTGGTAAAGACCTTCATATCAGAAGAACGAGTCTTCAATTATTTGATTAAGTTTTGACAAAGCCCTTGATCTCTTCTTTGTTAACGCACTTTCGTAAAGGTAAAAGAGGTGCAGAATCATTATGAAAAACAAGAAAAAACGTTAACTTCGGCTGCACCAACGCTAATATACCCTTCACAGGTGCATTTCTTTTAGTAACTATGTGTTCAGTTTATATGGAAGCTATATGCTATATCAATATCAATATAGTAATCGCATAAGCGGTGTCTACGCCAGTAAAGAAGAAAGATATGCTATAGTAATCCGATCTGAACAAGTTTTTCGGAGTAATTCATGTCTAATTTCGTCAAAATACTACGTTAAATGCGAAAGTTTTTCATAAAAGCCCTTGATTCCGATTGTGCGGTATGGCAGCTATATGCTATAATAAGCCGATCTGAACAATTTCTACAATTTCTTTGGAGATTACATTGTTGCCTTAAAAAATAATCTGTACCAAATTTCATGAATATACCCTGTCTAATGCAAAAGTTTTCCATACAAGAACTTTTTTTCGATCGTTCAGTTTGTATGGCAGCTATATGTTATAGTGGTCCGATATCGGCAGTTCCGACAAATGCGCAGCTTCTTGAAGAGAAAATGTCGTATGCAAAATTTCAAAACTATATCTTGAAAACTGAGGGACTAGTTCGTATCTATACAGACGGACAGACAGACAGACGGACATGGCTAAATCGACTCAACTCAAAATACTATATCATTTATATATATACTCTTTATACAAACTTCGTGACAAACTTAGTATACCCTGTTCAGGGTATAATTACGTTGTCCGTATAGGAAGTATGCTGTTCAATTGACGAGGGACGAGGTTTTCCTGTAAGAGCTTCTGGTGTTAAATTTCGTTGACAATTCCATCAACCAAGACCAACTTTTCAACACCATTATAACTAAAAACTAACCCAATCTTTCATCTTTAACCCTGCCTCATAGTATGTCTATTAAACTCATTATTAAAACGTTCATCAACTCTTCTGCGAACGTACGACATTCCGCCTGAACCGAAGAGGTTAATTTTAGATTTCTCTCAAAATATGATTTTTCTCCAATATTCCTTGGTTCAGCTTTTTTGCTGTTTTTCAAGAGTTTTTTTTTTTTTTGTTGGAGGTCGTCGGGCAGTTATTCCGGCTTCTTGAAGACGCCGCAGTACAGTTCCGTACTGATTTCGATCCGATTTAGTTCTTGAATTTCGCTTCGGATAGCTTCAGCAATTTTGAATCGGTTTTGAACACTTATCCGCTTAATACGCTGTCCATCCTTTGCAGTAGTCTTCGTCGATCGTCCGAAATCAGCATTGTGTTTTATAGACCTATTTTTCGCATTTTCTTCCTTTTTCTAAATAAATTTTTTGACTAATTCAAATACTAAATTTTTAAATTGGAAAACAAAAGAAAAATTTTAGCTGTTCGTAGCCAATGCAGAGACTCAAGAATTTAATTAATGCGTTTATTGTAGTTCAATAATTAACTTACTTATAGTAAATACTAACTTGTATAATAGAGTTTGATTTGTTAATACAACTTCGATTAAAAGCCATTAAAACTAAGTGCTTGTTTTTACTACCGTACGCGGTATAAAGCCATCGGATAGTTCGAACTTTTTTGTATTAGGTATGTGGTAGCTAAGGGAGGTATTATCCGGATTCAACCCATTTTTGACACACAGACATGCCATTGACAGGAAAGATTATCCCTACTGTCTGCAAAATATTTAGTACCTAGGGGCTTGAACAGGTTTAGTTGGATTTGAACTATCTTTGGTCATAAGATGGCGTACTTATACTGAAAAGTGCAAGAATCAATTTGATTTTGAAATTATGTTGTATGGGAAGTAGGCGTCAAATTTGACCCATTTTTGCCCAGTGGCATATATGTAAATGTAAACGGGAATGTTACATACCGAATTTAGTTGAAATCCCGTTAGTTGGTTCCCGAGATATATGAATTTACCTAAAAGTGCGCGTATTTGGGAATAAAAGTAAATTTTGCCATTGTTGAGATATTTCGCTCATTAACCTATGCGTATATTGTCTATCATTGCTCATCGAGAAATGTTTAAAAGAAAAAATATAATAAGTTTCAATAATTATATTTAAAAAAACGAATATCTGAGATAATACGAAAACTGTTAGACAAGTACTTTGTCTTACCGTCTGATGGTGTTGCTTTGCTAGCCCAGTGGGTTTCTTGCTTTTATTTTGACAGTGTGTGGGAAAGGACGTTTGAGCGTCAAAAACTTATTAACCGAGTTTCAATTCGTCCATTTTTGATACGCCAGGTTCAGGTTCCCAGAAAATGGCGACCACGGAGAATTATGTGACAAAAGTCCACGGTAATGCATCGGCTGACCGTCGATAAAAAAGTGTGCGAGATAACCTGATTTAGTAGAGATCTCAAAAGATTGCATAGGTAACGTCTTTCTTGAGTCCGACATGTTTCTTCTTCGAAGAAAACGGTATAATAGTCACAGTCAATGGGCACTGTTATTAGAGATGTTGAATGAGTTTTTTTACCCAGAACTGTGCTTAAGACGTATTCCTTTCAGTAGCATTTGGTTCCAGCAAGTTGGAGCAACAGCTATGTGTGGTCAGGCAGGTCAGTGTTGAGCTCTAACGAAAATTTGAAAACAAATTAATATCGAAAAACTGTAGTTTCCGCTGGCTTCTAAGGCCATCTTACCTGACTACCTTTTTTTTATAGGTTTTTATCAAGCAAGAGGTGTACAAAAAAACCGGAATTTGACTGAATTGATGCCAACCATTATATCGATCATTGAGGTAATCCCAAAAGTATTTTCAGTTCTAAGTTAATAATTATCAAACTTCGTAGATACTCGTATAGAGTTTCCCTAGATTCCAGAAACTAATGACGCGAAGCTGGATTTTATATTCTCAATGTGCCATTGTGGCTGAAGGACACCAGTTAGGAAGTCTTTATAGTAATATATGTAAATATAATAATTTGATCAGCATTAGTATTCACAACTATATCTAGATTTGCAGAGATAGATTTCGTGAGCACAAGATAAAAGCTGGAGACCATATACATATGCCTATTCCATTCCACTACTGAACAAGCGGACACTATTTTGCCTTGTTTTAGCTCTCTTTAATTCCCACTCTCTGGGACCACATAATCACTAACGGATAAAAATTATGATTAAATAACATTAAATACCTCAGGTTGTCAGTTCTAAATACAACTTCAGCCATTTTCTAAAATTAACGACCATTTTTCACCGTTAACCAAAACACTACAACATTGACATGAAACTAGCAAATGTGCGGAACCTGTGCCCAGTCAGCGCTTTAATTGCTCCAATTTAATGGCCTCCACATATGATAAATGAGTCTTTTAGCTTTCCAAAAATACTCACAACACAAGCAAAAGTACTTTTCAATTAGGCACCTGGTTTCCGAAAATTGTTCGCTACTCAGCTGTACCCTTCTCGCCAATTCAGTTTTATTCTTTTTACCTCAAACTCTTTCTTTCTGCATGATTTGCCTGCAATTACCTCGGATGTGTTTGGCGCTCGACGCTTATAAATGATTTCTGTTAAGCTTTATAGCGCTCATATTTTATAACAAAGTTTAATTGTGCCAATACTGCCTACAAAACCCAACAAAACAATACAACAACAACGGAAGGCTGCTAACACAACAGGTTGATGAAAAGTATGCTCGACACTGAATTCGACCCAAAAATGTATAAAAAGGGAAACTTACAAAAACACCGACATCTGCTTCCCAAAACACATTAATTACACGCCATTAGAGTTGCAGGGAGTCTGTTGCCGACATAACCACACTTTCGCTGGCCATTTTTTCTCGCTGACACTGATGTTGGGATCTGATGCCTGCATGCCACAGGTGAAACAATAACAGCTGCTGCCCCCAATCACACGCACATATGTATGTACTGATATATGTGAGAATATAACGGATCTAAATGACAGGCTGGAAGAACTTAATTGCACTCATTTGTGGCTGCAAAGGTGATATGTGAAGTGAGCAATGCTTTTCATCAGCTGTAAGTCAGCGCTCAGATTCATTAGGGTACTTGAATGATTTTCATATATTATATAATATATCTAACTTATGCTGTAAATACATGTATATACAAGTATGTAGCTGCTGCCGCCAATCACACGCACATATGTATGTATGTACTGATATATGTGAGAATATAACGGATCTAAATGACAGGCTGGAAGAACTTAATTGCACTCATTTGTGGCTGCAAAGGTGATATGTGAAGTGAGCAATGCTTTTCATCAGCTGTAAGTCAGCGCTCAGATTCATTAGGGTACTTGAATGATTTTCATATATTATATAATATATCTAACTTATGCTGTAAATACATGTATATACAAGTATGTACATATATGTTTATAAGTGAATTTAGTTCCTACTGTGCCATGAAGTTTTTAAGGTACGCGTTCTGATGATAACCGACCTACGAAATTATAAAATTTTACATCATCCATATTAGTTGCATATGCCACCATATTTATGTATTTAACGGAATGGCCTCAGCAACTCCGTTTACACTTTGCCCACAAGACATTATGGGTTTCTTGATTCTTTTTTTTTAGTAAAGTTGTAATATTATAAAATTGTAATAAAACTGTTTTGCGCAGTGAGTCCCTCCGTTTGTCTTCACACTCAAAATAGCAGTGCCTTGGCTGACGCAATTCAACCGCCATTACACCTACTCGTTACTTTTTTTTGTAATTCAGCAACATCTAAGCATTTAGGGCCACACTCGGCAGAGCCTTTAGCTCTCACCTCGCTCTCAGCTTTATTCGTTCAGTTACAGTTCACTGGCGTTGGAGAAACAAATATGCAAAGGCTACTACGATCATAAATACACACGAAGTTTCTTAGAAATGAACAAGTGCGACAGAGCAAAGTAAAAGTGAACATACAGTATACACTGCATATATTAAACCACAGTATTCACTACTTATATTAAACTATAGTTGTTACTGCGCCGACATATATATATTAAATCTCATCGCCCTAACGGTACGTAATAGGCAGAATATTTCTTTTGACAGCTCCAGCATGTCACTATCACTTACAGACATCGACCATTGTCAGTTTAGAAGCCTTGTAAAGTCGTTCCTGATTGAACTCAGAGTTTGCCGATTCTTGTGAACGTTTTAGTAAGTAATCGGAAAAAAGTGTCAATAAATTAAATTACTAATATTTATATCAATATACATATGTATATGTGTGGCAACATCGTAAATTCTATTACTTTTTATCACAATACACAAAAGTCAGAATTCGAAGCCTCTAAAAAACAAAAAATTGGACACAACGTTAGGGAAGACGTCTTTATAAAATATGCTCGGACGAAAGCATGTCCAACGATTGGAATTTAAGTGTGCTCTGCCCAATCTACAAAAAGGGAGACCCCACAAACTACGACAACTACCGTTTGATAAGTTTCCTCAATATCTCGTATAAGGTTTTATTGGACCTTATCTGTGTGGCTTTAGACCTGGCAAATCAACAACCGACCAGATATTCACCACGGGCCAAATCATGGAAAGACCCGTGAAAGAAAAATCGACATACACCACCTCTTGGTCAATTTCAAAGCTGTTTTCGGCAGCACGAAAAGGAGCTGCTTTTATGTCGCGATGCCCGAAATTTCTGCTAAACTAATACGGCTGCGTAAACTGATGTTGAGCAACACCAAAAGCTGCCTCAGAATCGGGAAGGACCTCTCCGAGTCTCTCGATAATAAACGAGGTTTCAGACAAGGGAACTCCATATCGTGCGACTTCTTTAATGGCTCTCACGACACTGTTGACAGTCATAACTTTGAAGTTGTAGATAAATTCGCATATTTAGGAACCACTATGAACAATACGAACAATGTCAGCCTGAAAATCCACCGCAGGATTACTCTTGCCAACAGGTGCTACTTCGGACTGAGTAGGCAATTGAGAAATAAAGTCCTCGCTTGGCAAACAGAAACCAAACTCTATATGTCACTCATTAAGAGACAGGGACTACGCTGGCTAGGCCATATCGTCCGGATGGATGAAAACACTCTGGCTCTGAAAGTATTCGAAGCAGTACCCACCGGGGGAAGGAGAGGAAGACCTCCACTCCTTTGGAAGAACCAGGTGGAGAAGGACTTGGCTACGCTTGGAATATCCAATTGGCGCCACGTAGCGAAAAGAAGAAACGACAGGCGTGCTGTTGTTAACCCATCGCGTAAGAGGAAGGAGAAGACAATTTTTGCTCCAAAGATGTCACACACTAACGACGTTATTCATGCAAAATTTTATCGCGTTATATTTATTAATGTTAAGAGTCTAAGAATAATGAAACGTACTAAAGGTAGTCGAAGATATGAATTTCACCAAAAATTGGCTATCATGAAGATCTCTCATACCATCTCGGTGGTAAAATTTAATGTCTCTGGCGTAATTAGGTATTGATTTATCGCGCTTTTAGTAGTTTTAGAGGGGTTATCCTCCGGTTTTATCAATTTTCACACCGTCGATAGATGTTCTCATAAGATTTGTACTCAGCGAATTTGCTTGTTGTAACTTTAGGGGTTTAGGAGATATGTCCATTAAACTTGTTAGAGAGCGGGACCATGCCCAGTTTTTTTAAAATAATTTCTCACAGGTACCCCCAAGGTAACGCATTTTATACATATATGTTTTTGGTTAATGGCGAATTTTGGGCATGGCAGTGGTTCGATTACGTCCATCTATGAATTCGTTTTTTTTTTTGTATTAAGGACGGACGGACGGACAGACAAACAGTTTGATTTCAACTTTTCTCGTCATCCTCGCTTAGTTTTTGGTGATACGTACAACCATTAGATGAACTGTAATACTCTGTTTCAACTGATTGCAAGAGTATAATAAACATATAAATCTTAAGATGAGAAAAAATGGGTGGGCGATGGTTCCCTAGAGCAGAGTATTTTAGTGACCTGCAAGTGAAACATACCATTGATGTGACAGCACATTTATAATAACAGATACATTTTTGTTTTCTTGCAACACGTAGCAATGTTTTTAATTTAATAGTTTTGTTCACCTAAGCGTGTTTTGTAATACCTGAAATTAATCGAAATAGATATAGAGTAATATGTATATGTGTATATAGTAGGCACACCATAAATAATAAGAATGGCAAAACGCGTTGAATTCCAAGCGACCGCATGTTCGTGGGTCGGTCCGCCCGTGCAAGCTGTAACTTGAGTAAAAATTAAGATATCTTGCTCACACTTCGAGGAAATATTTCTTGTCAAGCAAGGACAACTGCCACGCCTACAAACCAATAAGGAGTCATAACTAAGCTCTAAATTAAGATATCGAACTATAATTTGGTACAGGAGATGGCGATAAAAAGGGGACATCTTATTAACTGAAGTGTTTTTTTTTTAAGTGGGCGTAGTCCCGCCATCAAAATGGTTTAATGTAGATATCTTCAAAACCGCTGAAGGTAAATCAACCGAAGGTGTTTTAGGGCATACACATTCTCATACACTGTGAAAAGGTAAATCAGATAATAACAAAGCCCACTTCGTGTATAACGGTTATGTTGAGAACTACAAAAATACGACAGCTCATTGCATGAATCCGTCACAAGCATTAAGGAGCAGTTGTAATTGGACCTTTAGGAGAAATCCCATATCTCAAGAACTACTAATCCGATTTCAACCAGAATCGTGTTAAAATACCCAAAGATTTCTGTTGTAAGCTGTATGACAGCCATATAATACTTATATAAGCAAACTGATTCTTCACTAGACAGTATAAAACTTTCGTTTAGGCTTACGCCCAAAACCGTCGAAATCGGATTATAACTCTCTAGCTTTTATTTATTATAATTATTTAAATTTTTAAAAATTAAATAAAAATTTCAATCCTCCTCCTGGTTTTGTACCGTATATATCGGTCAATATGTAAGATATCTTAGCTAAAATAAAGTGAAATAAAGTAGGAATTTAATTCGATTTTCGATATCTTAAGATTATAACAATACATTAAATTATTTTTTGAGCCACTGATATTTCTTCCATACTTTTCATAATATAATCGGAATGAAATAAACCCCATAAGCTTAGTTAACTCGTCGAAAATAACTAAAAGTGAAAAGAAATTTTAATTATTTTTATTACCAAAAGTTTGCCGAGAGCAAATTTATATTCCTGGGTTTGAAAACAATAGCTTTTCTACTAACTTTTCGTTTTCTTATTCCAAGGATATCACATAATTAAAGCGAGCCCTTTGTTAAAATTCCACACAACTTTAATTACGGCCTTAAATTTCCCTCATGAAACACATTTATTAATTTGAAAGTAAAACTCATATTTTCTAACCTCTAACCCGAAAGTTTTGAACTTTTATAATTATGTGATTATCTCGACATCTAAAATTTGCTTTCTCTATTATCAACATTTGCTTCCAAACAGAGTAATCATTTACGCTTGTAATCTCACTCATTGAGTATTTGTGTACACAGTCAGCAAGCGGCAAGAGAAAGAGTGCAATTTATGTGAATATGTTTGCTAATTGAAAATTCCTTCACTCCCATAAATAAATGAAAGTGTAGATTACAAATACATTTACTTGTATAAATACACAAACGAAGACAGAACGAAGTCAAATACATTAGCATAAATGAGAAAAGTAAT
>CM050323.1:17955064-18150682 GCA_027475135.1 Bactrocera correcta
TTAGAACATAAAATAAGCTTAAAATATTTTAGAATTAGAATGCGCTACACGCGCATCCGTTCTCCCAATTATTAGGTAGGTGAGCGAAACACGCGGGCTCGAACTAAGCTTGATGGTGGCTTGCAATAGAATTCAATTTTCAGTTTGAAATAAAAGCTCAGTAAGTAAGCACATAGTGCTGCCAAGAAAAACTCATCGTTTTATCTTATGTTGAATCAACAAATCGAGAAACTTTCCATACAAAGAGTATATTAGTGGAATAATGAAATCGCTGTTTTGAGAAGTAGCTGCCACAAAGTTCAATACTTGTATAAATCAAAGAAGTAGACGAAATGTGGAATTTGAACGACTACGAGCAAGCAAAGCAAAGCTGCGATAAAGCGGATCAAAACCGTGGATGGAGCGTCTAAAGCTGAAATGACAAAAGTTAGAGGTGATAAAGGACAAATGTCGATCTGCCTTTTACTACTCAAGGATGTATTAGAATCCTTTTCCAGAACAACAAACGCAAGCAAAGGGTGAACTAAGAGTCCCCCGTTTTTCTACCGGATGACAATAAGGTCATACAAGCATCGGAATGTTTCGGTAATGCATTGAAATATTGAAATATACAGACTTTAATTTCTACTTGACTCACTGAACTATGAACAAAGTCGTCATATATCTCATACATCTCAGCGTTCCATCGAATGCGATATTCGCCGTGGCCAATGCACAAAGGACATTGTCCAAGCCTCTGGACCGTACAGCAGGACGAGAATTATGTATCCCGTTAAAACAAGAACACGGGAATTATGAGCGACTTATAGAGTTTGGTTTTTGTTTGTCGAGAGAGGACTTTGCTTCTCAATTGCCCACTCAGTCTGAAGTAGCACCTGTTGGTAAGAGTTATCTTGCTTTGGATTTCCAGGCTGATATTGTTGGTGGCGTTTACGCTGGTTCCCAAATATACGAAACTATCAACAACTTCAAAGCTATGACTGTCAACAGTGACGTGAGAGCTAAGTCGCGAGTGCGACGATGTTTGTTTGATGGCAGGAGATATTTGGTCTTGCCCTCGTTCACTGTCAGACCCATTTGCTTTGCTTCCTTGTCCAGTCTGGAGAAAGCAGAACTAACGGCGCGGGTGTTAAGGCCGATGATATCAATATCTTCGGCATACGCCAGCAGCTATACACTCTTATGAAAGATTTTACCCGCTCGATTAAGTTCTGCAGCTCGAACTATTTTCTCCAGGAGCAGATTGAAGAAGTCGCACGATAGGGAGTCGCCTTGTCTGAAACCTCGTTTGGTATCGAACGGCTCGGAGAGGTCCTTCCCGACCCAGACGGAGCTTTTGGTGTTGCTCAACGTCAGTTTACACAGTCGTAATAGTTTTATGGGGATATCAAATTCAGACATCGCGGCATAAAGGCAGCTCCTTTTCGTGCTGTCGAAAGCAGCTTTGAAACCGATGAAGACTTGATTTGCCAGGTCTAAAGCCACACTAATAAGGTCCAATCAGTTTGTTGACGGTGGGCTTTAATCTTTCACACAATATGCTCGGTAGAACCTTACACGCGATGTTTTCTTTCCATTGGTATGATTTTTATGTGGCGGGTCCCAAACCCAGCGTACAACCCTGCGTAGGGTATGTTTCGCCTTCTCACCTTAGCTCGCCTTCAAACGGATGTTCTTAGGCTATCCAGAAGATACTTGGTTAAAGACATGTAAAAGAATCGTTTCTGGCCACTCCCAAGTGAATGGCGATCAAAGAACTTTCCTCACTTGCGTGAACTTCTACACATGACTCCATCCTCCAACCTTCTTCAGAATAAAAAAATAACAATATATATATTTCAAGTATTCCCGTGTGATACAAGCTCGTTGCGGGCCTCTTCTTACTCAAACAGCAAATAGTGTTGTATTTGACTACCAAATTATTTATATCAGTATACATACATACTTGTATGTTATAAGTTCTATCAATATATCAGTCCAACCCCGCAAGTAATGTGAAACACATAGCACTGAAAATGAGATAAAACTCACACACGCAGATGAAAGTAATTGCTTTGTGCTCACAAATACACCACAACTATCAGAAGAGACAATCAAAAGCGAAGCAAAACAAGCAAAATTCCAATAAAATGTCAGTAAATCGCAGAACTTTGGGTCTTTCGGCAACCAACAATGACAGACGAAGACATGACAGCAACACTTGTTAGGCAAATTGACTACAAATTACATTGTAATTTTGCTGGACTGTTGATAAATTAAATATCAGAAAGAATATTTCGTTTTCCAGAACACTCATGTTGTTGGTACCGGTGCAAAAACTTATGAACATAGCTATACGCTTATGCAATTGACACTAAGTTTTTTTCCAAGTTTTACAAAGAACTTAAACTTACGGTGGTATAAAAAAAGCTGCTGTTTGGTTCAAAATAATCATACCAAAGATTAATTTTATTACAATTTCCAATCAATAAATGGTCACTTGCTTCATAACAGAAGTACACCGCACACCCATTGTCCATATCAATACCGTTAATAGCCTACCGCCTTGTTGATTGATATTAACTGCAACATGTGTGGCTTTACATATACAATACATATGAACGCTGCGGTTTTGAAACTTTATAAGCAGTAAGTTGAATTCACAAAAACAATTATGTTCGGCCAGTATATTCGAATTGCCGCGGTTGTGCGGTCGACAAAGCAGCGTAAAATGCAAAGGAAGCCAAAGCGTAAATCAGTTGAAGTGTTTCCATGGAAATAGTTTATTAAAATACATCAAATTAATTCGCACTGCGGTTTTTAGAAAGAAAATTATTGATTACCATGATTCGCAAATGTATTATATTTTCTGTAATTTGTCGGTCATAATAAACAGGCGGCCTAGGAAGCAACAACAACTCGTTGGCGGTAATGAAGCTGACTACCAACTTTCCGATTCTCCGCTATCGAATCCACTTTGCATTAGCTTCTATGTGCGCAGTCAACTGATTGTGCGAATAACCGGCATCCACCTAATTTATTCGTCATCTTCTTTTTGTTTGTCACTAAAACCTGGGCTCGGTATGAGCCAAGAACACCAAACTTTGGCAGTTACCTGTATCCTCTACGAGGACACGTCAGTTTTTTATCTCAGTGCAGATAGATCGCTAACTATCCTTTCTTCCGTTGGATGAATGGGCGCTCTTTGGCTCCGTTACCCACCCAAGGGCCCCGAGTTCAACTACTTTTCGCTTTCGCATCATTTTCTATACGAACGACTTCGACTAGCATTCGTTTTTATGCCCTGAACTATATCCATGTTGTAGCGTTCATACAGTTCGTTCTCTAACTTCTTCGTATTAATCACTCACCTGGACGGTTCCAAAAGCCTCATCATCATTCATCTGCCAGCTTCGCATAACAGGATGAGAATGAGAGAGTTATTGAGCGTGACTTTTGTTAATTTACGGTACTAAGGTAAGTTAACAAAAGAATTAGGATTGGAGTATTATTTTGGCTCGAGCTCGCCCGCTCCGCAGCCTCCGCCAAGATGGTAGGATCCGAACCCTTTACGGGGGTGGGTTCCCATACCATGAAGAAGCTGCTCCGCAAGGAGGAAAGAGTAGGCAGGGAGGAGCACTGGCTATAGGCTCATGGTATGAGACATGTCAAGTTGCTAATGGGAGGATACAACTTGAAAAGATTCAAAATTGTAATAAACCTCCCTAGGAACAAACTCAGGCTGCTAGACGCATGGTACACTGGACACTGCAAGATAAATAGGAATCTGCACAGCATGGGCCTATCAGCTTGCGCTAACTGCCGTTTCTGGCGACAGGGAGCCTGAAACCCCGGAGATCTAAGGTCCTTGGAGCGTTGTTTCCGGATAGGGATCGTATTTCCTCGCTTCCACCAAGTAGTCCACTGGATTTCATTTATGGGCTGGGTCTAGGCGAGTCAATGTGAGTAAGGAGAGGGCACAACAGACCAAAGGTCGCAGTGCATTCCTCATCATCATTCATTCAATAGTAGTTTTGCGCTAGGTATTCTACCCAAAGAAATATTTTTTTACAGAATTTATGCTAAGTAGTCCTGAATAACACGGATACGATAGATAAACGGACTTGTTGCAGACCGAAGCGTTCACAGTTAGCCGGTATCGATTCCATAGGAAAGCACTGCGAGTATTAATTCAAGTAATCTACAATTTAAGTTATATTTGGCGATTAAGATTCAATATTGCATTTACCTGTGAATTTAAAAATGTTCAACTAAGTTGCATCAACTTCGAAATAATTAATTTTAATGCGCATAAATATATTTAGAGCTTACCTTGCCATTTTACGTTTATTTCCATAATACATTTGTAAATTAACTATGCATAATTTCCCATCAAAATAATCAGCCATAATTAATAGTAGTCTTATGTGTGCACAATGATTATCTTACTCGCCATTAATTATGCATGATAATTGAAAGGTTTGCAACAATCGATGAGCACTGACGCAATTTGATGAATTTGATACGACTCTTACCCTACATATATACATTTAAATATGAAGGGCCTAGATATATATGTACATATTAGATGTTCGATATGCGCTTGTTCACTGTGGAGTCTTCACTTTTTGATACAATTATGATGAAATTTGATAGTATAGGTATATATAAGTTAAGTTTTGGTTTCCCAGTATATTCTGATACACATTACAGCAGAAAACACACAAATAGCTTTAAAGAGCCAAAAACGTCATACAGGTGACCAATTAACAGGCTTTGCAAATGGATGGTGGACTCAAGTGCTGCGCGGCTTTTCGCAACATTCTTGTTAAATCCGTTAGGACTTAGACGATTGAAATGGAGGACCAAAAAGTCGCGAATTATTTGCATGGAATAATGAAATATAACCTGAGTTTCGGAAAGCCGGAAGAGCGGTCCGGCTCCTAAAATCCGGAAAGCCCGCAAACCTTGTGAGTCTTATCGTCCGAAAACTCTCTTATACCCAATAATGAAAACAGTTGTTTCCCCAAATTTTACTCACCATCTGAGTCTAGCAGACTATCTACATGACTTTTTACACTGCACAGCATTTTGCGTCATAAACGCGTAGGAAGTACGAGGCCTAAACCCACCGATATCGCTTCCTTTTTCTTTGCAAGGAGTATAACATAGCACATAGAACACTATCTCTCTGCCCCATTAAGTCCACAGTGACCATATTTACGAACTGTTTGAAGGAGTACAGATCAGATCTTATTATCACAGCATTGAAATTCTGACTACCAGCAAATATAATACACTCGTTTAAACGTGCTCTTTCACTCCACAAACGATCGCCGTTATTGCGGAAGTACAAAGCAGCAACAAAATTCATAAGTCGCTAGGAAACACCTAAGGAATATGTATACAAAGAAACGTTGTTGACAACATATAACGCATCGACTTTTAACATTGCTGCACCAATATGGTCGCCTGAATGTAGTGAGATGCATACGAAGGTGCTCGGACCTAATCACTTGATACCAGGTCCCAGCTCTTACACTGCTGAAACAAATTATTCTCCTATGGGCCAAAGCTAGTCACTTTTGGGCAATTGCATTCTTCAGACTGTCCAATTCTTGGCAGCACAGATCAGATTAAGATTATGTCCGTAGGAGAAAAGCTCACAGTCGATGATTCCTTGTCATCTCTTCTTTTCGGTACGTGGCGCCAACGGGATATTCCAAGCTAAGCCAGGTCTTTCTGCACTTGGTCTTCCAATGGAGTGGAGGTCTTTTTTAAAGTAACAGAATACTTTCAGAGCTGGAGTGTTTTCGTCCATACAAATAATATGACCTAGCCAGCGTAGTCGCTGTCTTTTAATTCGCTGAACTATGTCAAAGTCGTCATATATCTCATACATCTCAGCGTTCCATGAAATGCGATATCCGCCGTGGCCAATGCGCAAATGACCATAAATCTTTCGCAGAACCTTTCTCTCGAAAACTCTCAACGTCGACTCTTCAGTTGTTGTCATCCTCCAAGCGTCTGCATCATAAAGCAGGACGGGAATTATGAGCGACTTATAGAGTGTGGCTTTTGTTCGTCGGACTTTACTTCTCAAATGCCTACTCTGTCCGAAGTAGCACCTGTTGGCAAGAGTTATCCTGTGTTCGATTTCCAGACTGACATTGTTGGTGGTGTTTACGCTGGTTCTAAGATAGACGAAATTATCTACAACTTCAAAGTTATGACTGTCAACAGTCACGTGAGAGCCAAGTCGCGAGTGCCACGACTGTTTGTTTGATGATAGGAGATATTTCGATCGCGCTGGCTCACCGTGGTTCGACCACGACCGTTTTCACTTAACGGTTTTTTCGGAAACCCACATTTTGTCGTGATTCCGCAGCGATTCCCAGTTTGCTGATCGGTTCATATGGTTTTTCGGTAATTCAAGTGGCACACAGCGCACCCGAAATGTAAAACTTGGTAGACATATTAACTGGCATCATAATTGTAGATGAGCTTAGTCGGACCTTTGTTACCGCCGCAAAACGAATATAATCACAAACCTATGCATTGTCATAACTAGCCCACAACTATAATAAAACTATAATTCGGTAAAACTAAACTCTTTCAAAAATGGGCATGGCCACACCTTCTAATAGATTTAATGTATATATTAGCTTATTAAAAATTTTACTACTCTGAAGAAATTTGAAGTAGCAGAAATATAATCCAAAAATTTCAGAAACAAAATTAAACACTGTTTCCATTTTTGGATACATAAAATATTGCTAGATACCACTGAAACTACAAATTGTAGCAACGTATGCAGACAAAAATCCAATCAGATCCGTAACTGATAGTGTTAAATATGAAACGACGCGGCTTGATCTGTGATCTGTTTGATTGTTGCATTCTCCGCGAATTATTCTCCAAGTTTTCCAACATCAAGGCATCAAATACGTAGATACGCCGCTTGAATGTTCCGAAATCGAGGACAAAAATCTGAGGAACATTCTCGATCCCTTTATTCAGATACGAACAAAATGGCGGCAGAACTGAAAGTAGACAAAGAAAAACCAGAAATCTACGGCCGACAAACAAAACGCGAAAATATCTGCGTGAGAACTTGCAAAGAATACTGCAGGGCGTCAATGTCCATGCCTCTGTTGGATAAAATCGGCGAGGATTTGAAGACGCGTTTTTCTAGAGAAGTATTTGACGGATTTTAACTGAGTTTGCTGCTTTCAGAAAAAGTATGTATTTTGAAAACTAAAGAAATGGGAATCCTATTGACTAAACTAATGAATGATGCATCAAACCATTATTATCGAAAAAGTAGTGAGCCCCATCGTGGTTTTTGAGCAGCTTTGACGTGGTTCTTTTGGTCTCATCTCGTTTTTTCTCCACTTTGATGATTGTTGGCTTATGTCAAACTCATACACCAATGCCTCATCGGCAGTTATAATGCTCTTCATGAATGTGAGATCGGAGTTCGCACGATCAAGCATGTCCAAAGAGACCTGTACGCCTTTTGAAAAAAAAAAAAAAAATCAGTTTTATCGACTAGTCCATCAAGAACCCGTTTCATACCCAAAATACCCTACAGAATCATTCGAACGAACTTCCGAGAAATGTCGAGCTCTCTTGCCATTTCTCTAACACTTGCCAGACGTTTTTCAAGCCCCATACCTCATCAAACGTGAATTTTATTACAATTTTCGTATGCTTTTTTGTCACAATGTGTACCGGACCGTCCAGATCAGTCAAAATGCGTGATATTTAATGAGATTACATAAATGGATGAATAGAATTGAGTTAGACTTTGGTCCAATCCTCATATCCTGATCCATAACTGAGTCTATTTTTTTATAGAAGAAATTAATAAGATACAAAATTTGAAACTAATCCATTCTCAATTTTGTCGAAAAATAATATTTCGCAAAAATTATTATAACAAATTTAGTCCTTCTTTCTTGCCTTATTTAAATGGTACGTTTCTTTTTGTGCGATGTGAAGCTGAGAAATCAAAACAGTGCTCACATGATGGTCCCTATTTTTGAAAGGAAAGGAACACAGGAACTTCAAATATAATGAAGAATGTTTCTTATCATTCGAAAGAACATTCTTTGGCAATTCTTCTTAGAGGATTATCTCGTACAAATGTTGGCAGCGGCTACGTCTCGAATGGTCCATCCGTTGAGTTAAGTTTTCTTCGAGCATTTCAAGTAGTAACTTGCGAATGATACTTATGATGTTTTACTTCAAGACCTGGTGGGCCGATCGACCAGCCCAAAGCTTGGAATTATTTGCCCATCGAAGAGTTCTCTCAATAAGTATATTGATTCATGCGATGTAGCGTCGTCTCGTTGAAACCAAATTTCGCCGATATTACGAGCTTCAATTTCAGGCATCCAATAGTCGGTTATCATGGCATGATAACGGTGGACTCTACACAATCTTCGTGTACACTCTCAGCTACGGCTCAGCTATCTCTATTTGGATCATCCGTTAAAACTATCCATTGACGAAAAAGAGAACTCATATATATGTATTCAATATTTCAATTGTTTTGCGAACTCAAGCAAAGCATAAAGATATATAATTTTATTAGGAACTAACTGAGAACTCTGCCAGATTAGTCCTGTGAAATAGTAAAGTCTGCAGACTGTGGAAGATTAATAACAACTTTTTATTATATTCTCGATTCTAGTATGACTCACAGGTATCCGCATCAATAGTGGGATGTGTGCTGGAACATTTACCTTAATTTCAACTACAGAAAACACATGCAACTAATCAGTAATGATATTCCAGTCGAACGTTTCAAATGTCATTCACTTTTCGAGACTTGCGTTGAAGGTGATGTGAACAAAATACATACTCTGTGAACAAAATACATACTCTTCGTTCAATTCCCCTAATTCGGTATATTTAACGGAACAACAATATTTTGGCAGCTTATTAAGGTAAACCGTGCCAAAGCCACACTTCCCCAATTGAACTGAAAGAACCTTATCGCAAAGCGATTCAGGCGTAACGCAGCAGTCAACAACAAAACAAGCGGTGGTGAGAATGTTTTGGTGTGTACTAAATTGTGTGAGGCGCTGAAGTTCACACTTCAAGCCGACTGTTAGCTGAGTGATGAGGCGTTTCATTGTGCTTGGAGGCGCACAAAAGCGCTAAACAAATATATGGCTGTGCCAAAAATTCACAACAATACACAGTAGGCAAACACACATCTGCACAATGGCTCGTGAACAACTTAAAATTGATTAAAATCGATTGCAAGCGCGCCAAGAAAGTATATACGTAGTTTTGATTAAGACCCAGTAGGAAATTAAGTTGCCCTCAAATTAAAATATCTGATATAATAATAAAAAATTTTTGAAAATAATACGAGAAGAATTTCTTCGAGCGAATTCCGTGCTAAAATTACCGTTTCGTTAATTATGGGAACATATGCCTTATAATTTATAATTTGTTACAGAATTGATGACGATGGTATAGTTATTCCCTTGTTCGACTACGAAGACAAGATATATGGATTAGCATCTGTGTAGGACCTGACCTTCTTGATCAAATGAACGCATGCACGAGAATTAGAATCTAGGTGTGTTCTGGATATTCAGTCGAAAGACTGAACTCCACCGTCGACAAACTGATTAGACTTTACTACTGTGGCTTTAGACCTGGAAAATCTACAATTGACTAGATATTCACTAGGCGCCAAAAATTTTAAAAGAACTATGAAAGGAGGATTGACACACCCCCTCTTCATCGTATTAAAACCGCCTCCGACAGGTCATAATAGATCTGTCTCTCTGCCTATAAGTTTGAACATGAGATATTTGATAAACTAAAACAGTTGTACACCGATTGATTTCAAGAAAAAAACAACAACAAACAACCGCTAGTTATTTTTTTTTAGACTGGATGAGGAGGTTTAGTAGTGAGCGAAGACAAGACGAAAATCGCAGTCGCCACTTGGCTCTCACATAGCTGTTTATAGTCATAAATTTAAGTTCGTAAATAATTCTGTCAATCTTCGAATCAATCAATCTGATGAATGGCACTAGAATTTTCCAAGAGAAAGGTTTTGTGGAGGAGTCACCGCGAATACCGCAGTCGATGGAATAATGACTGGGTCTTTTTGTACGAATGAATGAAGCCCCAGCTCTGAGAGTATTCGAAGCAGTACCCGGCATTGGCAGCGGAAGAAGAGGAAGAAAGAAAGAGAAAGAGGAAAGGAGTCTTACTGCACCAATAGATGCCAAATGATGAAAGTAGAAACAGGTATAATTGGTAGTAAAAGTATGCAACTTGTTCAAATTTATTGTATCAAATCTCCAAGCTAAAACATTCTAAGCTAAGTCCTTCGAAAATTGATCTCCTGGAATCTAGAAAAAAGCAAACTAGGCATCTTCGAGTTATAGCAAGAACATTTTTAACTAATACTTGAATCTATCTTGGAAAGTCTCTGTGCTTAGTTAAATCCAGAAGAGCCCAAAATAATTTCAAACTCTGATGTTTGCCAGCACACTACTTTCATAGAAATTTAAACAGGATGCAGATATTTGCGCAAATGGACTTTTAATAATGGGTCTATCTTTAAAACAGAATTCCATGATCACTTTAATACTAGAGAAATTCAAGGAAATGCCAAAGGTGTGCGCTAATTCTCACTACTCCTAGAGGGTTGGTAATCAAAGTAATGCCCTCACTTTGGCACACTCGTAAGTATGTTATATACATACCATATATTGATAATACCAACTTCTATGGTATGTGTTTTTGCTTCATCTCAAAAATATTCCTTCATCTAAGTTTAGGCGCCGCTTAGTCGCAACTGGTGGCGTGTCTTTTGTTTGAGCATAAAAGCTGCCTATTTTCCGTGCACCTCTCCGCGCGGCTTGCATAATTTAAATTCCATTATCGTAAAGCAGCTGTGAAGCGCCGTTATTCACCTGGAAGTTTAACTTTAATATTCTGTCTTCAACATCAGCGCATCGCTTTATCTGGCACTTCCTGTCATTTCTCGGCACTCTTCAATTCATTTCATTTCGTTTCACTTCATTTGCATAAATTATGTATGACAAACAGTTAATTTAACTCATTGTTGAAGCAGAAAATGCGCCTAAGTGCGGAAGTGCAAGTATATTTAAATATATATACATGTTATTTTGTATTCGTTTATCTTATTTAAGCAACAAAGAACATGCCTCAATTTGTTAATCGAATTTTCAATCTCGATTTTGCTAATCGATGCTAAGTTTAAGTGATTTTAATTTGTAGGCATGTGCCTTTATTAGGTAGTTCAAGATAATAGAGATTTGCTTAACTTCGTTCCAGTGCCTCTTATAGATTATGTAATTGAAATTTCAATCTCATAATTGGAACATGAAAGAGCATACTAATCTGACAAACAAAAATACCGCTGACATCTACAATATACAGTAACGACTCGATTTTTCTTCAGAGAGAGAATAAAAAAGAGAGTGAAATGGAGAGAGAAAGAGAAGTAGAGATTTGAGTCAAACAATATTAGAGGTTATAGCCGTTGTACGTTTCTCGCACTAGTAATGCCAGAAACTTGGTTCCAACACTAATAACTGTAAAAGATGCATATACTTACGCCATGTACTAACTCTCTAATTCACAAAAAAATATGGAATGAAAGTAATAAAGAGTTATCCATTTCGAGGATTCCTACTTTTTTAAAGCAAAAACACAGAACGCGGCTACATCTCTGATAACCATCCGCTGAGTCTATATATGACTCGTTCGAGCATTTCGACGAGCATTTCGACTGCTAACTGGCGCGTGATCTTTTGCTCTATGGGTGGAATCAAAGCAGTCCGCGTTTACTTTAGAATATATATGTGATCTTGGTGGTCAATCGGCCGGCAAAAAACGTGAAATTATCTGCTCTTTGTTCTCTCAATAAATTAGTTGATTGATGCGGATGTGGGGAGTGGTTTCTTGTTGAAACCAAATGTCGCTGAGATTACGAGCTTAATTTCAGCCATCAAATAGTCGGTTATTATAGCGCTTTAACGGTTGCTATTGAAGGCTACGTTCTCACCGGCATCATTTTTTAAGAAATACAAGTATGAACCAATGATTCCAATGAAAACTTTGTTTTCTTGACAAAATGGCATCCCTTGAATTTTTTCAGATTACTCTTCGCTCCAAATGCGATAATTTTGCTTGATACGTGTCTACAGTGCCAGAAATGAGCCTCATTAGAGAAGAAAATTTGGTTCGAAAACGTCGGATCTTTTTTTCAAGAGTCCATAGAGCTTGGGAAGGTCGAGCGGTTTCATTTCTTGTACAAGCTGTATTTTGTACGCTTTCAATTTATGATCTCGACATAAAATGCGCTAAGTCGTTCCATACGTATGCCGAAGTTGCTGTGAACGGCGAAATGGTCTTCATGTACATTCTCAGCTACGGCTGCGATATTTTCTTCACTACGTGCTGGACGTTGCTTTTCGGTCGGCCATTATCCAATAATGAAATATGGGCCCCACTTAAGAAAATACATACTATATATACATTATAACCGTCTTCATTTTCCTTGAGAGAGACATAGAGATATAAAGAGAGAGAAAGAGAGAGAGGGAAAGACAGAGAGCGAGTGAAAGAGAGAAAGAGAAGTAGAGTTTTGAGTCATTTCATATAGCGACATAAGCGGTTATAGCCGTTGCAACATTCCCGCACTAGTACTGACAGAGACCAAACCAATGAAGGGAAGTGTAAAGCATGCAAAAAAAGTCTAAACCAAGATTTCTCAACTTTCTTAAACGATGTTATGAACTACCTCTCGAATTCATAAAAGCGACTGAAACGGATGTACAACAACCTCTATCGCTAGGCTTATTGTGTTCCTGAGTCCAGTGAATTTGGTAAAATACCCAATTTTTGGACACCCCAAATGCGCTAAGTTGGAGCACTTGGAACCGTGAAAGTTATCCTGTCTCGACTTGAAGGCATTCAAATTGCAAATTTTTCTGAAAGTGGGATCATAAGATTGAGTGCCTACAATATTACTTTATCCTTTTTTGTCTTAAAATATAAGCTTGTGTTGCTGGGGGTCCAGAACCTGATTTATTCCTCCAGGGCCTCTGGGAATCTAACAATTACTTCCTTGAATAACCGAATACTGTTAGGCTTCATATAGACGCTATGTACAGTCTTAACGGCGGCTTGGCTGTCCGCTAGCAGTTTTTTTTACTAGCTGGTTATAGCAAAAGCACAATTGGCTTATTTTCGTTTAGATGATTTTGGTCATTAAGTTTGAAGCTACCTTCTACGTATTGTTAATTACAGAAGAAACCCCCCGCTGTCTCCTTTTCATACTTGGATTCCGGCATTGAAACTCTTGATCTCGTAGGTTGATGGAGATATCAACATAAAGCAAGGGAGAGAAGCTTACTTGCAGCGGGCTACATGTGGTCTGGTGAGGGATTTTTATACCTTCCTTATCGCATATGGCTTACCTGTTACTTAGCATATGACTTAACCAGGCGAGCATATTCTGATTAATTTTAAAAGAAGCAATAGCCATGATCAGTATAGCTGAACTAGCATTCTTGAATGCACCTTGCACGTCAACGAATACCGCTAGGGTGAATTCTCGTTTTTCTAAAGAACTTTTAATTGTCTCAACTACTTTTTGAGAACGGAATCAATCGATTTTTCACGTACGCATGCTATTTCGGCGGGATTTGTCGTTTGATGAGACGCTAAACCGACCCGGTATCAATTTGAAAGTCGGTTTCGGTCGATCTGGGGCTGAAAAAGGAGTGTTCTGCTCAAAGGAGACTTTACAATTGGATACTTTTTTCGCGTACTCTGAAATCAGCTTCTTAAGCTTCAGCCGTAGCAGCCGAGTACGGGCAACCAAAAAGCAATTACTGGGCCTCCCAAAGCAGTGGATTATTTGCCGTCTTGACCACTGCGGTGTTCTTTGTCTACATATTTTTTTTTAAAGACAGATTGCACTGTATTTTCGCAGCCTATGTGGGCACTTGGTTCGCCTTGCTGTTGACATAAAATATCTTTATTGAAACATACAGTTGATATATGGAGCGAATACTTTAATGTACGATGTAAAATAGAACGAAAATTTCAAACATCATAAAAGCAACAACAATAACCAAGCAGAGTCTTCCAATCCGAATCAGTCGATTTAATGTCATTCTGCACAGCTGGATCTCTCTCCGACCACAACATGAAGTATTTTGCAGTTGGAAATGGCTTTGCATACGTATAAGATTATGTTGGCAGAAGAACTGATGCCAACAAACCTTTTGGAAATGATGGAAGCAAAGACGATTTACCTTGGAAAAAAGTTTTTCAAATAAGGTCTATTTGTGGCTTAATAGCTTCGTCAATAAAAAAAAATGTCGCTATTGGGGTGACCCAACTTGCATGGCTCACGAAACGCAATCGGTCTCGAAAAATTAACCGTTATATGCCGATTGTACGGCACCCTAATTTTTTCTTTTCGAGATTCCAATACCATCACTTTCGTACGCATTCAAAAACCAACCTGTGGTACTCAGTCTTGTTGAGATTTTTAGAGTTTTAGCTCTCTTAAACTAAAAGTAAATTTTTTATATTCTTACAGGAAAATAATAATCTCATCGTACCCGCTAATCCTTTTTCTAAACATTTCCACGAAAATACACAACTCCACTCCATAAAACCCCGGACAACTATTACCCACAACAATTTTCCACAAATTTGCATAAATATTTATTCTCACAACATTGCCGAGCTGAACCAGGTGAGCTGTCGCATTACCATAAAGTACACACTTGGTAGGCGCATGACAAGATTATTCACACAAAAATGTGTATGAAACGCACACTCACACTCAAATACATGCGCTTGCGTGGCAACCAACACAACGAGGTGCGAAAATTAACACACAATTCAAGCTAACTGCCGTCGCCGTGAGGTGAACACAAAGGCCGTGAGGGTCGAAATAATGCATAATTTTGCCAAATGAAATGAACTCTTGACCCACAGCGTTGGCGACCTTATTAACATTGCGTGTTGAATGCAAGATTTAGCCTGAACTTGTTGCTGCGGTTGGCGCGCTTAGAACAAAGTGGAAATGTGAACGTATGCGTTTGGGAAAATTTAAGAAAACAAAAACTACAAATGCGAACAATTTTCACAAATTTAATATGAGGTTTCCAAGTTGATCTGTTAAGAATTGTGGTTGTTTAAGCAGAAAAATACTAAGAACAAATTTTTTTTCATTATTGAAAGCACATATCAATTAAAATTTTCGTGGAATTTGGTTTTTAACTCAAACTTTTAAAGCCTTTTGAAATCATAACAGTTTTCATTTTAGATTACTCATACGCACTGACACGCTCATAAAACGTGCATCTGCATTGTTCTCTGACCGCTTCATGAAAAACCACAAATCAAAATTTTATTTTAAAATGAAAAATCTTACCTCACTTCTGTTGTTTGTCCGTTCGTCCGTAGAAGCATTCACAAGTCGTATTGCGATGATTTTTTCCAAAATTCTCTCAATGAAATTCAGTCAATTGTTTGCAAAATTGTTGCTAACGAGGAGAAAACTTGTGCATGCTTGCATATATTAGCATATGCCAAGTACGTGTAGTATTAGGGTATTCGTTATTTTCCGAATTTATTTGACCTGAGCATTTATACAAGTAATTTGCAGATTCTGTGTTGCTCATACGACATGGTGTACTATATGAATACAGTACATGTAATGTACAATTTTAACTGCGTACAACTTTCAAATCAATGCTTGCATGAAAAAAACTATTATTATCGTTGTTGAGCTGGAAATTCCAAGTTCCAATTCCCACGGAATCATTGAGGCGATTTAGTAATCGTTTATACTAAGTATTATTCAATATACATCCTATTATTGAGGCAGTGCGGATGGTTTCGAGTTTCTTATCTGCTGTTTAATTACACAGTAAAACATTCGTTGCAGATACGTAAGTATTTTTGAAAAATCTTTCTATAAAATAAATACTTTTTCATCAAAAATATGGAGCAGGAGCACCTAAACCAAATTAAACTTGAAGTGGTCAGTTCTGTGCCTTTTGCTTTATTTAGACTGATATACCAAAACTCTGACACTGACATCGATGGGCATCAAAACCAATATATAGATGTTGGGCTATCAATTTAGGTTTGCGATCCCTCCTAGTTGTAAAGTAGTGAATAACAAGTTGATTTTTCATTCACATTAAAGCTCTTGCTATTACTTGTTTGACGAATGTATTTAGTAATACAAATAAGTCTTGCCTTCTTGCGAAAACCTTTCTCATATAAATACTTGTAAGAATGTTGTATTTTTTATAGATTAGTATCGATATTTTTCCCAATAATTTTTGAAATTTTTAGTCGTGCAAATGTTCCAATGAATTCATTGGCAGACTGTGCATTCGGTTATTATATAATACTGTTCACATTAAGGCGATTAAAATTTTTTTCAGCATTCTCATAAATATTTTTAGTATTTGGTCAAGCTAATAAAAATGTTTGAATAAAAAAATGAAACGGTTTTACAATTAAAAAAAAAATAATTATTTTTATAAATAAATATAAATACCTGCCGGGTTTTTGGACGTTTTTCCGTGGGAGTCAATGAAGAAATAATTGTATGTACCAAAAAAACACTAAATCAAACATCAGATGGCAGCGAAGTAAAAAGCTTTAAAGAGTTATGAAATAGAAAACATTGACACCGAAACAATAACCTTCAGTGTAGAGCCAATAACAAGAGTATATTGGATATCGAAAAGTACGGTTTGGTAATATCCACTCAATCTAGCCGTTGGTGGTACAACTTTTGCCAGATTGTTTCTCAACGGACCTCAAGCACAGTCTTGTAATTCTCCTAAACAATTTCCCTCATCCATTATCGATGCGGAGGGAAAATGTGAAAATGTGCATGTAACAATTAACGCAACAGATACGCCCCTCGTATATGACCATCGTCCCGCTTACAACACGGTATCAGGAACCTGACCGCTAAGGGTAGCGAGGTAGAGATGACCAATATGGGCAAATATCTTGGTCTCACGCTGGGCACGGTCGAAGCTTCTAATGTACTCAATTAGTAAGTTTCCTTTGGCTGCAAGCCAAAGATTGTCAGGTGGTTCTACCCCACGACCATGACCGTGCGACCGATTACCTCGTATGGGGCGGTGGTTTAGGCCTCAAAAGCATCACAGACTTTGGAAGAGTTCCAACTATCAAAGCTGCAACGACTTGCATGCATCTGCATGGCGGGTGCCATGTGTACAGGCCCGACAGCAGCACTTGAGGTTATGCTTGAGCTCAACTACATCGCCTAGTAAAACGGTATATATCACTTAGTAAATGGCCAAGAACACACTGCTCCAAGTGAAGCAGTAGGGATTAACAGAAATAAGGTAATTCGATGTAATATGATTGGCTCATTGGCTCCCAAGGACAGCATTAACAAAAGGGTAAAGTTCTACAAGGAGTTCAAAGTTCTTCTTCGCAGTAAAGCTAAATGGAATGATTCCATTCCCGAGCTACTGCTACAATCAAGTGGTACACCGACAACTCAAATATGTTAGAGACTATTGGTGTAGGGGTCGCGGGACCACGGAACAAACCCTCCATGCCTACGGGGAGTTTTCCGGGCATGGAAGTCTTTGAGTCGCTGCGTAAAGATAAATCTCTAACACAACTATCGCAACGAACGTATTGTCATACTCAGCGACAGTCAAGCAGCGCTTAAAGCGACATCTGCCTACGAAATCAAATAACTACTAGTGCAAGAGTATATAGAATGGCTGAACATTCTATCAAATCGTAAGCAAGTGCATCTTATTTGGGTGCCCGGTCGCAAAGGTATAGCCAGGAATAAACTGGCTGATGAGCTTGTCCGCTTCGCAGCATCAACTCATACCATAAAGGAGCTGCTCCGTAAGGAAGAAGGAGTAGGCAGAAGAGATGTATTGGTATCAACTCCAAGTCATGTGCTTGCTCAGTTGCTAATGGGGGGTTACAACCTCAGCAGGTTTAAATATGTACTCAACCTCCCTAGGGACAAACTCAAGCTATTTATCGCTCAAGAAGCACTTTATATATTGTATATATTGGACAAAGCTTCTTTTGCTAATTACCGGTACTGCAGCCGGAAGCCTGAAACTACAGAATAACTGCTAATTGACTGCATATCGGTCTGCAAACATAGGATAGAAGCCTTTGGATCCATGTTTGCAAATTAGAATCCCATCGCCGCACTAGCACCTAGTAGTATTTCCAAATTTATCAATATGCTGGGGCTAAGTGCGTTGTTGTGTCTTAGGATAAGGCACAATAGACCTTGCATTGCTAAGCAATCCTCATATATTAGGAGGTCAATTAACCAATGGAAGTTTCATTAAAAATTACCGTAGAGAATGCTAACGGTCTCTGCGGCAATAGAGCCGAAGTAGAACATAATAAAAACAAGTAAGGAAGGGTTAAGTTCGGGTGTCACCGAACATTTTATACTTTCGCAAGATAAAGTGACAATCGAGATTCAGTCAGTTCAAATTCAGTGTTTCTGACGTTTTTTGTTAGTAGGTTAACGCACTTTTAGTGATTTTTAACATAACCTTTGTATAGGATTTGGGCGAGGTTATTATCCGATTTCTTCCATTTTTGAACTGAATATGGAAGTGGCTGAAGGAAACGACTCTATAGAGTTTGGTTGACATAGCTATAGTAGTTTCCGAGATATGTACAACTTAGCAGGGGGCGGGTCCACGCCCACTTTTCAAAAAAAAATTACGTCCAAATATGCCCCTCTTTAATTCAATCCTTTGTGCCAAATTTCACTTTAATATCTTTATTTATGGCTAAGTTATGACACTTTATAGGTTTTCGGTTTTCGCCATTTTGTGGGCGTGGCAGTGGGCCGATTTTGCCTATCTTTGAACTTAACTTTCTTTTGGAGCCAAGAAATACGTGTACCAAATTTCATCATGATATCTCAATTTTTACTTAAGATACTGCTTGCACGGACGAACAGACGGACGGACAGACGGATGGACGGACAGACAGACATCCGGATTTCAACTCTACTCGTCACCCTTATCACTTTGGTATATATAACCCTATATCTGACTCTTTTAGTTTTAGGACTTACTAACAACCGTTATGTAAACAAAACTAGATTACTCTCCTTAGCAACTTTGTTGCGAGAGTATAAAAATCAAGGATACGAACGCATCAATTTGATTCTCTCTCAAATACCAAAAGCAGGGCACTTTTTAACTGCATTTGAAACAACGACTTCACATGTAATTGAGCCGAGGAGCCAACTTAATAGCTATCTGACCTCATGAAAAATCCAAACGTTATTGATTTTTAAATACCGTATACGGCTAGAGATTAATAAGGACCCCAACATCACCAGTTGCTGTGAGACAGATTTTGAATATGCTTTGGAAATGCTGCTCAAGTGAGTACGTCTGTTGATATATCAACTTAGAGCAACAACAAGGGGGCAGGTAGCTTTGACCCCGTAAAGTATTGACAAAGCTGAGAGAATAGACGTCTTCGCCACGCATGGCAAGTTAGTAGAAATCCATAGTACAAAACACTACTGAACCATGCTTGAAAGAAGCTGAAGTAGATTCTCTGAAAACAGCGCAACCAGTATCTAGAAGTTATAAGATGGTTTCTACCAAATCAAAAAAATCTTTGGAAGACGAGCACAAGAGAGTATTCAAAATAAAAATTCGATATCCAGATGTCCTCCAATTATTAACTGCAGAGATCTCTGGCACCGAACTAATGCATTAAAAACCATTGAGTTTGCCGTGCGATAACTTCTGAAATGCCGTTGCTTCTACTCGAAGTGGCTAAGATGCATTAAAAAGGTCCTGCACCTAAGAATTTAATAAAAATTAAAGGAAACAGTGTCCACGCCTTACCACCTATTGCTCAGGTTAAACAATAATCTGCATAATTTACGTCAGTTATCTTTAAATTCCCTACACAGCTGACCTACTAGTGAATAACTCCGCTTCACAATTACTGCAACCAATGTGGCTGACATTGCACTTCTGGCGTGGGGCAGGAATCGTATTGCCACCTCCAGGAAACTGCAAATGCAATTGACTGCTCAGCACCGTGGCTTATCGAAAAGATAATCCATAAACAGGGTGTATACACTCAGCTTAGTAATATATCCACAAGTGGTCTTATATGCTCAATTGGTACCAACAAACAGAAGCGCAAAATATCTGCCATGGAGACACCACGTTGTAAAGTAAGACTACATCCACTTCTACCACTTGTTCCCTTTAAAAGAAAACTGGAATATTTTTTCACAGTGGCTGCTAAAAAGCTATGTATAAAGAAAACTTCTCTTTGATATCCACTTGCCACTACTTTTTACAAAACAGTTGGACTTTTCTGCCACAAAGAAACTGCCTTCTGAAGAACTTAGTTTCCAAAAGTTTGCATTTGAACTTATCACTAATTCGGTTTCTGAAAATAAATATAAAACCTTAACGGTATTTGTTTATTTAACCAATTTAGGGTGACAGAGAAAAACGATGTCTTCCGGTCAGCTGGATTGGCGCACCGCATACTCAACTTTTGACTGGGCCACTCAAGCGAACTAATGTCACACTTACGTATTCGAATCACACCGCCTGCCGCAAAGTCAACACACCTTTTCCAACCGCACGGTAACCCGATCACCTAAGTACACATATCCATTACAAAAACACTTCTCACAAAATTCCAAACCGAATAAATAATCAATCCCGCACACACACACACGCGCGCCACTGCACGAGTACCCTTCAGCAGCAGCACCAAACTTCGGTACCACCGTCCCCCACCGCCAAAGGCGCCGCTTTACCTGCGCACATTTTGTTTACTCACCATTAGCACAATTTATGCAAATTTGTACGTGCTCTCGCACTTGTTTGCCAGCAACCACATGTGGACGTGTGTGTATCGTACTCACACCAATATATGCCAATAACAAAAAACCCCAAATAACAAAAACAAAATATTGAAAATCTAAATTCGTTTGATTACCCCAAGTTAACTGCGAAATTTGCATTTGTTTGTTTTAAACTCATCGGCAGACATATCAGTTCGGCTCACATCAGCGCAGAGAAGAGCTAGCGGGAGGAGATATTGGGCGCACACGGTGTACATGTGTGTGTACGTTTGTTTTTCTGTAGGAATGGCTTCCACCTATGTTGTATGTAGTTGTTGTTTTTATGTATTATATTTGCTGTTTCTGACTTAAGTTTGCTCTCGGTTGGTTTTGCTTCTTTAAAGTAACGGAAATGCTTGATTTCATGCAAATTAAGCGACAGCAAAACTTTGCGGTGATTACTCAGAGCAAAAATCGCCCACACTCTCATGTAAATGAGCGGGGCACACACATATACATGCGCATATGTTAGGTTGTAGCATTACAGCCCTTGCTATTTGACTAAGTACTTGAGGTCTGCGAAAACTTTTACTTTCTGTTGTTGTTGATTTCTCTTTTTTTGACAGCAAATGGCATACACTTTCCATTTAATTTCGTTTATGGGCCGTAGACCGTTGCTGATTGTTGTGCTAGCTGCCTGAGGCGCAATTCTAAAATCATATATGTACATGCGTGCATAAATTTCCGGCGCAATTTGTGACTGTCCAAGCTGGTAATTTTTTATCAATTTTTCCTTACTTACACTGATTGTTTTTTGTTTGCATTTGCAACTTCAAAAATTAATGAGGATTTCAGAGAGTTCTAAGTAACTGAATTTATACTGTAAATCTAAATACCTCGGGATTATTAATTACGGTCTTTAGGTCGTCGAATAGTTGAAATTTATCAACTTGCTTCTTAACGAGTTCTCCTGCGCCCCACTGGATACGAAACTGGCATTCAAAGCTTCGTTTGCCTTTCCTGTTCCGTACCAAATACAGGGAGTGTGAAGAGTGACTGTGTACTGAGTCTATAATACCCTTCACAGGTTAAACTTTTCCTTATAAGCACTTGATTTCAGTCGTTCGGCTTATATGACAGCTGTATGCTATAGTTATCCGTTTTGAGCGATGATTATAACAGTGTCAAATTTCGTGAAGATACCTCGTCAAATGATAGAGTTGTCCCTACAATCACTTGAACTCGATCGTTCGATTTAAAACCCTGCTTGCGGTATGCAGTTATGCAAATACAAGGAGTATTCCAAAGTAAACAGGATTTATTTTATTCAAAATATGTAGTCTCCTTCTGCTTCAATACAGCTTTTTGCACGATCCAAAAGCATGTCCAACGAGTGTTTTATCTCGTTGGCCGGTATAGCCACCAGTATGCCGGTACAAGCTTTTTGAATGGCCTCTACGTCTGCATAACGCTTTCCTTTCATGGGCAGGTGCATTTTTTCGAAAAGAAAGAAGTCCCACGGTGCCATATCATGGTTAATGGTTAAAATATGATATTTGGTCAAATAATCGTCCTTCGAATGTTGGATTCTGAGCAATTTTTAGTCGCCAGTCAATTTGTGCGGAACAAACCGTGCACACACCTTTCGTAAGCCCAAATGTTCGGTTAAAACGCGACAAATCGATCTTTGGGGATGCTCAATTCCATTTTCATGAATTTCAATGATGATTTCGGCTGATTTTGATGAATTCACACACAGTTTCGATGGAATTTCCGGTGATCACGGATTTTTATTGGCCCACATGTTGATCGCCATTTATGTCCTCACGACCACTTTGAAAACATTGAAACTACTCGTGCACTCTGCCACGGGATCGGAAATCATCGCCCTAAACTTGTTTCATCAATTGAAACGTTTCGGTAAAAGTTTTACCAATTTTAAAACAAAATTTAATGTTGGCTCTTTGTTCGAAGCTCATTCTCGCACTGATAACACAAACATAACAACAATAACTTCACTTTCAATATATGAAATGTCATGAAATTCGCAATGAGCAATCGATAAAGATATCAGATTCTAACGCACCAGTAGATATGTATATGGCGCCACCAGGAGGCGCCAGTTGCAAAAATTCCTGTTTACTTTGGAAAGCACCTTGTATCTGCAAGTAACTTGTTTGCAATTAAAGATCTGCTAAAATGTGTGGTTTGCATAGAAATATGTACAATAGCAATTACTATATTCTACAGAGAATTAAACATTTTCAAAGCGCTTTTTAGTAAAACGAAATTAAAATATGTATGTATATATTAAATTTCACATTAGTTTACTCATACGCACTGACACTCTGGTCAGAATACTAATAAATATTGTTTGCCGTTCTTTCAAGGTAGACCACAAATCAACTTTTCAATAGAAATCATAAATTATGTACAAAATTTCTCTTTTTCTTTGCAAAACCTTGCCACAAATGAAATAAGAAATTTTCACGAGTACGAATATTTTACATTATGTATTTATATACATAAGGGCATATAGATAAGAAAATGTTGACGATGCACCATATTATTCAAATTAGTCCGTGATCATTTCTGTCTTTTTTTTCTCCTTATTTTGATACTTTATACCTTCTGTCGATGTTAGCAACTCGATCAATTTCCAACGATAATTAAGACGCGAATTATTAGAACATTTGCCATCCATAATTTACCTAAGCAACTATATGTATATCTTTCTTGATTAAAGAACTAAACTAAACTTCATTGTTCACACTTATTTTGCACATAAAAGACGTTTCAGCTTAGTTATGGTATTCGCTATGAATTTACTACTTAAATGGAGAAACTTTCAAGATTTTATGGTGCAATTATTAATTTCAGAAATCTGTACACAGCTTTTGTATTAGCTGCTTTGTATAAGGATTCTGACGAAGTTCATCTTTTTTGATATTCGAAAAAAAAAAAAAATATTTTTACCAACAGCGCTTCTGCAGGACTTTGAATTATCAAAATTTTCTTATTGCTTATAAACTGCTTAAGCTAACCATTTTCGTAAAGCCACAAAAAAAAATTATAGATAGATATTTGGTCATTTCAGTAGCATAAATTTTAAACTCCGAGAAACATGCCTTATTTATTTTAAATGAAAGATACACTGGAGGAAGGAAGTGTTATGTTTAAGACCCCGGTTTTTGTAAGTTTTTTATTAAACTAAGTTTGAAATGAAAAAATATATTTTCTTTGAGAGCACTTATCAGCAACTCACTAAAAGAGAACTGTGGGACGACATTTCAAGCTCCTTACGCACAGCCGCAATTTCTACGAAAAGACGCGGTCTCAAAATCTCTTGTAGGTCTCAAAGCGTTGATCTAATGGCTGATGCTGATGATGATATGTAGGAAACATATCTACAACTTGTTGAATGGCAGTGAAAGTGTAACATCAGGAGATGATGAACCCCAATCCTCAAACGCTGTCTATGGAATAGATGTTACATTTCGCGGCTATGATGAGATTCGAATAGGAATTACCAGCTTGAAGAGCCCATCAATCTGCGCCAATTACCTTATTATTGCATATAAAGTTCTATCGAGCGTACTGTGTGAAAGACCTGAAAAATCAACAACCGACTAGATATTCACCATGCGCCAAATCTTGGAAAATACCCGTGAAAGAAAGATCGCTGTGTAAGTTGACGTTGAGCAACACCAAAAGCTCAGTCGGGATCGCGAAGAACGTCTCCGAGCTTTTCGATACCAAATAAGGTTTCAGACAAGGCGACTCCCTTTCGTGCGACGTTTTCAATCTACTGCTGGAGAAAATACTACGAGTTGAAGAGCTCAATCGGTAAGTACAAACTTCTATAAGAGTGTACAGCTCTTTTGGACTTTACTGCCGCGCCGTTAGTTCTGCTTTCTCTGAGTCAGAAAGCGAAGAGTATAAGTACAGCCATAATTGTGAAGTCGTACATAATTTCGTCTATCTTGCAACCACCAACAATAATACCAGCCTCAAAATCCAACGCAAAATCACCGTCGGACTGAGTCAGTCATTGAAAAGTAAAGTCGTTTTTCAAAAAACAAAATCCAAACTCTACAAGTCCTTCATCATTCTCGTGCTGCTATATGGCGCTGAGGCAGGGACAATGATGTCATCTTTCTGGAAGATTTACGACAACGGTGAATACCGCAGTCGATGGAAGGATGAGCTGTACGAGATATACAACGACATTGACATACTTCAGTGGATTAAGATTCAGCGGCTGCGCCTGGCTAAGACATGTTGTCCGCATGGATGAGAGTACTCGTTCTCCATCTTCGAAGATATTCGATTCAGTATCCTACGGTGGAAGCAGTGGAATAGGAAGACCTCCACTCGTTGGAGATATCAGGTGGAAAAGGACCTCTCTGCACTTAGTATATCGAATTGACGCCAAATAACGAAAATACGAAAGCGGTGCCTACGTGAGTAAAGAAGAATAAAAAACGTGACATGTTGAATTCTGTCTAAACACACTGACAACGTTTTGTACACATATGTACATAACCAAATTTAGCCGCCACGAGCTGTCACACTTATCCTTATTGTACTTATTTGGCCATCAGAAATAATATTGTAATTTCAAACTTGTTTTAAGAGTACTACAGGCGTAATCAGCAAAAAAACCTGGAAAAAACTTGTTATGTGCAAGTGATATCTTAACATGCTGAAAATGAAAGAATACCTGCTTATAGATCCACCTTGCCAGTAAATGGACCATATATACTACTTTCCAGGTTCTTGTATTCTCTTTTTTTCAGATTTGGACGGAAGTTATAAATATAAACCAATTTTAAGGAGTAATATGCTCGACAAGTTTATAAGTATTTGCAATCTTCGTTGACTTAGCCCCATATCTGTCGAAACGGTGGAACTTCCTCATTTCCTTTTCCCTGTCTTATTAGCAAACCGCAAAACATTGAGCCAACGAAATATTTTAAGTATGTAGAACAAGTGAGGAAGGAATAAGTTCAGGTATAACTCATTTCATAATACTCTCGGTAATTGCAAGGATTAAGCCGGTACCTTTTAGTACATAAGACTTGCTTGCTAAGTGTATGGGTTCTAGGGCCAGTTTCCACCCGATTTTATTCCTCCTAAGCACAAAGATGCACCGTTACGCTCTCCTTTTATTTAGATAACTCACATGTTGGCCGTTATATGCGGTATAAAGTCAGCCGGAAGTTGGAAAATCTGTATATGGAAAGGGCGCTCAACGACAACTCATCCTGATTATTTATAAGTATGTACATAACCCTATATCTATCTCGATTATTTTCAGATGATACATGCAACCGTTAGGTGGGCAACATTATTATACTCTGTAGCAACATGCTGCAAGAGTTTAAAAAGATCCATCAGAGTAGCTTAGAGTTCACACAAATCACTGCTTATGCAGGCAACCCTCCATTTTTGTTGTTGTCAAATCGAAAGCATTCGTTATTGCTTTTCCGAATTGTTTATAAAAACAGCTGCCGTTATGAATAATAAGTTAGCGCATCTGCTTGCGGGATAATACAATGGCAACACTATGTACCCTGCTACCCTCACTTGACATGCTGTGATATCCGACGCGCTTGCAAGCGGAAGAAAAAACTGCGATTATGAAGGGAAGCTGTGGAGCAAATCAAAACGGCAAATGTGATGCTGGCAAGTGACTTAGCTGAAAGCTTTAACTGCTACATAATGCCACTGAAAGTGCAACTGCAGCACTTGTTATTGCCATTGTTGTTGTTGCTGTTGCTGCCATCATCTTTAGCTGCACATTTGCCAAGCGAAAAGTGCAAATGTCAACAACGCTTTCCGTCACGTGCGCGTCGTTACGGCACGGCACGGCACGGCAACTTGCCAAGGACACCATGGCGACGGCGCTGAAGAAACGATTTGAGACAAAAAAACCAGATAAGCCAAGGAAAAAAATTAAATAACAGAAAATGGCAGTTTCGATGGGAGCCAGCACCGGCAACAAACGGCAGCCACCGAATACGCAACACATAACCTCTGCGGCGGTGCTGGTGGCGGCAAAAGCAGATGCAGTCTTGGTAAGGTCAGAATTAGCGGCGGCAGTTGGAAGTGATATGGTGCCGTCCGCCGGTGATGGAATTGCTGCTGCATGCGATAAGACAGCACATCAAAGATCAACATTGTCCCGTCGGTGGTTTGGCAAGCTGCGCGCCAACAACAGATGTCAAAACAGTGGCATCAGGCGCAATAACAGTTAGAATTCAGTGACAGCAGTAGCGGCAGTGATAGTGCCTGCCGATGGTTGAACGCTGAAAGTTGAGCGCTAAGCGCTGCTGCATTTGAGTATTTGAGCTGCCACTCCGGAAATTGCTATCAAAATATTTGATTAAGAAAATGCAACGAATACAAATTGCAACAAAGCGGCATTTCGGCGTCGAACGGTTAGAAGAGCGTGTACCGCGCACAATTGCGCTGAAAAGTGGCAGTCGAATTCAGTCTGTCATTCGTCAGAGTCGGTCGCTTGACTATGTCAGTAAGTCATGCTTCAATACGCGGCCATGCATCCTAGAAGCGGCTGCCACAAATACACGTACTTCTGTCGGAATTTGTAGGTAAGTCTTAATGTGTATGTGCTTTGGCGCTCGTTTGCCACCTCCAGCTGGCACGCTTTGTTTGCCGAGCAATTGGGGAGTTTGAAATTGATAGATGAATTTGGGAATTGCAATACTGTGACAATTGACTTCAATAATATCCGAGACGTGTTCGATATAGTAATGTGTTTATAGCATTTCACAGCAGCGCCTTAAGTCACAAGTACTTTTATCTGTGCAAATAACCGAAGATATGAAATTCTAGGTTTTTCATTTAAACTTCAATGGCATAACTGAAACTTTTTAATGGAATTAGAGACCGTCAGTATGATGATACAGCTGTAGCATGTATAAAATCGCTAAACAACTACATAGCATTAGCATCTTGCCGCGCTTGAAGTATACGCTTTTTTGCTTCAGGGTTTAGTACCATTTTATAATGCTTGGTGAATCCAATTCGAGATTGCCAAATTTTTTGAAGAAAAAAACAATGAAATTGCAAATTGATGTTTATTATTATTATACGAAAGAAAACTTGAATATCTCTTTCAAATAATGCGCGCGGCTAAGACTTAGATGATTCATCCGTTGAATCGAACTCACTCTGACTCGTTCGAGCATTTCGGCTGCTAACAAGCGAATGACACGCGCGATTTTTTGCCCCAAGGTCTGAAACGAAACGGGATTCACGCATAGACTTTATACTTCATATATTCCTTCAGGATAAAGTCTAAAAGTGTTATATCACGCGACCTTGGTGGCCAATCGACCGGCCCAAAACGTGAAGATATCTGCTCACTAAAGCCTTCTCTCAATAAATTAGTGCGATGTGTGGGAAATAGCGCCGTCATGTTAATTTCAACTGCTTCAATTTCATGCATCAAATAGTCGGCTATAATGGCGCAAATACGGTCGCCATTAACAGTAACGTTTTCATAGGCATCATTTTTGAAGAAATATGGACCGATGATTCCAACGGCACACAAACCACACCAGACAGTTTTTTTTTCTGGATGGAAAGGCAGCTCTTGAATCTCCTCTAGTGGTCTTCGTTCCAAATGAGATAATTTTGGTTGTTTACATACTCATTGAGGTACGATGAGACCGTTGAACAAAATTTGGCTCAAAAACGTCGTCTTAGAATTTTTTAATAACCCGTAGACCGAAGTGATGTCGCTCGGGAATGTCTTGCGGCTTCGATATCGAAGAGAATGCGCCACGTCGTTCAAACGTCAGTCCTAGTTGCTGCTATCAATGGAATTTAATATTGAAATAATATTGTGGAGCAATTGCACGTACGGAACTTAATCAGGTCGTCGGTTCTCGAGATATGTGATTTCACCTAAAATATGACGTTGCCTCACCCATCGTACAATTTTTGCAAGGGCTCCGGTAAAGCTTCTTCATACAACTTCGGGCGTAAAATTGTGTGTCTCTGTCATATATATGAATGTATTAGTTTATTGCACTTCCAGTAGTCTTTAATAGTACCGTTAGTAGAAATGTACATAAAACCTATTAGAGGGCAGTGCCGCGGGTATTTTTTTCCAATTCTTTGGCCCACAGGGAACTGCGATCAACTGTGTTAAATTCGAGTTTTATATCTTAATTTAGTTCTTAGTTATGGCACTTTATAAACTTCCCGTAATGGCGTTTTGTAAGCGTAGTAGTGGTCTAATTACGCCCATCTACGAACTTCCACTTACTTTTTTGAGAGGGAACACGTCTATCATTGTCAATATTTACTCAAGTTACAGCTTACACAGACGGACGAATAGACAGACGGATTTCAACTTTACTCGTCATCGTCTAGGGCGAATGTGGAGGCAAATGTCCTACTGTTGAATGCAGAATCAAAGATTCCATTAAAACGCAATAAATTCAAGCCACAACCATTTCAGTTAAATTGCACAATCACCCATTTTATCTTATTGCTCTGTATAGTCCACCTAGGCATAATATAAAAACAAAATCGTATATGAATTTAAAAAAAAAATATGACGGAAGGTACATCACCGGACTTAAACGCAAAACAAAATCATGAGGATCTCGTTTAACTACAACCAAAGGTCGATAACTTCTTAAAGCTATACAAGCAGTTGGATGCAAATTTGCTTCTACAGGAAGACCCACTTATTGGCCTACAGATAGTCAAAAATTGCCAGACCTTTTTGACTTCTTTATAATCAATAAACTACCGAAACTCAATTTATATATTAAAGATTGCTCAGACCTACGCTCTGACTATTCCCCAGTGCTACTAACTTTGTATGAAAAGCCAATCATTTCGGCCGCCATGCCAACCTTATGTAATAAACACACTAAGTGGTATAAATTTAAAAGTATAGTGAATAAAGTCGACCCGAAGTTTAAGCACATATCATCAGGTATTGTGTTAGACTGTGAGGTTGCAGATTTCACAAAAATAATTCAAAACGTTGCGTGGAAGAGTACAGCAAATACCCGCGTGAATCTAAGTGGTACCAAATACCCAAAACACATCTTAGAAAGTATCCAAAAAAGCGCGAGCTTGGGCGGAGATGGTAACAAACTAGGTCCTCTGCTCTCAAAACTGAACTTAATAAATATACAGCGAAACTAAGAACACAAATTAAACAGTTAAAAAATTTTTCCTTCAAAACTTATCTGGCTAAATTCACAGATGATAAATCCATCGACTATTTACTCTGGAAAGCTGCTAGAAATACGAATAAACAAATAAAACATGTAACAACATTTAAACTAGACGAAACTAAATGCGCCAAAACGAATGTACAGAAAGCTGTCGTATTTGCAAATCATTTGAGAAACGCATTTACGCATAACGGTGGGTATGGGATAAACCGTGACGTATCTAGGATACGTTCCATCGCTTTGGACAGTATATGAAGTCATAATGATACCTAAGCCAGGTAAGCCGGTACACAATATTACATCACATAGACCAATTGCGTTGCTGCCAGCTTTATCTGAAATCTTTGAGAATGTTCTTAATCATCGTTCAGAAACATCTGATACCAACACATCAATTTGGCCTCCGTGACCACCATTCAACAATTGACTAGGGTCTACTGCTCAAATTGAAATACATGCTACCCAAACAATTTAGCGAAATACGTACTTAAATGATAGATACTTCCGCGTTAAGCAAGAGGATGCTTGCTCTAACTTACAACCGATAGAAGCGAGTGTTCCCCAGGGAAGTGTGTTGTTGCTTCATTTTCTTTTTACTAGTGACTTGCCATCTGACTCTAGTTATATGACAGCGACATTTGCGGATAACACAGCTTTGTTAGCAGCTGGAGGGTCAACTTCAGTATCTATTCGACGAGTGCAGACAGCAGTCAACGCAATTACTAAATGGGCATCTCAGTGGCGCATCAAATGAAACGACACCAAATCAATTCATGTCGATTTTACCTTTAAAAAGCCGAAATATTGTCCAGTTTATATAAAAAAAAATTCCTATATCACATCATAACACTGCCAAGTACCTTGGTATCACCTTAGATGCTAAGCTACGCTGGAAAGAACATGGCAAAAAAAGAGCGAGCTTGATATGAAATTTGGCAAACTAGTTGGCCAGAAATCCACACTATCAATTCAAAATAAACTGTTACTATATAACAATTTGGACTTACGGAGCTTAACTATGGGGTTGCTCAAGTCAAAGCTGTATTGCCAGCATTCAGCGCTTTCAAAGTAAGGTACTAATCTCCAAAATTGCAAAGACTCACGAACTGAGGTTTAGACAGATCGTTAATAAGGAAGCCGCCAGACTCATCGAAATTTCTGGGCGAGAAATCCGGTTGAAACTCAAGAAGCCTTCCGACCGAAAATGTATTTCTTAACACATACCTTTTAAGTATTTCTCCTGGTATAGATCAGTGGCAGCTGATCAAGGAGAAAAAACCGAACAAAGCAAGTAGACCAATTCTGGTGGCCATTTGCGATGAGTCCATTGAGGCTCACTAGAAGACTGGTTACAAAATCACCTTCGGAACTCGCAGGGCCAGGCTAAAAATCTTCCAAGGCGACAAAGCAGCTGCCGAAAACGAAGCGGAAGTGGTCGACGATGCCAGCCAATTGCTAAGGAATGTAGGCATCAAAGAAACCCAAGATGTCCAATAACTTAAGTCGAGAGAGGCATCGACATCAGCATAGTACAGGAGCCCTGGGTGATTGAAGACACCATTAAAAGGCTAAACAGACACAGTATAAATAACAGAGGTGAGTCACTCTTGCAGTATATTCTGAATAGCAATCAAAGTATATGCAACAAAGGCGATAAGTCAACCTTTATTTTTCCAAGCTCTGATAAGTTTCCGGGGTGGGAGGAAGTACTGTACATCACGCTATCAACAGACATAGACAGTCTCGTTGTGGATAACTGGAGTGTATCCGATGAGCCTTCCGTGTCGGATCACTCCTGGATACTCTTCAGCATCCACGAGAAACACAGTACTCCCCTCATATATCGGAACCCTAGAAGAACAGCGTGGGAAAAATTTACCAGTACAGCCACAAAATGCCTTGAGCAATAAGAGTATCCTCAGGAACTATATTCAGAAGTAGAGAAGTTGAAAAAATCCTTACCACAATTTCAATAAATCCACACCGCTAACAGTTCTGAAAAAGAGAAAGTCTCTTGAGTTGAGAACACAACAAAGGAAAGATTTCAATGAAAGATTTAGAACCAAAATCTGACAGCCATATAAAGATATTATGAAATGATAAAAAGAAGCAGTCAAGAAAGCTAAAAACGACTCATGACGTACTTTCTGCACATCGATAGAAAGTGGCAGAGAAACCGCAAGGCTGAGCAAAATGCTGTCCAAAGATCATACTAATACTGCTTAGATTAGGGCGGAGGGAAACGATTGGACCTCCTCGGCAAAAGAGTCTCTGAAGGTACTATTTCCTCGGGAGTCATCTTACACCTTTAGCTAGGGTTCAACCAGAACCACCGATAAAGGCGGCTGATTACCTAAGCCAGATAGTAGACAAAAGCAAAATCAAATATGCTATAAATAGTTTAGCACCATTTAAAGCGGCGGGTCCTGATAGGATTAAGCCCATAATTCTGCAAAAGCTGTTAGAACCAATGGTTCAAAGGCTTGAAGATATATACAAAGCCGGCTCATATTCCCTTCATGTCATGCTTGTCTGCTTGTTGCGCAAGCCAAGTATTGTTTCCAGCGAGACTCAGCTATATTCATGACATGTTTGCATTTTCCTAAAAGAACCCAGAGCCTTTTTATCGGCTTTTATCGGAGAATAAGTATAAAGCTGGTTCATCTGCTTCAAAGCAACTTCGAATATTATTACATACTAGCTGACCCCGCAATCGTTGCCCTGCGTGAAATTATGTACATATTTTGAAATGAAAAGTTAGTTAAATTTATCATTTTATTTTTGTTTTTTTTTTCAATGTAACGCAGCTTTATAAACAACTTTTTTAGGTTTCTGTTACGGTGTACAGAAAAGATGGTTTTCAAACTCGTGAACACGCCACGGCCGTGTGAAAAACGTAGCATTTCCAAATTTATGCCTCACACTACATATATATTTTAGGTCCTGTTGATTGTCATCTCAAATGCAATTTTCACTGGAAACGGAATACATACATTTGAACTGAAATGGGAAATCGTTATAACTCAAAGGAACTCGTAGAATCAAGTATTCTCCCCCTTGTATTCGATACTTGCGTCACAATCAGTCGGGTTCCTTTACACAGTTTCGGCACATGAAGATTGCGAAACATAATAACGACGGATCCTACTTTGAGACGCAAATGATGCGGTGGCATACCAATCCTGTCCAAAGAATTTAGAAATACCACTGGATAATTCACGGCGTCGTCTTCATTGTCAAGACGATCGATCGATTTGTATGAGCGCAAGTCTCCCGGAATTTGACTTTGATTCTTCCAGTTTAAGTCAACAACATCCGTAGCTAACATTGCGCGTGCACTTAAGGAATCGTAGTTACGATAATTTGGCCAATGTCCGAAAATTTGTGATGAGTTAATCTTTCGTGAATTGATAAAGGGAAGGACAATTGTAATTGCTAGCTTACTCTTTCAAAACTTGCAAACATCGAATTATTCACAGTACGCAATGACTCAAATAAAGTTGAACCGCGTACATTAATCAATAGCAACCGAAGGTAAAACCAATCGTCGTTTTTCGGGTGGATTGTGTAAATTCGTCCTAATCCATTACTTAATAAGACGCCTGGATGTCAATCTACTGGTTGGCCTTGCTTTTTGCGTAACTATTTCTTCGACGATGCATTCCATGCGTAATATCAAGGCATTTCCGAATAGAACAATGCTCTCACAAACAGATCACTGACGAAAGTTGAGAAAAAACTCGTCAATGTTAATTTTGTTGCTGGCGATGTTTCCACGGGCTATACTGTATTCTCTGTCTTGAAATACACTCTTTGGACATTCCCCAAATTAACTGCGAGGCGCACAACAGTCGAAAAACGTTCATGAATTGCTAAAGTAAATATCCCATAAAGCGCTTTATTGCAGTTCACGTATCGACCGTATCGTTTAAGAACAATAACCGACATGTTGCTTCCTTTAGAAACGTACTTTCAAACGTATTTTATCGATTTCACCAAGCTGCAATACTAAACACTGATATGAGTTTTGAATATGAATTAAACAATAATGGTGAATATCCATGTGTTGTCAACTTCGATATTCACTTTTCTAAGTTGAATGCTGAATGTTCTGCCATTGTCGTCTGGTGAACGACGCCGATAGAGTTGATATCCATCATTTCCAGTTTGTATTTCCGAAAGAAAAGCACATTGATAGTGTTTCGTGCATTTATTGTCAGACATGCAAACCGAAAAGGGATTGTAGTGTCTGCAAGCTCCATGCACCATACTGGATCTTTCTCTACATCAGGAATTTCCGGAGAAATTATTTCATCGATTTGATCTGGTGTAACCATCATACAAAGAAGAATGTGTGCGTGAGGAAAACCTCTATTTTGCCACTCAACAGAGTGCTGTGACATCGTGATGATCGCTTGCTGATTAACCGCGATCCATAATTCTGCACGTATGTCACCTCATCTTGGGAGAACTTCTTGCCTTGCCTTGGGCTGCCATACTTTGATGGCAAAAAGAACACCGACCGATATTAGGGTGACCTCTTGGTGGCTTCGTAACAAATTTCAATCTGCAATTGACCTCTTCGTGTGAAACACAAGTAAAGTTTTCACTGAATAATTTTCAATAATTTTTCTTTTGAATAGCCGGAATAAAAAGCGAGCGACCGAAAGTGAACTATTTAAATAATCAAATCAAAATATTGAAAAACAAAACAAACAAAAATTGAAAAAAAAATGTATGGAAAAAAGTTACTTTTTGGAATTATCCAATTTGCCGACTTTTCATGAAAAGTATAAGATATTTTTATTTCTAAACCTTCCTTGATCCACAACGAACAACCTCTTAAAATTTCATCAATATTGGTTCAGCCGTTCTCTTAGCGTTACTAACGAACAAACATTCATTCGTTTGTATGGGAAATCGAAAAGGGCTGTTTTTAGGGGTTTTCGCCAATTATTCGAATTTTTTCCTCCGCAGAAACCAACTCTGAACCTCAACGAACATTTTAAAAAAAGAATTATCAAATTTGGTTCAGTCGTATGAAAGTTATGAGCGTACATACATTTTGACGATTCATTTTTATTTATATAGATTATATGTCGTGGAGCACAGTGAACGTTTATTGTGAAAGATGGTGAGGATTCATTAAGAATTCAATCATTATTTGACTATCTTCGTTGAAACATATAAACAATTTTAGTGACTTTAAATAACCGTGGATTTTTCTGAATATATGTATATTTTTCTTGTTATAGACACCTTCTTCGCAGAGCAAGCCATCTTTTTTTAATCGCTGTTATATCTGCTTGGAAAACCCTGCTGTGATATGGTAATCGGAAAGCGATTCTGATATGTAAGTTTTTTTAGAAAAGACACCTTCTCTCACTCGTTTATGCAGTTTGGGATCATCTCTGTAGTTCTAGTCACTAATATCTGTGCCTTTTCCACCTCACTCTTATTTCCCACTCCAAGGCGTTATTGAAGACAGAATTTAAATTATTTTTTAAGAGGTGTCGAATATCCGTGGTGTTGAGTAGAAACGGGAACTTGCTAAGTATATTAGAATGTCGCTTATACTAGGAACTTATAGGAAGGATTCACTCACTCCAAGAACTTCTTCACTGCCAGTTGCTTAGAGAATAAATCAATGGGCAGTAAATATAAAACAACGTTTGCTAGATGCCCGCTATACACTTCCAATACGCCTTACCTCGTAATTATTTTCCATTATTGGTGAATTTTTAATTTGTACTTCGCGTTTTTTCGAATCTGTAAATTTAGTTCCGCTTTAGGCCTTACTATTGTGCTGCTTTCTCTACTCCAGCGTTTAAATCGCGTTTCCATGATACCTTCATGTCTAAAATTACTCGGAAATTGCTTGGAAATTTATCTTCAATCGAAACCGCCACATATATTATATATGGCCTTAAGGCAGTAATAAAGTCAACCTTTTATTCAAATTTTTTTTATCTAAACACTCATTCGCTTAACTTTAAAATAGATATTCTGATCAATTTAGTTGCGTATCAACCACCTTACTTCATATCAGACACCGGTAACGATGCCTGTACATATAAATATTTATTTTCATTTGAAAGCTTCAGATATAAAGTCCAATAAATATCGACGTGTACTAAGCTATAACTCAATGTAAAATGTGATTGAGAATCAGCAACATGTTGCTAAACAAAATTTGTGGCTGAGCGGCGTGATTCTCTCGTCAGCAGCCGTATCAAACTTTCTCTCGCATGCTCCGCATAGTATTCGCATACGCTCCCTACATGCACAGCATCCGGAAGTCGTTCAAAACGCTGCGAGCAACAAGCTCGAGTGCTCACTAAACACAGCTGAGAAAGTGTCGCGACTCGAGCGAAGTGATGCTGGCTGCCGCGTATACGTGATATCGCCGATAACCACGCGTTGCATCTCATGAGAACCAAACAGCCGATAGACAAACACACACACGCACACAAGAAATAGAGTACGCAATCTGCGAGACACTACTCAAATATTCACCGGTCATTCGGCAAACGGCTGTTGCTACCACAAAAGTGCCAAGCATTGCCAGCATTTAGGCGCACAAGCCGACTGCCAGCGAGTTCAGCTGTGTGTGAAAGATGCTGTGTGTTATCAGTGAACGTGCAACTGTCAACGGCGTCAGACGTCAGCAACGGAAGCTGGAAAAGTGTAAAAGTGAATAAGTGAAGCAGTAAAATTGTGTTGAATCACAGAAATTCATTGATTTTCAGAGGTCAATTTAAAGGAAAAAATAAAAACAAAGAAAGAAAAGAAAGTAAGCTGTGCATTTCCCATAATAAAAAGATTGTGTATTAAGGTGCATGTATGCAGCATACGGAGTGAGAGATTTCAATGTGAAAAGTTAGACGGCACCACTTCTTGGTGTAGACAACGCAAACAGCTGTGTATGTAAATGTGGAAAGTGTAAAAGTGCATGAGGGCAACCGAAAACACGACTTAAATGGAAGTTGGTGACATGCGGAAATTAATAACGCCTACAAAAAATATAAAAACCAAAACATCCAAGCATTTGAGTACAATAAAGTAGCTTGGCGAATGCTTTTTTCAAACAAAAATATTGCAGGACAACAGCTGTCAGCTACCCACTCCACTTTGGCCAACGCTGCCTGTTGGTTGCCTAATCCCAAGCCGCCCACACAAAAACAAACAGTATGGTTTCGCAGCTGTCGGTATTAAAATGTAAGAGTCCATGCGTCGGTAGAGACAACAGCCTGGCCAGGCCGGCTGTTGTGGTCTCCAAGTGAAACTTTTGCATGTTGCTCATACGCCCCGTCGCGCGACTTTCAAAACTCATTTGACCATCTCCCATTGGTGACATGCAAATGTTCTACACAGATTCGTTTTAGAATTGTATAAATATTTTTACCGTTATTAGTGAGCGCATAAAAGCAATGAAAGTAAAAACAACAGCAACCAGAAATGTAAACTGTGGGTTGACGTTGCTGCGAAATTGAAATCGAAATAGTCCGGAACAAGTGGTGGCAAATAAACCAAAATGTCAAGGAAAAGCGGGCGAAATCTTGCACGTTCTCTCTTCCTTCAGTTTGTTGTGAATTCTATACTTTTTCGCTTTTTTTTCTGTGCTCTGCGGTAATGGACAAGTTTATTTGACACTTGACAAGTTGGCTTACTCAGGGATATGTAAATAATTTTGCATTTCCATTTGGATTAAAAATAACTGTGTCACTTCAGATTAATGAGCGAACGGTATGCGGGAAATCTATTGTGTGTCAAGCTGTGTTCTTGCTTTCATTATAACGGAAGCATGTTTGAAAGAAATAAGTATTTTCGATATGCTACGCTGCTCTTTTAGCTTCTAATGAAAATCTTTTGTTTCTTTGTTAATTTATTTATTCTTTTTTCATAATATATGTGGCTGTAATGAACATTTAATTGAAGCAGAACTTTGTTATTTTCAGCGCAAGTATTTTCTCAAACATATTACACTGTTTTGTTGTTTATTTTCAATTTTTCAATTCGAGTCGAAAGCACTGTTTCGTTGAGAATTACATGATTATGTTTTCAGTTAGATCTATGTAAATATTAACAGATTTTCATTTCATAGCTGTCGGACAATTTTTTCATGAATTTAGTATTTTGAGTGACACAATTCGTTGTTTCGAAGAAATAGGCGAAAATCTCCGATAACAACAATTTGATGTTATTCTATAGTGTTAAATCAGAATTCCGAAGGTAAAATTCATGTGTACGAAACATGGTTTCGTCACGATTATATTGAAGATGGAACTGGTTTTGGGATTTGATTTAACCATTGGAAAATTTCAATAAAAATGATCTTCCCTGCATATTCCGGCATCAATATCGGTTATTACATTATCTGTTATTATACTATACATATTAATTAGGATGGCACTTTTTGAAAAAACGTAAATGATATTGTATAACTCAAGCTCAATTAGGCTAATGAACCCAAATATGGTATTGAGAGAGAATTTTAAAGCAGTTTGTCATGTAAATAAGGGAAGTATATGAAATGAAGGGTTTACTACTATTTACCTTTATCTAAGAAACTACATCACTATTTCCAACGCAAACTTTTTGGTAACATTTATATAATTTTCTCAGAAAGCTGTACAAAATGAGTAAAATAAAAACTACGATTTCTCTACATGGTGACATACATTCCGATTTCTACTAGGTTTCCTGTTTGCACGGGAAATAATATGGTCATTGTATGAGTGTCGTATGGGAAGATTTCCGTAGTTAACATAAGAGGAAAGCCTGCTTCAAAAAGTCGATTTTTATTTTTTGCTTAAATTTCTTAAAAATAATGTAAGAATATGCCCCCAAAGTTATAGATGGGAATTCAAAATATTTTCGAAGCTAGAATGAATAAAGTGACCGATCGTCTAGCAGATATATGAGCGATTGGGCAGAAAGCGAAAACTTTGACACGCGATTTCTCGGTTCTTCATTTTTACGATTTTCTTAATTGGCGGGCAGGATAGAAAAAAACTAAACGTCGTATAGTATTGAGGCAAAGTTTATTATCTTTAGAATCAAATTATCAAATCATCTTCTATTTAAACTAAAAAAAACTAAGAAATGTCAAGTCAAAAACCACTTTTTTAATTTTTAAAAAAATTTGTAAAATTTGATACTTTTTTTTTTGGAATTTTTTCAGTTTAACTATAAGATAAATTATTAAAAAATATGAATCTTTTTGAATTTTTTGTTTCTGATAGAAATTTCAACCTATATCCTATCCGCCGTCCGACAAACGCACATGCGAGATGCATCAGGCAATTGCTTCCCAAAGGTTGAATATAAAAGATTTCGAATCCAGAAATTTTGTAAATAATGCTTAAATATATAACTTTGATCCCTCCAAATTTCGCTTTAATCACTTATTTTTTTCCCTCCCAAAAAAGTCCTCAAAAAATCGATTTTTTAAGCCTCTAAAGCACGCTCCCCACTTAATACCATACAAGTTTATAGGGGTTTTCAATAAGGCACTACAAAAGTATAACGATACGAACAGCAAACGCCGTCATATTTTTTGCAGCTTTTATAACACTTCTCTTCAATATGGTTTGTCCCTTCATCAAGAAAAGATATACGATCCAACAACGAGCTGAAATATTAAAATTTACTACCGAAATTCGGAGTCAGTGGCCTCAACTTTTTCAATAAGAACGCTAAAAAATTTTTTTTATGTGAAACAAAACCGTTTCAATGGCATTCTTTATTCCTGTGAATTTCTGTCCCGATCAGGTAGTCAGAAATATGAAATTAATAAAATATCACTTGCTTTCCAAAATGGTTACCTTATATGTATATATATGTATATCTTTACATACCCTAATTATATGGAATGAGAATATATCTACAACTGAATAAAAATATTTCGCTAAAACAAGATGATTTTGTAACGAAAATGGTTCCTAAAATACTCATAAAAGGGATATTGTTTTTTTATTTTGATTTTTATACTCTAGCCATAGAATTTCCAGTTCTGTTTGAATGTTATCTTCGACGAGGTATTAATCAACGATTGCTTTAACCTTAAAAAGAAAATATAGAAAATATAGAAAAAAAATCGCTGAGAGAGCTAAAGGTTAACCGAAAAATCTGGTTGGAGTAGTATTTCAAAAGTTGGAAGAAGCCGTCGCATAAGTGTCTAAAATCAAATCGGTACTCTTGGAAGACTACAACATTAATCATATTACTATAATATTCATGGTGGACTAAACAATGGTAAAAGTGTGGCCGTGACGGTAACCCCCTTCAAAAGTTCATGATGTGCTGCCAAACGACATTTAGGTCCTTAATACAGTGCAAGAAATTATTATTTTTTAAACTGAAGTCTTTTCATCCATGACTTAGCCAACGTAACTGCTGTCTTTTAATTCGCTGAACTATGTCAATATCGTCGGAGATGATAAGTGACTGGTAGGATTTGGTCTTTGTTCGTCGATAGATGACTTTACTCTCAACCTACTCAGTCCGAAGTAGTATCGGTTGGCAAGAGTTATTCTGCGTTGGATTTCGCTGATCAACGCATTGATTTGATCCGCTGTGCTTTTGAGCGCCGAGGGGCAAGGCTGTCGTCAGCAGGTACCCACCTTAAACACACCGGACGTTGACAACAGTGACGTGTGAGCCAAGTCGCGAATACATACAAGGATTGTTTGTTTGATGACAGCAGATATTTTGTATTGCCCTCGTTCAATACCACTAAGCTAAAAGTTATACCGGTTACTGAAAAACTTTAATGAGATATTTTCCACATTTAATTTATATTTTGATATGTCAGGAACTTTGAGCCGTTATGGACCCATCAAGAACCCACAAAATTTTTATTGATGAAGGTATCAATAAAAATTCATATGATCTGGATTAGGTTACTCGAAAATATTAACTCTAATAGATCTTGCAGAGCAGCCACTGCTATATTTCATAAAGAAATCCAAAATCTATCTGTTTTAATGTTTTTGGTTTGACTCATTAGTATTTATGTATATATCATACTAACACAGAATATTGAAATGTTATACGAGTATATGTATAAGTTCTGGTTGTAATATATACAAAAGCATTTCAGTAAGCGCCCTAGCTCAAGTGAGGCTTGGCTTGACTTTTGTTCAGAAATTTTGGTTGAATCCAGCGGAGTAGACCGTCCTTGACGGAATATACCTAAATGCGGGAACAGGCTGCCTACGTAGACTCGTCTGTCGTAAGTTAACTTCCTCTTTTATTTTTCTTCTTCTCTCAAAATGCTTCCATTGAGATCGTAACTCACGAAAATTGATTACAGTTTCTCAAACAAAATAAAAGTAGCCAATTTAATTTTCACCTGTCCTTTTTATTGGCAGCTCATGAAAGCAATTGTAATCTCAGTAAGCCAGCTGATCCGCAACAACAAACAATGCGCGCTACAACTGTTCTCTTCAGTTATGTACATAAATATTATAGACTTTCATAATTTATGTTTTGTCGCTTTATTTTAATCAACACTCGCTAACTACTAAAGTAAGCAATAAAATGGCGTATAAAAAAGCAAGAATTGAGCAAGCCACCGAACACAACGCTGAGCGGTAGCGCGACAATGCGCGATGGCTGAAATGGTGAATGATAATAACAACAAAGAGCGAAGGAAGAATGCAATAAAAGGAGACTTAAAATGAAATTAAACTCGAGAACTAGCAGCGGTGACAAAGATGGCGGTTATTGTTGTCATTGTCGTTGTTTTTATTGTTGCTTCTTATTGTTTTTTGTTTGTTGTTTGTTTTTTCTATTTGTGTTTTCATTTGTATTTGGCTGCTTGCTCTTCTTATTAGTTGTACTTGCATTTGCTTGTTTTAGTTGTTGTCTTTTTTTGCGCTGGTGCTCGCCGTTGTCTGTGAAGATGAGTGTGTGCGCGACAAAACTTTTGCAACATTTTGCGGAATCTTTGCGAGGCATCAACAACAAAAATGAATTGTATGTAAGATTATGTAGTAACCATAGTTTCGCAATTACTTTGAGCTACGATAAGCAGAGTGTCGGCCAACGACTGGCGAGTGGATAGCAAGAGAAACAAATACCGTTATACTATATATTTACAGTTTTTTTATCTATGGACTTTAGGTTGGTGCTTTGAATTTAAGAGTTTACAATTTGTAATATGACCCTAGGATTTTGTAATGTCAGACTTATATTGATTCGTCAAGCGTTAGGGAATACCGAATCGAACACACTATGCGCAAAAGACGTCGTATGCATGTGATTGTTATTTGTTCTTAGGTCCATTAACAATAGCCAAAGTGGTCTGAAATCTGTGAAACAAACCTTAGAAGCATTGTGGAAAGTAACGAGATATTCCTTTAAACGAATTCAACTCGCCAACTTTTCTGTTGGTTTTATATGTACATACAATTCTCAACGAATGATCAGCGCCAAAAGATATTGACCAGAAAAATGGATAACCGAAGGCAGTTAATATTTCTCTCTCTGAGACTATGGAAATTTAGTTGAATATTTTCTTCGTTGCGTCTACTTCTATCAAACTACTTCTATCAAACTAGACTCGAATCGTATTTAAAACTCTGTTCTTAAAACAGATTTTTTTTATAGTAGGTTGAAGCCGGCGTGCGGGACTTTAATTCGCTAAACCTAACCATCTCATGTCTCTCCCACAGAACCACTGGACAAAGTATTAGTTCATTAGAGAGAAGAAGACTTTAGGTAAGTCTCCTCTATTGTACGGACTGACTGACGTCTAATGTGTTGTAAATATCTCAATTTTTTCATAATTAGAGCTGCCGCTTTGCGGGCAGATTTCCATTATACAGAACACGCGAACATAAATAAGTGCAGTCAATTTTTCCAGTGTAAGACTACCTCCAAGAGTGTTTTAAGCTTTTCCCTTATACCTGAAAACCGAGGGCAGTGATAGAGTACGTGTTCAGTGTCATCTATAGACTCTGTACAAGTTGGACAAAGTGGACTAAAAACAGAAAGAAATTTGTATGGTACCTTCCAATGGCACCCATGGATACTGAGTATTTGGGTCAGGTGTCTATACACCTATCTGCTCTTAAAGCATAACTATAATGTACGTATGTATATCAGAACTAACTGAAAGGGTCATCACTGCTACGACAGAAATGAAAGGAAACTAACAGTTATGATGGCAAAAAATTTCGTTTCATCGGGTTAAGGTGGAGGCTTAAATAAACACACATTTCTTCTTAATAGCTTTCATATTAAGACGACGTTTAAGACACTTCACTAGACAAAAATTGGTAAAAACCAAGAACAATGTCATTTTTTGTGGCGAGTTTCTTGTCCAAATATTATTCTAGAACCACCTTTATGTACATATTCACTGAAGAATAATCTATATAAATGGCAATACAGATGCTCTAAGCATGACAAGACAAACGCTGGAAAGGACAATCAATGCGAAAAGCGCTGTAGAAAAGCTATTAATGCTTCGTCTATCCTAAAAGCGTCCGCATAAAAGCTAATGGGGTGGGACGTTGTAACAAGGCTTAGTAGCAAAGAAGAAAACGTGAGCACAGCGAAAGCCAGCGAAACAATAAAAGCCACTTTTTGTCAGCAGGTATTCCCAACGACTTTCCGCACCTGCACCACGCACCCGCTTTGCGCAAAATCTTGCCGAAAATCCATTAAATCCGCCAAAAAGCGCGCAGTAAGCAAACTGAGTAGTTACGAGTGCTCACACTTAGATGAGTGCTGCGAGTGACTAGTTAAAGAGTTTCGCGACTCTTGAGCGGGAAACAATGAACGCAAATTACAGGCGGAAAATGGCAAGCGAAACAGAAAAACTAAGCAACAACAATGCCGGCTGGTAAGGGAAACTGTTCGGCGCTGTCATTAAAAGTCGGCCAAATGGCTGATCATCAACTGAGGAGTAGCGCAGCGACGAGCGGAAGGAAAGCCTTTTAGTGCACGAGTAGGCATGAGTTGGTGAAGAAATACGAAGCATCACTACGATACAAGCAAGTGCGCTACGGTGAAAGCATGAAATTGCGATAGTATTCGGATGGCATAAGCGCAATGTGGGGCAATAGCAGCGCGGAGAAGAGGACACACAATGATGACTTGCCAATTTCTCATGTGTTGTGTTTATTGCTTTGTTCTTGGCAGACAACAAAATACCACATTGGTCGGCGAATGGGTTGCGACGCTTCGAAGGCGCTGATCCATTTTGATTTATGTGTCGAACGACGAAAGAAATAAATGTTTGGGATTTGCGATTTTTGGTATTTCTTTCGATTGTCTTTCTATGAGAAATGACTCCGTGGTCACAGCAGACAAAGCGCATACAATCATATATATGTACAAATATTGTAGCATCGCAAGCAATAAATATTGTCTAGCAGTCTTTCTACAGACCCCTTTTGTCCTCTCCAAATCTACTTAAGGCAGACAGCCTTCTAACTTGTTGTAGTTGTGTGTGGCCGCAAAAAGTTATCAAAAACACCAAAAAATAACTGCAATCAAATAAGTTCGAAGGCAAGACGCCTTACCAACAATAACACAAACAACAACAGGAGCGTCAATAATGGCTGTCTTGAGACATGTGAATGAAAAACTAGAAAACTGAGTCGGGGTTCTCATTCTGTTAGCAAGCGCATGAGTTGCAACATAGACCATAACAACAATAAAAACAATCTAATATACTTACGTCTTTTATGTGTGTGTATATATATATTTGTACTGGTATATCCAATATCCTATTGTGTACAAATATCTGAAAGTCATTCTAAATAAGTCACCTCCGAAAGGTTGTTGGACTTTATACAAAGCTTTTTGAAACATTTTTCATTAGAACATGAAAAGGTAATTTATGTTGCAACTAATCGCCCGCAGGCCTACAGAAATATATTAAAGGGAACCCAATATAAAAAGTTCAGCGGCTTCTGCTCGGTATATAAAGGGTATGGAGCTCTAAGAACCATCTCGACAGCAGTTTAGCACTAAACCTTATGTATATATTTCGGCAAAGCTCGGGGGCTTGGCGGTTTGACATTATCATACATTTTAGTTGAGAAAGTGAATTCATAGTAAACATGAAAAGAGGTCATTGACGTAAAAGTGTGGTAGCTACGTGTAATACAATAAACTTTTATACGGATGGTTCCAAAACGGCGAACAAAGTTAGTGCGAGATGCACTGCCCCGATATAAGCATAAGGCAGTCTCTTAAATTTGCAAGACCATTGCATTATATGTATTTCAAGCAGACGTTTTCTGGCCATTAAGAAAGTCGCGGTGCAGTCCTCTAACATATCAGCAGGCAACTCCATCTGCGTCGAGCAGCTCGTTTCACTCATCAAGCAAAAGTGTCATGGTAAGCTGGGTAACAATGAAGAACATCACCAGGAACAAACACCTTAAATTCTGCTGGGTGCTTAATAAAAAGAGCATCGAGGATAATGAGATAGTAAACAAGATCGCAAAGAGTGGAGCAAGGCTGAAATTCGAAAATAGGACCTACGTTGGTAAAAAAACGATCAGGATATCGTAGAAGGATGGCAAGGAAAATCAAAACGCGATGAAACGATTTACATATCAAGGTACCAAACTGCAAAAGTAAAGCGATAAATCATATAAACATAAAGTAACTACTGGCACTGGATAGACAGTACTGTGGAAACGTGATTGAAATGATCACTCGTCACAGTAAAGTTACCACTCGTCACTGTATAGTGATGGCGCACGCCTGCAGACACTGGACTGACAGTTCGCGAAGATACCAGCAATGTCGAGAACAAAGCACCAGCGAAAAATGGCACTTCATCTGTTATCACTTAGGACGAAAACTGGTCTATGCGTGGCTCATTAACCTACCTGACAAACCAAATCTAACTTACTACTTGTCTCTTCCGTCAAAAACAGTGACGTGTAGGATTCGTTAGAAATCTTGATATCGAATTGTCATTACCGTTATTTTCTTTAATTTTTTCGTTAATCAGTTACTCCCAATTATTGGCATGCTGTATTAATTTACTAGTCTTTGCTTTCAAAGAATATTGAATGAGGGAAGAAAGGTAATGTGGATATTTTGTTAAACATCTTTTAATGAGCTTTCTCTTCTGCACGGCTTCATGGAATAATCGATTGTTGCATTGCATATTAAGGTGAACAAAGTAAAGCAGAAAGTATATCAAATAACATTTCAAAACATGACCACTGTATACATAACTCGGGCACCTGAAGAGTTTCTCTTATTATTTTGTGATCATCAACAGTGTCTATCAAGTTTAAAAGGTTTATTTAAAATTTAAATAAATGTTAAATGTTATTTGTTCACTTTAAACTAGACTTCTACTTAGTATTAGGCGAAAACATCTTAAGAAAAAAATTTTTCATAATATTACAAGTTCTAAGACTTTTACTTAAAGAACATAGTCGAAAAAAATAGTTTTGCGTGGAGCTCCATATAGCTTACCCTTAGCCAAATTCTAATGACTGATAAAGCCTGATTGCAGTTAGAACCCACTTACCTTAGAAGTACCTTTCATGGTACGGAAACTCCAGAACACATAGGTTATGTTAGGTAAATAGACTGATTTTTCGTGAGACCACCAATAATTCTCCATCCAATTTGCCGGGTTCGTGGCAAGTATGACAATCGAGTTACTTCAAACTTGGGCTGGCGAAAACTGGACAGTGGTGAACAAAGTGTCGGAATGCTTTCATCTCATCTTTCACACGGCAACTTTACTAAGTTGCACTCTCCACAATTTGTAGCCTCGTGGCGTTAGTATCATTGTGCTAATGTGAACGTTGCTAAGAGATAACAATTCAAAGAACCTTTAAAAATGCTGGTTACCAATCTAAGCTTGACAAGCGCACTCAAAGCTTATAGTAGACCCAACACCCGAGGGCACGAAGACGGGGGTCCACTGCTTGTTTCCAACGCGATGGAATTTGCGTAACACTAATGTTTCTTTCAAACTCATCGGCTTTATGATTTCTGACAATTCCGCCGTGACCAGGTACTCTGACAAGTTTAATATGGATGCACTCTGTAGCTATATTTGAGTGCACTGCCAATCAACTCAAGATCTGTATTGCAGCTATATTATCGGAATTGGGTGCACACCTCCTTAAAAGAAGCCACAATCCGGAGAAGTACATCTACAGTGGTCTGAAGGTCTGTAGCAAGAGTTGATTGAGAGCTCGTGCCAGAAAACTCCCTCTCCAACTTTCTTGTTACCCTGTACAGATAGTGAGGTATTGAAAATGAATTGGACTGTGATACTCAGATGAAATTTTTAACATAAACAAATAGCGATAACGTAATGGTGGTCCTTTAAACATCACTAATAAGTGCGCACTCTTCAAAATTAATAAAAGATGCTTCTTCGTCATGAGAATAAGATTACAAATGTATAACGAAATATATGCCTTATCGCTCTTACTTTAGCTCTATCCCGAGGTCTTTGGAATCAGTTATTATAGTAAAAGTCAAAAGACGTTGACTTAAGAACGGCTTCTATTTAAAGATAAATACATTTAAGAACTCCCAACCTTTAATATTGCAAAACAACTTTTTTCGTCCATAATCGCCGCCATGGCACAATTTCTTAGCCTCCATTAGCCTTGGCGAAATGTGTTGACCTATAATTCAAAACACTTTCACTTTTCGCTAACTTTTTTATATTTCTACAAAAAAAATGTGTTGGGAAGAGAATAATAAAACGGCCTAGTACAAGAGCATAAAGCACTTAGGAGCACCTCATCAACCATTCACCGCCACTCGAAAACGCAAATTAGAATCAAGTAGAGTGTAAACTGCGACTGAAAGGGTCAGTGGTACACAAACTAAACACAAATAACAAAAGTAAAGGGGAAATTACAACAACAAAAAAACATAAATTAAGTTAAAACGAAAAATTAAGCAGAAATGAAATGAAATGTGGCAGAAAAAACTGCGAAGAATTATTCACTTTTCTTCCAGTAAATTAGAAGAGCAAACTTTTCATAAATATCCGTTGGGAATGAATGACCGAGCAAGGAAGTGAGTTAGCGAATGAATGAGTGGAGGAAACAACTTTATGCGAAAGCTTCTTTTTCGGGGAATATGAACACAAACGCCAACTGACGAACTTTGTAGTCAACAGTAAGCCGCAAGACCTTACAACCACATAAGTCAGCGGCTTTTTTGGTATAAATATTTGCGTCACTAATACAAGCGCGAATGCAGGCTATTCATATTTGGCGTTCTACTGTGCACAAATCGGCTGCTGATGAACTTTGCCATTTTTTTTTTTTTTTTTTTTTTTTTTTTTTTTTTTTTTTTTTTTGCATGTTGGCAGCAAAAAGTGTATTCAAGAAGCTTTTCTCAATCATAAAAATGCTAACGTTTATTTCTTTTCGAGTATATATCGTCACTAAAAATACAAAAAAACAAGAAAAAACGTTAACTTCGGTTGCACCGAAGCTAAATACCCTTCACAGGTGCATTTCTATTAGTAACTATGTGTCCAGTTTGTATGGAAGCTATATGTTATAGTTAACCGATCTGAACAATTTCTTTGGAGATTACATTGTTGCCTTAGAAAATAATATATTCCAAATTTCGTGAATATATCTTGTCAAATGTGAAAGTTGTCCATACAAGAACTTGATTCCGATCGTTCAGTTTGTATGGCAGCTATATGTTATAGTTAACTGATCTGAACAATTTCTTCAGAGATTACATTGTTGCCTTAGAAAATAATATATTCCAAATTTCGTGAATATATCTTGTCAAATGTGAAAGTTGTCCATACAAGAACTTGATTCCGATCGTTCAGTTTGTATGGCAGCTATATGTTATAGTTAACCGATCTGAACAATTTTCTCGGATATTACATTTTTGCCCTAGAAAATAATCTATACCAAATTTGGTGATGATACATTGTCAAATGCGAAAGTTTTCCATATGAGAACTTGATTCCGATCGTTCAGTTTATATGGCAGCTATATGTTATAGTGGTCCGATATCGGCCGTTCCGACAAATGAGCAGCTTCTTGAAGAGAAAATGACGTTTGCAAAATTTCAAAAGGATATCTTAAAAACTGAGGGACTAGTTCGTATATATACAGACAGACGGACAGACGGACAGACGGACAGACGGACAGACGGACAGACGGACAGACAGACGGACATGGTTAAATCGACTCAGCTCAACATACTGATCATTTATATATATACTTTATAGGGTCTCCGACGCTTCCTTCTGGGTGTTACAAACATCGTGACAAAGTTAATATACCCTGTTCAGGGTATAAAAACATAAATTTTCATAAATCTTCAGGCGAAGAGGAATGATATGATAGAACTCCTCATATTGAAACCAAACTTTAGTTTTGGTTATCAACTGGTTATATATTGGTTATCAGTTGGTTATATCGGACAGCGCGAGCTGAAAATTTTATGCAACATACTATATATGTATTTTATATCATGCTACATACATTTATGTAATGTATGCAATAAAAACACAATTTTGATTTTTTTCTTGATACGTTTTTTCTTTTTAGGTGGCCATATGTAAGCCTTGGTTTTATTTTTATGGTGTTCACCTTGGATTTAACGCCCACTTTGTAGTGCCTATCAATTTTTGAGAAAATTTTCGGATCATTAACTAACTCGAGGACTTGCCAATTTTCTTTCAGAAAGTTTTTCTAAAGTTTAAGGAGGTATTCTACTCTAGAAATCAATTGTTGGGCATTTTTTTGAATTTTATTAAAAAAAAAAAAATATTTTTCCCATCCATTTTTTTATGGTATTTTTATTGATATCTTAAGAATACAGAAAAATTTAAAAAAAAATATTAAAAATTAAAATAATTAGAGGGGGGAGGGGAGAGACAGGTGTAAAAAAAACGGCGCCTCCTGGTGTCATTGATCCTGACTCTCTTGGTGGTCTGAAAAAAAAAAACCAAAAGAAATTCTTAATCAGTAAGGATGCTGTTACAGTCCGGGAAAACGAAATTTTTTTTTTTTTTTTTTTGAAAAATGACGACTGCCTGAAAATAAAAATCATTTTTTACGCTTTTTTTAAATTCCTGAATTTTTTTAAAATATTAAAAACAAAAATTTTGACACGATGCTGGTAGGAATGATAAAGGATTATATAAAGAAGGTTCGCACAAAATTTCAAGTAAATCGGTTGTATAGAACTTGAGATAATGCCGGTACCGTGTGGAAAAAAAGTAGTTTCGAGAAAAATGCGTTTAAAGTTTAGGAGACAATTCTAGTGAACACGGACGCCACCTCACAAAATCGGCTGTATCTCCGAAAATAAATCGAATTTTGAGAAATCCTTCCAAGGTCATATTTTTGAAAGTCTAAGCTTTAAATATATGAATAATCGAATTCTTCAAAATTCTAGAGTAGAATACCCCCTTAAGATTTTTTTTAAATGAAAATTTGAATATAACACCTTTTTATGTTAATCACGGTCCATATAACCATTAGAAAACACACGCTGCATATAAATTTGTGAAAACAAAAAATAATTTTGCTCAATTTTAATATAGTAGTTTTTATTTAGAAGACAAAACTATTCAAAATTATATCTATTTATGTGCATAAAAGCAGGGTTGCCCCAAATTCTATAATATTTAAGCTGGAGTATGACAGTGACAAAACTTCTGCCGGAACACATGTTTACCAAAATGTTAGAAAAGCTTCAGAAATTAATTAAAAGCCCTTTGGCGACAGTCCACTCAAAGTACCAAATGAAACGTTAACTATGTGGCAACACTGTGCCATTTGTAGCATATGAATATTGTATGACGCCAGCACTGTCACTGTACTTGGCAGTACATCAAATTCAAATGCAACGCCAAAGCGCAACAACCCACACACACACACATACGCCACAAAGAGTTCTAGCTGTAACTATAGTGCATACGCTCGGGACGGAAATATGCGCAAAAGCGGCAGCAAAGTTGCAAAAATCACTGCCGTTATGCATCCATCAGCAACACAAGGCAAAAAAGTAAAAGCGCAATTTAAATTGAGCAATTTGCGTATGCCGCTTTGTAACGGCACTGGTGTGGGTGTGTGTGTGTGTGGATGTGCGAGTGTATAACTGCAATCACTTGCAGTTGTGTGTGTGCGCGCTGCTCCTTTGGCAGTTTGGCCAGTTTGTACTCAACTCATAACTCACCGATAACTTGCTGCGGCAGCGTGCGGGCGTCCGGACGTGCGGTGGTGCGGTTGAGCTGGGTTTATAACTCTTTGCAAGCGCATGTGCGTGTGTGCGTGCGCGCAATTTTGCTATTCGGCGCACTCATTCACTGGTTTGAAATTGCTTGAAATTCGAAAGTTTCCTTTTTCTTTTCATAACTCTTCTCTACTGTTCGCTTGTTGTTGTCTTTTTTTTTAGCTTGCTGAAAATTTATCTACTTCAACCGTTTTTCCTCTGCACCGTTTCCGCCTTCATCGAAACTGACTCACTGACAATTGCCGACACAATGCCCTGGGAAGTTTGCAACTTTCACTGTATTTGTGTAACAACGCGTGGCTGTATTAGTGTGTGTGTGTGTGTGTGTGTGTGTGTAAGTCTCGACAAAGTTATGCCAAAGTATACAATCAAACATGCAGAAGAATAGACTAGAATTGAATAGCTTGAGAGGAAACTGCATTCGCAAAGTTTCGCCTTGGTTCCGACAATATATCAAATCTCTTAAGCAGCCAACTACAAATAACGCTCACTAATAATGCACATAACAATGCAAGTATCCGATATTGCTTTACAATAATCCATAAAAGTTAAATATGCATAACAGTACGGCTAATGATGGCTTGGAACAAACGATCTCACAAAATTTGTGAATAAAGTGAGGTGTGCTCGGTAGCGAAAGACTCGCTACTATAAGTCTACAACTGTGCTACCATAATTTTACCGTGATCTTGTACTAAAAAGGTCTATGTATATCTATCTTATTTTTTCTAGACTAATACAGGGTGGGCCAAAAGAAACCAAGGGGTGTAAAAGTTTAATAACTTTTTCGTTTATTATTTTTTTTTTTTTTTCTTTCAGATTATATAATATACAAAAGGGAAATTTTTTTACACTAGGTATGAAAAATGATGTCTCTTAAATGACCGCCGTTTTCAGATTCGCACTGATGGGCTCTTTTTAGAGCATTTTCCATAACATCTTTCAAAACTAGTGGCTGTAGCGTTCGAATTTCTGCACCAATGTTTGCCTTAAGTTCAAGGATTGTCTCTCTCCTTCAAATAACCCCAAAGAAATTAGTGGGGTGCTGTCAAATCTGCCAATCGAGCTGGCCAAATAATTTCCGAATTTCTGGAAATTATTCGCCCTCCAAAAATTTTACTTAAAAGTGCCATTGTGTCTCGGGCAGTATGGGCAGTAGCTGAAACTGCTGCTGCTGAAACCACATACCAGGTCTGTTTTCAAGAGCAGGACGGTAAAAAATTTTCTATCATAAACCGATACCGTCCTCTATTTACGGTTACAGCACTTCCATCTTCATTCTCAAAGAAAAAAGGCCCAATGCATTTTCAGATGTGATTCCACACCATACTGTACACCTGATGGGGTGTAATTGGCGTTGATGAATGGCTCTTGGATTTTGAGAACCCCAGAACCGACAGTTCTGCTTATTAACAAAGCCATTCAAATGAAAATGAGGTCATCACTTATAATCAAATTTTTAATAAAGTTGATTTCGCTTCTGGCCAACTCTTGAAATTTAACTGAAAAAATTTAGACGTTGTCGATGATCAGCGGGTTTTAATTCTTGCACCATTTGCACCTTATATGGGTATAACTGTAAATCCTTTTTTAAAATGCGCCGTAGTGACGTACGAGGCATTTCTAGCTGAGCAGAACGCTTTCTGGCAGATGTTTCTGGTGCTTCGTTAACACTTTGCTGTACTCGTTCAATATTTTCCGCAGTGCAACTTAAATGTGGTCTACCGGTATGAAGCAAATCTGTTACGCTGCCATGTTGGTGATGACGATCAACTAAAAAACGAATCATTGCTTCAGAGGGCGAAATTCTGACGTTAAAATGTCGACGATATGCTCTTTGCGTTAAAATAATTGATCTCTGGTTTAAATAATAAAATTCTATTGTTCTGGTTCTCTGTTCAGTTGTGTACCTCTCCATTATAAACTCTCCAATTGTTGTCTATATAATCTGAAAGAAAAAATAAAAAAAAAATTAATAAACGAAAAAGTTTTTAATTTTTAAACCCCTTGGTTTCTTTTGGCCCACCCTGTATAACCGAGATGTTATATAAAATTGGAGTCTCCTAAATTTCTTTTTGAATATCGTAACTTTGTTATTTCAATTTTACGGCGATGCAATCGTAGCAAGTTGGGAAGTAACCGAATTATTGGTCTTTTTTCGGAATTCTATGGAACCATTGTAATGTTTTTCCAACTCCAACTCGCTTACTTCTGTGAGTTCCATGAAGAATAATACTATGTTCACGAAATATCAAACTCTTATTAAAAAGAGAAATTTTACACATAAAAAGGATCGAAAAATGAACTCATTTTCGGAGCTGGTTCACTATTTCTTAGAGCGCTAAGTCTTTCAAATACATGCAAGGAAGTTTCACAATAGCGCAGGCAATTTATGCTGACTTTTCAAAGAACTCTTGCAGATGTCTACTTACTCAGAAACCATCCCGATATGTACACCTGAAGGAGATATCACCAAAATAAATGAAAATTGCATACATAGATAAGCTTTAGACATTAGGCTGTTTTAGCTTTGAACTATTATTTACTTACATATGTATTTTCAGTAATCATAAGAGATAGGGAAATATAATCTTCCGCCAGATGAGAATATACATTGTGACAAAGAAGCATCCAGAAATTGTAACTAAATTCCCCGGGTAAATTATATTTCAATAAAAATGTTTTTTTTTTCTAAATTGGTAGGACCGCCCTTAATTAGTATGACAAAAATGAACGCTATTTGTCAACCAGTTTGCTTACGACAGCTGCTAAATCGGTACACATCAGTAGTGCGTTGCGATTTTTACAACGGATAAAAATATTGAACAAAGAATTTGTCGCAAATTCTGTATTTCAAACCAAATTTCATTGAGAAAAGCTTACCAAGATTTAGTTTTCTCAAAAACGCAAGCCTACGAGGTGTACAAAGCGTTCAAAGATGGTCGAGAGATCATTGAAACCATGCCTAGTTCTGGATGGCTTTCGACCACTTCAACTGATGAACGTATTAAAAAAGTGAAGGATATGGTGCTTGAAAATCATCAGGCAAGTTCTAGAGAGATGGCAAGAGAGTTATTCGCTAGTCCGCTAGAATGATTTTGGCGGATATTTAGTGTATGATACGCGTATTTGCTCGACTCCTTCCGATAAAGCAGTTGTTTTTTCAAGAAGAGTACCACAAACAGGTCTTTTTGGATATGCCCGATCGTCCGACTTCCGATCCCACATTCATGAAGAGCATTACAACCGCCGATGAGACATGAATTTATGGATTTAACTTGCTTGAAAGTCGACAATCATCGGAATGGGAAACCAAAAAATCCACGACAAAGTCGCTTAAAAATTAAGGTGCTGCTAATGGTTTTTTTTTTACATATAAACCGTTGAGACAGATGGTCAAAAAGGAGTTTTATTTAGCCATAATGAAGCGTTTGCGTGAGAACGTCTATCGAAATCTGCCAAAACTGTAAGAACAATTCATGGATTTTACAAGATGATAATGCTCCTTCGCATTGATCTACGGTTGTCACCGAATTTAAAGCCAAAAAACACAATAAATACCATTGATCAATCACCGTAAACACCAGATTTTTCTCCGTGTTTCTTGTTTTGTTATCCAAACTCCCTTCTCTGGAACCCGTTTTCAGTCGATCAAAGAAATGAAATAAAATTCACTGAAGGAGCTGAAGGCCATTCCAAAAAGTGCCCATGAAAAGTATTTTGTGTACTAGAAAAATCATTGGCATAATTGTTTTAGCTCTGGAGGGAATTACCTTGAAGCCGGCAATAGCAGTAATCGATATTTCTATGTTAGATATAAAGAAGACTAGTCTAGACATATTTCGGTTTGTAACCATAAAACGAAATATTTTGCAAATACTTGTACAACTAAGGCGTTATACGCACTATATACAGATAAAATATATGAATATTTATATATATATATATACGTTATATTTATAACGAATTCTAGTTAGAAGATGGAAGAAGTACTACATTCCTGTAGAAGATCTGAAGAAGACATTTCCGATCCATTATCTGAAATAAAAAAGAAACAAAAGAATTGCTTTTATAATAGATAAATACGGCAAATGATCGAAGAAATAGTCAAAATTTTGATTATACTATAGACAAATTGGCGACTTCCCAATAAAAAAAATTTGTTTTTGCTCGAAAATGTACACTCTAAAGTGACTTATAACATCGAAATTTTATCAGAAACTTTATTTCTTCGATTATTACATGACAAAAGTATTTACATAAGACGATCCTGTGAAAATTTCAAATCAATCATCCAAGCCATCTCGAAGAAATATTGCTCACTGCCTTTGATAACATCGTTTCAAGAAAAACGCATTTAAAGCGCAGCTGCCACTCCGGGTTACGGTTTCGCTTACTTTCAAACACTCAAAGTCGTCTTTACAAATACGCTTATTATTCCGAAACGATTTACCGGATCTCTTTGAAATTTACATACAATAATCTCAAATTTATATGCATCCAAATATGTAAAAAAATATTTCGATTTTTTTTTTTCAAAATCACAAGTAGATATAACAACTATGTAATTGCAAAAGTAAATCTCTTTGGAACAAAGATTCAGTTAAAGGCAATCAATTATTTACTAGAATTTACTAAAACAAAAACACGTAAATTAAGTTTCCATTAACTCAGTAATTTTTTGGAAATATCAAATTGAGCTCACACTAGACTAGATTAAATTTAGCCTCTAACCGTTCTGTTGCTTAATGTTCATATGAAATATTTTTTACAATTTTTTATTTCTATGTTCGCTCATTGAAGAGATACTTCATTAAAATTACTGTAATCTATATAATATTCGACTATGCTGGGCATGTGCTTGATTTTTTGAAGAATCACAAAAACAGACGCAGGATTTTTAAAACAAAATTATTAATTAATCCCAAGCTTACCAAAATGTTGCTAGAAACTACGTTCAAATTAGCAATACACTATGTACCATGCAACGTTGCAAAAAGATACATAGTGCATCATTATTTTCTAGTTGCTCTCCAAGCAAACAACAACACTGTAATGCATGCTCACACAAAATTGTTGAAAACTATTCGAATGTTTGAATATTGTTTCGTTCTACTGAATTTCATTGTTCATAGCTCACTGTTCGTTTAATTGGAAAAGCGCTTTGAGCAACGTGGAAAGCAACAATAATACAAATAATTAAGTAAATTTATATCGGAATTGTAAATACGAAAACAATGTGCAATCTTCAAAACTGTTTTCAAAATATTCGAATATTTCGTATCCCGTTCCTAGTTTTAGATAACAATAAGAGACGTTTGAAAAAACTTCGCTGGCAGCTTTCCATGTACCTGAGGACTGATACATGAGTGTTATGAAATTTTCCACCGAAGAACTACCGCCAAGTGAAGTTTTTAACTTTTTCCTTACATTTGAAAAACGAAGGCACTGGAAAAATATGCGCTTAGAGTCAGACTAATCTTCGAAAGCATCCATATGCACTCAGTATTTGGGTTAGGTTAAAGTCTAGATCCACATGTTGTCTGTCTACCGACAAATGGATGTCTGGAATTAGTCTGTGAGTCCACCACCCTTTGGCTGAAGTTTGTCACCGTTGCTCCTACAATATGATACTCTTGGTTCTCCCCTTTTTTATGGCTACAGACGGCTCAGATAACTGGTCCAATCACTCGAGTATCGTTTCCCTGGATGTCAATGGCCGGCATAGTAAACAGGACTTCAACAGTTCGGAAAGCACTTGATCCTCGCCTTTGCTTACACATGGTTTTTTGTCTACTGCCTGTATTCACATTGGTGCTGCATACAATAATATGAAACTTATTGCTTTTGCTATCAAAGCTCGCCAGCTATAACGCACGTAGCTCCTCCTGGCTACCATTCTAGATTGACCATAATAAATTTGGTTTGTTCTGTTTTCTGCTCAGCCAAATCTAAACTCATTGTAGCAAACCATAGACGAAGAGCACTTATGAACCGGTAGAAGTAGTCGATGACTTTCCTCCAAGAGTTTTTAGTTGCGGAAACTTATTTCTGAACTTCAACACACATATTTTGTTAGAAGTTACCCATGAATCTATGTTTACTTTTTAAAAAAACCGTTTCAAAACAGGATCTTTTGCTACAACCAGTGGCTGTTTTCGGGAACTTTTTATGGTTTTTAATAGTTTCTCTGAGGCGGCCTTTGTTCACAGCATCCTGATTGCTCCTGATAGTAGGCGATGTGTAGCACAGTGATTGCTTCGTTCCACCAGTATACAGGCTTCCGTTTGTTAATATAGTATACATAGGAATATGTATGTACGTAGTTGTTCTTATATATGTACTTACTTGTATATGGACGATCTGATCAAATTTGACTGGTGCGCACACCTCTTTTATATCGTGTAAAGTTTGACGTTCACTTGTCAAATCAGTGTACGTTTGCCAGCTGTTAGTTTACGGCGCGAAAAATTTGTTTCACGATTTTTGCTATTAAAAAATCATATTCATCACGAACATTGAGTAAAGGTCGTTAAGTCATCGATAACGTTCCTCTGGTGAGTCGTTCGTTGGTCTCCGTTAATGACGATAACAGCGAAAAAGCAAAAGAAACTCTGCTTTAGAATTTGCTAATTTTCATCAGATTATCTCAACATCTCTTATGGACCGACTCGAAATCTTTTGATGAATGTTTTGGGTAATAAAACCTATAACATTGTAACGCATCTGTAGAACAATTTTAGGAGTATAGAGTTTTAGAAAGGGATATCTGTTGAATTAGCTTTCAAAGTAAACATATGTATACAGTTGAACTTCCAGAACTCAAAGTTCTCTATAACTCGAACTCTTGAATTGGCAATAGAAGTAAAATTTCATACAAATTTCTACCATAACTTGAAGTGTGTTGTTTTGTGGATTATGATGATTCGAGTCAGGGAAGTTCAACTTTATTTAAAAATGGAAGATACTTATTTTGGTATCTCGATAGCGAACAATTCCGAAGAGACTGCAGCTTCGTTTGCATGCCAATTGATCCAATTACCACAGTCACTTGATTTGACTGCGCTAGACTATTTTGATGGGTCTACTTCAAGTCAATGATCCCAGTCTAGTGAGCTCACGCCAAAGCTCGACCAACACAACATCAGTTACAACAAATACAAATTCTATTTTAGAACTTTACGCGAATTTTGGTGGAAATGATAAAAGAAAGCAAGAGGCGGAATATCCGGTCGACGTCTGGCAAGCAATACATATACATAAAGTTTAGTTCTAAGTATTTTTGCTAATTTCATGAACAAAATGTTGGATTTAACTAATGTTGCTCTAGTGTGGGTTCGAATTTCAATATGCTAGTTCGTTCTCGTCTAAGCTGATGAACTTGGTATGCTATTAGGAATTGAGGTATAGTGAAACTTCTGCTTTCTATAACATAGATGTCAAGGACGTGCTTTGTAGCGGTCTTTCGAAGGACGAGCATCACGAGCTGTAGTCAACGAAAACAAATTCGTTCTCCTTTATTTTTTATGTTACGTATTCAGTAGTCGCTTGAATAATCCTGCATTTGATGTTATGTAACGGCAGTGAAATTTCACGAAATTATAAAAAAGTGGCGGTTCCACACAAAGAAATGTCAGTGAACTTCAAAAAAGCGCCAACAACACACACTTGCTTGTTTGTGCAGAAACTTTCGAGTAACCAAACAAGCGAAGGAACGTGCGATTTCGTAATTTTCACAAGCTCATACGTGTGCATATTTTTAGGTGCAGCACAGTACAAGTGGCAACAAAAATAACTGTAAACACAAAAAGCAAGCATACAATAAAATAAGCAAAAAAAAGTTTACTCTTTCAAGAGAAGTGATAACAAAAAGCGGCAGCCATTCGCTCGTTGGCAAGCAGCAAGAATAGAAAAATAAATAATGTCTGAAGCGATGCTGGTGTAAAAACATAAACAATAAACAAAAAAAAAAAGAAATCTCTTTTCGGAAAAAAGTTAAATGAAAAGCGTAAAGTGTAAAGTGGAAGGGCCATTGAGAGCGCTGGTGTGAAAAAGTGTGAAAATTCATTCTAAACACACACATGTGAAGGCATCACTCGCCACCTACTTCGCCAACTTAACGAAGTGGCAACAAAAACCCAAGCAACAATAACAATAAAGGAATAACTACAGTTACAAAACGGGCAATGCCACGAAAAGCACCGGCGACGCACATTCACACGCATGCACAATCAACAAAAGAGCTGTCTGTTTAAGACCCGAATACATGTGTTACAACAACAACAATAGCGATAACAGCAACCATAATAGAAGCAGCCACGGCAAACGCCGCTGAGACAGCAACTAAGACCGCCACACAGAGCAGAGCCAGCAAAAGCTATAATAATAACCAGGAAATATAGCGAGCGAGTAGCGAGGAAAACACAAGGTTTTGTCTGGAATTTGCCGTCTTGTCTTCCTGTGACGTTAAGTGAACTTCGAGCATTAGCAACATGTTGAAGTTTCTGCGGATTATTTGCATTTGGATCTGCTGCGCGTTCTGTCTGCTGGAGCGCATACAATTGCCCGCCGCCACAGCCGGTAAGTAGAGGCTTTTTACAAACATGAAGACATATACATATTCCCGAGATATACTTACTATGTACTATATATACTTAGTATGTGCATAAAGTATGTGAATGGAAAGATATGTGCTCACATGTATTTGAAGCATTAAAATTTTAAAGTTTGGTAAACTTTTTCATATGTCACATATCAGGAATTATGTACAATACTATGCATTGGGGTGTCGGTCATTTTCCCAGTTCATTCGGGACAAAAGCCTCTTGAGATTTTGATTTTAGTTTATATTTAGTATATTCAATGTGAATAAATTCTACATTTTCAATTTCAACTGTGTATAGATCATAATTGATTTCCCATTTATGTAACATGGGATTTTTTGATATTTCACATTAAGCTAGTAAATTAACAACTTTGATAAAAAAATATTTTAATACAAAACTTTCCGCTGTACAAAAAAGCAACTAATATTTTTTTCACAAAAACATTAATTTAAAGTTATACGCAATTTAAGAATATGTCAAATGATTTTTGCATTCACACAAGTGATTTTCTATATTCTGTGTTGCTCATACGACATGGTGTACTACTAGAGTACGGTACATTTCTATATCTATCTAATATTATAAAGAGGAAAGATTTGTACCTATTTTTGTATGTTTGTATGTTTGTAATGAATAGGCTCAAAAAGTACTATACCGATTTAAAAAATTCTTTCACCAATAGAATGCTACATTCTTACAATTTGACATAGGCTACAATTCATTTTGAAAAAAAATTGGGGATCCTTGGTAAAATTTGAACAATGTAACCGAAGGTGTAGAAAAATGAGTCTAAAACTGTCTTTCGTCGAATGCGCTGCCGAAACTATTAGCGATAAAACAAAATAATTACAACAATATTGAAGAACATCATAATGTCTACAAAAAACTCCGCGGTAGCATATGTCCAACTATTGTAGTTATGTCACTACAACAACTTTTTTCATTTTAAACATTAATGAAAATGCTAACCAAATTTAAACCATGCTATTTATGTGTTTATATTAATACTTATACAAATAAATTATTTTATGGTCAAGACCATTTAACGACCTATAAAATAGTTTTTAAATTGGACTTTCCATTCAAAAGATATTACGAATTAAAGAATTCAAACAGTAAACAAAACCGCCATAGCGCCGTGGCCGTTGTTTGCGATGCATTCTGAAAAGCGCGCCGGGCCAGAGAATGTAAAGTATAGAGAAGGTACAAATTGAATTCTGTATGATGTTCGATTTGGCGGCTAACAGAGCGGATAAAATTAAAGTAAGGAATTCGACGTTGTCGCTGCTATTTAGCAGAATTGAGCACGTGCAGTGGCAAAAATATACGTAAATTGACTGAATTCATTATTTATTACTGTTTTTTAATTTTTTGATTATTATTATTTTTATTTTTTAATTTTTCAAAAGTGCTCGCCACTTAAACCATCAAAAAATTAAACATAAATAGACTTACATACAAATATAACTAAGGGATTTTTTTTAATACAAATTTCCAAAAATAAATAATTGTCTACCCCGTGCGATGCCAGAAAGGGCTGCTAGTCTTGTATAATTTTAACTGCGTATAACTTTAAGGTAATGCTTTTTCAACTTTGTTAATTTATTTACTTCGAAGATAAAAATTGTATTGTAAAATATCAAAACATCCCACATACAAAATATAGGAACAGTGGAATCAAATTAACATCAAAACACGGTTTAAATTAAAAATGAAAAGCTTTTTTAGGAGCAGCATTAAAAATTCAGGGATCGTTTTCAAATAGTATTTACTTCGCAAGAAATGAAGACCACCAATTTTCCCATTTTATTTTATAGTTGCTTGAAACGTTTCACTCGATGCTTCTACTCAACACTAAGTAAATTTGTTAGACCAGATTAAGGCCCTCAAAAGAGGCATAATTATGACAATTTATTCAAGTAATAAGGAAATTGGAACGCATTCATCCATTCTTTATTAAAGATGTATTTGGATGTCCTAAAATTAATGTCCTAATTAGCCGACATGTGGCGGCTACTAGTCCAATCTTCGTAGGTAACTTTCTCAAGAGGTCCTTAAGGAATGAGGGGATACAACCCAACAACATGTTGCTACAGAGTATAATAGTTTTGTACGCTTAACGGTTATACGTATCACCTAAATCTAATCGAGATAGATAGAGCCAAGGGCGGATTCAGAAATAGTTTTTGAAACATGAAGATTATTATGTTAAATAAGTAGTCTTTATACAGTTAAATATCATGGTGGAAAAATTTCAAGTCAACCTTCTATTATTAAATCCTACTACATTGAAAAAAAAAAACTCATTATAAATCGTAGACGTGCGGGTGACAAACTTTATTCCAATGTAAAGTACCATCAGTTTGTGTCAGTTTGTGTATTGAATAGAAAAAATTCACAAAAACAAACGATGTGTAGCAACGCCAGGCTGATCAATTTACATATCTTGAAGCATGTTCGTCCTCAACCACGTTTTCATGGGGCGAAGGGTCGAAAAAGAGCATTCAGAGCTCGCATTCGTCACAGGAAGTGTGCAGAATAAGAGATGGAAACTATGTGTTATGAGGTTTAGGTCTACATTACCGTTCTTCAGCGTTTCCAATTCAGTTGTCATTATACAAAAGACCTTCGAATTTATCTATCACGTAGTCAATAAGATTTTCCATTTTTTTGGTTTACAAAGCATATACTTTTTCTGGAAGCAGCAAAATCCGTTGAAATCCATCCAATATTTCTATAGAAAAGCGTGCCTTCAAATCTTTGCCAATTGGGTTCAACAGAGGAATATACAGTGAGATCCTATAGTATTCTTCGCAAGTTCTCACGCAGAAATTTTCGCGTTTTGTTTGCTGCCATTTTCTAGATGAATCAATTCCTTCTGAAGAATCACGCTGAGTGAGGGAGTTAGAGGTACATACATAGAATAGCATATAGGAAAGGAAACGGAAAAAGCTTTGGTGGCTGATAATTTCATGAAATTAGTTTTCAGTATGTAGTAAAGTCTTGACGTCTTGAATGAATTAAAGGAGAGATTTAGTTTGCAATTAATGTAAAGTTGTGCCAGTTCGTTCCGTTTCCAGTTACAGCAGTAACAAAGGAGACTCTCTACATGTTATTAAAAACTGACACAATCGAATCTAAGTCTGTAACTCTGGACATATTTGAATGTGGAATATGATTGATGGAGTAGGCCATAACAAACACAACCATTTCTTTTAATATGTGGCGAGAGTCTAGAGAAAGACGAAAATTGATTTTCAAACAATTTGGCAACTAAATTGATTGACTATTGGAATAAATAATTTTTATAGTAAAGAACAGTTTAGAGTAAGTTGTAGATTTCTCTATTAAATGGTACTAAGCTCGGCTCAATTAAGCCACTAGCAGTTCAAATTATATAAGTGCTAACACAATCTTCCGAAAAATATGAGGTAATAAAAAAAAACCCTTGAGAATGACAAAATTTGAGTTAATGGAATTTCATTTGGTAACACACGAGCGATACGAGTGCGAAAAACTTGAATCTGTCACTTTTCTGCATTTTCTTTCATATCACATTCTCAAATTCTTCGGCGCTCATGTATACTGTTCCGAACAAAACCGCAAAGCGGTGCACTCTTCGTCTTTCCTCGTCTACAAAAACTGGTTTGGGCGACAAAAAAAAGTCTCCGTGAGAATGTAGCCTACGTGAACATCGTCATAACTAGACAGAAGAGAAAAAAATAACTAGAACTAAGGTGAGAAGTAACCTTACTTCAGTTAGTTGGTTGCTTTGAATAGAAAAGTTTATTCTCAGAATGTAGATTATCGAGATGCAAAAGTATATATTTACTTTAATCCCGCATTTTAACCACATAAATCCTTTATGCATTAACCATAACAATTTTTGCTCAGCTAACACACTCTGCAACTGCTCAAGGTTCAAATAAATATTTCTTTAAATATGATAAATTATGCTGGAGGCTAAGCTGCACGGCGGCACCGTCAAAAAAGGACAATAAAAATTTATGCTTTTTGATGAGCCAAATGTGATTCGTGATTTATGATGATACCCTTTTCATTTTTCGCCCTAGCAAAGTCCTTGACTTACCGCCTTCCCGCCGCTGGTTTGTTGGCGTTTCATTAAAGTGATTCCCTGCGGCAAAGTTTTCATTTGTGCGGTTGCGTAAAAATTTATTTGTGTTCAACAAATTATAACAATGATAAATTGCTGTAACGGTAATGTTAAACTATTTCAATGAATTTCCCATTTTATTTGTGCCGAGTTGCACAAAAATGCGAAAAGGTCATTTTTCAAAATTCGCTGCTCAAGTTCGAAGTGTTTCGCCGATGACAGTGGCTTTTAGACTACCACGAAGTAATAGCACATAAACGCTCTTGCTGGTAAAAGTAGAGCGAAACTATGATTTCAGAAATATAATAAATCATTTTTCCTTAGTTCAATTTCAAATTATATGCTTACTTTAAAATAATACTAGTTGCGTAATATGTTACAGATATGTCCGTTTGTATACCTCTATTCTATATACTCGTAATTTCAGTAAGACCGTCCACGCTGCTGGAAAAATGGAATGGATTAGCTGAGGAAAGATGTGTAAATATTTAGCAAGAAAAACTTTAATATTTGGAAACGTTAAATCCATTCAAATTTCAGCCTCAAAACAATCAACGGACCATATTTTTTCAAATGAATAGTTGATACAGCTCGATATCGATAGATCTTATGGTCCCATATTTCTGACAAATTCAAACAAAAGAATTTCCTAGTACTTGAAACTAGTACCAGTATTCATTTCTATTGTAAGATTGATACTTACAACTTCACTACTAAACTTTCTCATTCATAAAGCAAGAAAACGTTTTCTCGTAACTTTAGAACTACAAAGTAAAAAGAACTCAGAGCACAGTCAAGACATTAGGCATCTCTAGGTCAAAATGCATCGAATATATTGAATTTTGCAATTATTTTGCCACAGATCGGCTTATGTTTTATTCAGGTCAATAATGGCAACTCCACCGAAATAATTTTTAGTCAACTAAATAAGCATTTTGGAAAAATTACAATTTATGGCTCAATATGGATATATCGATAAATTTGACAAAGTGGCATGGGTTTCCTAGGGTAAAGACAGCCTTTTCTTAACAATATTTTTCTCATATAAAAATTAAATTTTCAATAGGTTATTTTTATTGTTACAAACATACTCTATTAACAAAGAAATTTTTGGGAAAAAAAATTGAAACTCGGCCATTGCGACTCTAGTTATTTCCCGTGACCCCTCCGATAAAAGATGCGCCCGTGTTTACAGGATAACTCTTCAAAGGGTTATCTAAAGAAGAATATACGGAAAAAGCTGGAAACTGGATTTTTAGTGGACATCTTTACAAAAAAAATTAAAATTTCAGTGAAAATTTCAGTGAAAATTTCGCAACATTTTCCTTCTTCCAAGTATTTAAGAATTGTATCTCAAAGGCCTGTGTAAATTTCATGAAGATCAGTTGAGCAGTTCTGTTTTTTTAGGTACCAACAGATAAAGTAGGAGCGGCTGTGTTCTTATGGAGAAGTAACCCTTTTTTAAAAAAAAGTAGAGTGAGTTATTATAGATAAGGTAAGGTGGCGGAGTTTGTATTTAAAATATACTTGGTGTTGATATAATTTCCGTTAAAACTTCAGGTTGTTAGTTAGTAAGTTTTATCTTAAACTATTATACATTTTTTTTAATAATGCATACATTACATAAGCGATATAAATAAATGTGTTCGAATTGTTTGTAAACAAGCCCTCTAATGATTCGGCATTTGACAAATAGGAGCATAGTTTCTATTCGTATTAACGACGCTCCTGTAATCAGAGATTCTTTGAGATTATCCAAACTTCTTCGGGTTTATAAGACGGGTCATGTTCTACAGCTCTGACCACAATCTGTAGTTCTATGTATGTAAATCTGGACTTTCAGACGGCCAATCATCTGCAGCTATAAAACTGGGAATATTGCTTTTAAGTCACTGCTGACCGATTTTTGTCTTGTTGCTGAATCTTGCAACTAAGATATAACACTTCTCATCGAAAACAGTCCAACGTCCTCTACAACAGGAAAACAGTGCGAGAAACTTCCCACCAAACCAATACAACAATTAGATCTTGATCATGTAAAATTCTAGAACTGATAATTTTTGCGTCTTTAGAGGTTTTTCGCGTAGAAATTGTCGTTTTGTTTATTAAACTTTTGATCTTGATATTGATCTGGGCAATTAATTTCCTTCCCTTAATATAATTTTCTGTTTCCTAAGGGTTTGAAATTTGTTCGCAAACAGTTTTCACGGCTAAATAGTTTTGAAAACCCTGCAGATTTTTAAGTGGGTTTTCTAGTCTAGAAATCAAATTTTGGGCAGTTTCTTGAATTTTATTTAAGAAAAAAAAAAAACAAAAAATATAATTTAACTATCCATTTTTTATGGTGTTTTTTTTTTTGACATCTCATAGAGAAAAAAAATTAAAAAAAAAAAATATTAAAAATTAAAATAATTAGAGGGGGGCGAGAGACAGGTGCAAAAAAAAAATGGCGCATCCTGGTGACATTGATCCTGACTCTCCTGGTGGTATGGAAAAAAGAATCAAAAGAAATTCTTAATCAGTAGTGATGCTGTTATAGTCCCTACCTCAGGCAAAGCGAAAAAATTTTTTTGAAAAATGGCGACTGCCTGAAAATAAAAATCATTTTTTATGCTTTATTAAATTCCTGAATTTTTTTAAAATATTAAAAACAAAAATTTTGACACGATGCTGGTAGGAACGATAAAGAATTATATAAAAAAAGAGAGTTCACAGAAAATTTCAAGAAAATCGGTTGTATAGAACTTGAGATAATGCCGGTACCGTGTGGAAAAAAGTAGTTTCGAGAAAAAAACGTTTAAAAAAGTGAGTCTACCTACCTACCGGGCTAGGTACTTCGTCACTAAAGTAACTGTAGATCTTAAAATAATTTTAATTTTTAAAAATCCTTTGAAGGATATGTTCTTAAGGGTCTAAAGTTTAAATATATGAAAAAAATCGAATTTTTCAAAATTCTAGAGTAGAATACCCCCTTAAGGAGTTATACGAGTATACAGTTAGAAGGCCAAATCAAAGCGAATTTTCAAGATTTTTTTTCTCAAAAAACTTTTAAGTTTATACACATATTATGGCATCTTTTAACTGTAAGTAAAAATATTTATTTAGAAAGGAACTACAGCTGCTCTGCGGGAGCTCCTCTCAAAAAGGATGTTTTGCGGTGACCACCATTTCTCTGGACTAGATCTATGAAACCAAACCAAACTGATCTCATTAAAATAATGTTAGATCTAGTAATTAGACGATGGGAAAAGCAAAATACAATTTATTGACAAAAAGGCGGTTTCTCAAAAAATAGATCTCTGACAAGAAATGCGGCCTTAAAAAGTTAAAAAAAATATATATTTATTGGTAAGAAAAAATCTACGTTATTAATCGAAAAAATTTATTTAAAAAGTTTGTGTTGAAGTTAGAGTAAGTTGGTCACCGACTTTGAAACAGCATTTTGAGAAAAAAGTTTGAGATGCACTTCCAAGCACTCTGAAACGCCTTTTTATATTTGCATGTAACTTCGAAAATGTTTACAAGAACCATGTGAAATTTGCTGTGTGTGTTCTTAAATATATGTAAATTAAGAAAATGGAATAAAAATGTCGAATTTTTGAAAGTTCTTACCGCATGTAAACGTTAACTTAACGGTTATCTATTAGAATAGTCGATTTCAATGAATAAATCGTCGGAAACTTAAGTAATTAATTTGGTTATGTTCTGATGTCATCAATATTTAAGCTCACTGATATATTAAACATAGAAAACCCATTTGGTTGCAGTGAGATGGTTAAAAACATGACATGGAAAACGTTTGGTAACATATTCAACTGCCATTATTATTATCCAAGACTGAATAAAAAGAGAATTGTTCTCATTCCTACATAGCTCATTCAGTATCTGATGACATGAGGCTTAATTGGCAATAAAACTGACGTTTGTCCTAACCGCTTAAATATTTTTTTCTTCCTCTCCCCCAGTCCGAAAAGATATACATATACAAGTATATCAGTGTCATAAGACAATTTCTTTGTGGCAGAAAGCCACTTCAGCTTCTTCATAAAATGCCAAAATATATATTATAAACAAAATAAATAAACATATTGGCCTGCACTATAAACGAATACCTCAAAACGAGTTGCTCTTAAAGAAGAAACATCGGCAATATCTTGTTTAAATAACAAAAATATATTCCAGAAGTAAAGCTCGTTCAATTCTTCATTCAATCGCCTTGCAAAGCAGAAATAAGCAATGAGAAAATATTTTGCAAAAAGCGCAAAACTCAAAAACATACGCCACTTAAGAGTATCTGCATACATACATACAAATGGTTGGATCTGTAACACTAAGCAAGCGTGTAACATGGAGACTGTAGCATTTGAAGCACTGCTATTGAGTATACTATACATACGAAGAGTTGTAAGTAAATATGTATATGCACATATGAATATATAAATCACTTCAGCTTGTACCGGGCACTTGAGTCCCGCATGCAAAACATGCAAAGCTCCTTGCTTTTATTTCGTATTTACATGCGCTACTTTGCGGCAAAGCAAGCAAACAGAAGAAAATGTGTTTCCTTTGCCATGAGTTCGCTAAAAAAGAGAAGTAAAAAGCACGAAAAACTTACATAACAATTTCAGCGTGCTTTGGCTATTGTTGAATTTTACAGCTCAATGCGAGGAATATCAAACGGAATTATTTATACGCAAATACTCGTACAATTCACGATTTATTTCAATGACAAATGCTCAATATAATAACAATAACAATTCATATGCAAGGCGAATAACATGGCAACTGTATAAAAAAGCAATAAAACACATGAATTCAACACACAGATGCGCACGGTTAACCTGCAATCAAATGTACTACTTAAGAACTACTTAAGAACTACTTGAGAACTAGTTGTTAGACCATACAGTCGAACACAAGTCGAACTAATCAGCTGAGACTTCCCGTTTTATGAAGGAAACAGTCTGAGAGTTTAGATTTTGTCACAAATACATATAAGGATTTCATATTATTCTAAAAAAGGTACATAAGGGACTATTTTAATGATTATTCTAAAGTCAATTATGAATTATGTTTAGTTAAGGTTTCCTAAGTTTGATGTGAAAAATAATGACTCAGTGTTATAAATAGTGTTTGCTTCTTTTCCACAACCTGTTCTTAGTCCGTTGCGGTTCTAACTAGTCTGATTAGGGATGAATTTACTTCAGAAATAATTTCATACTATTTAAAAAAACCGTTATTATTCTGAACCACCTCTACCAAAATTTGTTTTCAAACTGATGCTTTTCTCTGTCAATTGAGTGTAATTAGTTGCACTAGTTCTTAACCAGTCTTTTTTGTTGACAAGTTTGACGTTTCACTGGAGGTTGGCTGATTGTGCTGTTAAATGGAAGGCCATGACCACATAACATAGCCACACTTGGTTGCGTATGCATATATTTTATTGTTTATCTGTCACATTTTTCATATTTTTTTCGTCATTGTTTATATGCACAGCAGCTTTATGATTTATGTGCCTCCACAGTTCGAAGGAATGTGAAGGGGGTACCACATATTTCAATTACTGTTATGTATGGAGGTGTCTGCATATAGTTGACTTTAAAAAGAGTTTTGAAAAATGAATAGTAATGTCTGAAAAACTGTACAATTTACGTTCTACTAACTTTTATACTAAAAAAGTTATTAATAATGCCTTAGTTCGCCATATTCGTCATCCAGAAAACTCACTTCATTTGATTTTCAAAATAGTTTGCTTAGTTACGGGGTTAGGTGGGTTTGAAAATTAAAAAAATAACGATTTTTTTGTCTTATTAAATAGTCCAGTATGTTTAGAATATTCTTCTAAAATTTTAAATCGATCCGAGTAAAATTCTAGGAGATATATCCTTCGGTAGTTCCGCCCATTAGGCCACGTCAGCGCAGCGTCAAATCTGTAAACGTATTTATCTCAGAACTCTATATTTTATATTAAGTCGGTGAACACGATTTCTCGAAAAATTATAAACCGATTTGGTCAAATTTTGCACACATCTTTGGAATAACATTATCTACTTAATGAACGACCATTTTTTCTTTTTATAATAATAAATAATAAATAATTTTTTTGAGCCAAAATGTGGCGAAAATTTAACCAAAAAATGTGTTATTTTTTTCTAAGTCTGTCAAAAACTAAAATTTCAATATTATTTTTTTTCCTTCGTTCAATAAAGAGATTCATGTATGTACTAACGAAATATTTTTGGTTTTTCGATTTTAGATAATCTAATTATGAGTTAAGACGTCCACGGCAAGATCACTTTTTTTTGAGACGTCATGGGAGATGAGTTGTCAACGACTGAGTTTTCAGAATTTTTACATGAAAATTTCACAAAATAGTCTTTAAATATGTACCTTCGATATGCTGAATTGTTTGAATAAAATATATGATTGTACATATTAAAAAAAAATGATGAAAATATGCTCACTTTTAGCCTCTGAAACCCACCTAACCCCTTATAGACTTCTTGGCATAATAGTTATAAAGCAGTAGTTTCATATAACGCAAATGTATAAAATTTAAGGTCTACACTTATTGTTCTTCTCAAATAGTTTTGCATTTTATAGCAAGGCCTCCCAGAGTTATAGTTTCTGCCAAACTCTTTTATACTAAAAATACATACTGAACTTTACTTTTTTGGGCTAAATAAAATAAACACACAACTTTTAAAACATAAAGTAATAAAATTTCGTTATAAATATTTGCGTCTTAATGAACTTCAACTACTAAATTAAAACTCAACGATATGAAATCGCCAATTGATTGCATGTTCGCATTTCCAGCGTCGTAATTCTATCTACTGAAATTATGCCTCTTTGGAACTGTAGAGTTGTGGCCCTTAATTACGTCTGCATGTCACATTTTCATTTGCTTGCCAACAAGTCCTCAAATTATTTTCCAGTTGGATAGAATAAATTTTAACCGATAGGCAAAATTTTTGATCACTTTTCGCGGCAAGCAGGGCAGTATGCCAGCAAAAAACGTGCCGAGTATTCGCTTCCAAGGCGTTAATCACATCGGCGGTAACTGCGTAGACAAGTAACTTCACATATGTCATTAATCAGGACTCTGTAGAGTTCCTCATTAACTGTAACAATATGATCTACTTCACTGGACCACTGATATCCTTTGCTAGAGCACACTAAACAGTGAGTTTCTGAGGATGTAACGCCATCTCCACAATGGCTTTTGGATTATAAACACATCAAATGGGAAGATTTTGATTGTTAACGTACCCATTCAAACAAAAGTGAGTTCAAACGCTGTACAAGCCTGTCTGCTGCTTGCTATGCGCGTTAACGGATGAACTTATTCGGGTCTTCTCCGATACTCTTCTCTATTGCAGTAATAACGTTTTCGATGCGCACTGTACAGCGTCTTTGAGGATGCACATTAATCACTAAATCAAATGTGGTTCAAAGTCATTCCAGTCCAGTCGAATAAGTCAGGATTGGCAAACCAAAAAACTACCAAAATTTCGAACTCCTAATTTTTTTTTTCATAGGGTACCACAAGTCTTAAAACCATTTGTTATCATTATGGTGAACATATTGTAATCTACCCACTAAATGTCATTCTTATCCAAATTCAGATAAGCTTCTTATTTTCAATTTTAATTCTGTCTTCTCCAAACAGGCTATAGAATTCACTAATATTTAACCGGAGAGAATAGTGGGCAACTGCTTCAGAAAATATTAAGAATATATAAGATACATGGATTTTGAATTCGTTAGCCATATAAGATAGCCTTTTTAATGCTAATAAAGACAATGTGTAGGGCAACGTAGTTATGTTTATTTTCTAGAGATTATTTTTATACCCTGAACTGGGTTTATTAAGTTTTTTATTTACATTATTATTAATAGAATTACAAATATTATTATATTATTTGAACCTACAAAAACATCGAAGACCCGGATACTAAATATATAAATGATTAGCGTTCGAGCTGAATTATTTTAGGCACGCCTGCCTCTCTGTCACTCAGTGTTTATGATATCACTCTGAAATTTTACATACATAGGTCCTTTTCTAACCAAGAAACTGCATATTTGAATGGAAAGCCTTTTTATTTGGCAAATTATCTTCACAAAATTTGGTAGAGATACAAAATCTCAAGGCAACGCTATAATCTCTGAACATATTATCTAAATTGGACAACTATTACATATAGCTGTAACTCAAACTGATCGATCAAAATCAAAACCAAAAACTTTTTACATCCGTTCATGCTATAAAAATACATCCAATCATAAATATTTCTCTTGAAACAGGTTTTACCCGGTTTTTCTAATTTTTCTCTACAATATCATCTGTTTAGAAAGTCACATGTTATTTATTATTTATTAAAGGCTCTTGAAATTAGACATGACTTAGAAAATCAAAATGTTCACGTAAATATTTAAATGATGAAGAGATCCTCAGCATCAGAACAAATGTTTATACACTTCTCTTCAAGAAACAGGAATATAAATTTCAGTCATATTTAAACAGTATCGATTTGCATAAGCAAATATGCGTTTACTTCGAGTTTAACTGAACTTTTGCATACAGAAAATGCCGAACAACTTCAAACTGACATTAACTGACAATAAAATAAACATCCTCCGCAAAAGCTGTCAGCGTTCGCCATGACCATTAGAATGATTTATTGCTAAGTCATCGCCATTACCAGTATTGCCAATGCCCGGCCGCTTCTATTGTTTCAACCTCTGTGCTTTGCGTTTTGCATGCCGCGCATTTTCCAGCAGCCAACAATGATGACAAACCCGAACTGTCACTTTGTGTGCCTTTTTCCTGTTTCGGCGACATTTGTTACCCACAAAAAGAATACAACAAACGCCATAAAACATAAAAGCAACCATGAAAAGGGTAATAATATTTGGCGAAGGATTCAGCGCAAAATAAAGAGTCAAAAAAGCATGCAAAATGCCGCGTCGCTATGCCCACGTGCTGAAAGATTGCCAACCAGCGAAGCAGTTAACCCATTCAAAAAGTTCGAGCGCACAAAAAATCGACGAAAGTTGGCAAAGCATTAAAATAGATAGAAAGTATTCGCAAGAGCTTCGCTACAGCTGAATGCCACTAAATTGTAAAGAAATAAAACAAAATGAAATACTACAAACACTGCAGGCGTTTCGGGGGGGTGAGGAAAAAAATGTTTGCGCAAATACTTTTTTGGGCGCTTTGCGACGTGACTTTCTTGCGTTTTATGTCCTTTGAATGCGCACACACACACATGCACGCTTAGATACTCAGGGACGAACGCTTCAAATGGCGTATTGATGCGGTTGGCTGACGACGCGCGTTTGGAATGGAAATCAGACACATTTTTTATTGCGCCGTTTTATTTTACGCTCATTATTTTATTGTGTTGGCAAAGCGGTTTAAATATATTTATTTTAGAAGTTTATTTTATTTCTTTATCAGAGGCCTTACAACGCAAGTAATTCAAATGCAGTGATTGTTGTTGTCGGTGGCATGTTCTATGCGAAGCCCGAGGCGACATGCTAAGCAACTAATTGTTTGAAAATAATGCAGTGAGAATACACTTATACACTTATAAGCTTTCAATTTTCATTGCTTGCTTTAGTCATAATTAAATGCGTTACACATACGCCCTGGCAACCAAATTAAGCCAATCAAAATAATACGTTAATTTATAATTTTGTGCGGCATTTTGCAACAGGCCGGTTAATATTTTTCATTGACGATGGCTCCACCCCATTGTTATGAAAAATATTTCAAACTTAGATTTGGTTCAATAAACTCGGCAACAAATGCCAGTTCAAATATCATATTTTTAATATTTCAGTATTCTTCTTCTTTACGGGCGTAGACACCGCTTACGCGATTATAGCCGAGTTAACAACACTCGACAATCGTTTCTTCTTTTCGCTACTTGACGCCAATTGGATATTCCAAGCAAAACCAGGTCCTTCTCCACCTGGTTCTTCCAATGAAGTGGAGGTCTTCCTCCACCTCTGCTTCCTCCGGCGAATATTTTAGCTTGCGTTCCGTTGTTTTCCATCGTTCTGCTCTACTTTGTTTTCTCTTCAAACACAGTAATTTCCTTATCATTTAATAATTTTGTATGGTTATCATTTACTTACTTATATTATTCAAATAACCCAGAATTGTAAAATATTAGAACTAAGGCAGCAATTTTGGCATGAGAATATGAAACAAGCACGTGCGTAATTTGATACATGTCTGCTTAGTTTCGAAAACACTCATAAAGGAGTACACCTCACATACTTAAATACGGCTAACTTTCTTCCCATACACCCACCTTTCACATACGTGCCACTTATTTCTTTTTTCTTGTCTTCCCCAGCCATTGCAGCACCCTTCGAGTATTTCGAGGATCATGACCAACTCTCCTACGACTTGGATACCGAACAGTCAAAAGCCAAATATGATACACGTCTGCTGTCCGAGCAAATGTTGAAGTTGGAAAAATCCACTGAACGGTACGAAAGTGCTGACAGCCACGCTAACGGTATAGGCAACAGTGCGACCAATTCCGAACTGGACGAAGACACCGAGTCGGAAGCAGATGCGGATGTGGATGATTTGCAACCGCATGAACGTGCGGCTTCGTGTCACAACAATGGCCATAAATACACACACGGTCAAAAGGTAAGTCACATTGGAGTACATAAGTCTAAGCCAGCGCCCAGACATGCACAAGCAGGCTTTGTCAAACGCACGGCTAATGGACCAGTAGGGATAATTAGGAATGAGAAAATCTGTCTACTTTGGCTACTTTAAAGATTTGTTGTCAACGTAGAACATAACTGTATGTATAGTAAGTCTCATTCTTATAATATTTTAGAAACTTGCCATAAGCGGAACCGACCACTAGTCAAAAGTTCTTCGGCTTTCATTCACTTCAAAGCTAGAAAAAAAATTTGTTGCGAAATTTTCCTACAGTGCTCTTATACAAATGTGTAACGGAGTAAACTCGAACAAAGCGAAGGAAAAGTTAAAGCACAGGTGTGCTGTACCTTTTCACTGTTGACGTGCTGCTGTGGCCTATGTCGGCTTGCGCATAACAGCCCTATAATTCATTGTTCTGCCATCTCTAATCCCATACTCCCAAGAGCGCACAGAAATGATCGTACACTCACACACGCATGTTAGATGCTGATATATGCACGGTGATTGGGCTTTACTGTGGCTACTTCCACTTGCGGTACTTAACTCTGTAACGACAGTTCCTGAGACTGAGACAGTTAGTGAAACTGAGATTGTGTACTTATAAAATGAAACCCAAAAGTGTTAACCGAGTAAACTAGCACAGCCGATCCCACTTTTCTAGATTAAAAGAAGAGAAGCTTAAACTCCTTGTAGTGCAATTGTTTTATAACAATAAAGACAGTCGGGTTCACTCAGATCTATTTGAGATATCAAGTATCAGCAAAAAATTACTTTCCAATCTTTCTTACACCTGGTGGTTAAAAAGTCATCGACCAGCCAGTGAAAGAATTAATACTGATCAGACAATTCAACAAACAAGCTTTGAATTTTAATTTCAACTCGACGAAAAATACACTCTATTCACAAGTATATCGTACGACTGAAGACTTTCTTGAAATCTTTATGTTCCTCATAATTTTTTGTGTGAGTATTGTTCAATAATAGAGACCAAGAGACCAGAGAAAGGTAGTAGTTATTATGATTGCTGTGCTCAATAACCAACTTTTGTGTTTGCTCATTGAAAAAGAGAGTCCAGAGACCAGAGACACTACAAATACATTAAAATCAAAATTATTCGGTGCAAAAATATAAAGGTATACTTTTTAAGGGGAAAGTATAATAATTTTTACATATGTGCGTTTTATATTCCGGGCTTCGACAATTCTAGTGTTGCAATCTGATAACTGGCAACTTTATCGGAAAGACTGACATTTTTAAAATAAATTAAATTAAATTAAAAAAAATTAAAATAAATCGTGAAAATTTTCGCGCGATTATTTTTTACAACACTCATCACGGATTAACTCAGCAACAGTGTTTCAATGAACTTAATGAAATTTTTAGCATTGAAACTCCATCAAAGACCAGTGTTAACGATGGTATGATGAGCTCAATCGAGGCTGAAGATCACTCTAAGACGGATTTCGTGAAGGTCGTTCAAAATCAGTTGTTGTTCCGGAATCTATTGACGCTGTGCACAAACTAATATTCCAAGGTCGTCATGTGACCTATCGTGATATTTAAGCAACTGTACCTGTAGACAGTAGTGGGACATACATTTAATATTACATAAACATTTCATTGAAGAAACATTTTTTACTCGTTGGTTCAGACAATTTGACAATCTGTCAAAAAGAGGCGAGTGTTGATTGGTTGGTTGGATGTTAAAAATACGATAATGGTACTTTGATACGTGACAGGTGGGAATTGTGAATATATACATATACGTATAAGTTTTTCAAAATTATTCAAATCCAAAAAAGCTGTTGGCACCTGAAGGAACTGGTTGCCTTTTTTTTTAATAAACTGAACATATCGCAATAATGCCACTAGAAAATACTCGTACAGAGCATTTTAAGGATACACAACTATTTATTTAGTTGTTCTTTCCAAAAATTGGGAAAACCAACCACTGAAGACAAATCTCTCTAAACCACGATAATGCAAGCTCTCAAACATCGACTAAAACAGTTGTATTTTTAAACACTGAAATCCTAATTTCGATGAATCATCAACCGTATAGTCCTGACTTAGTATCAAATATTATTTACTTCAAAAAAAAAAAAAATAAAACCAGATTTCAACGTTTTTCCACACCAGAAGAGGTTGATACCTTCAGAACGCAAGTTTCGATCCAAGTGGCAAAGTGGCACGACTCATGCAAAATTATATAAATCTTATTGGAAAATATTTTGAAAAACAATAAAGCAAATTTCGATGATTAAAATGTTTATTTGTTCTCTAGTCTCAAATGCACTATTTTTATTGCATTTTTGTGTCGTTGAAGAGAAGATTTCATTACACAATTTTTCATAATAGCTCATCACCTCTCGAGAAGCACCCTTTTTGATTTTAATCAGAGGGATTGTGTTTGTGAAAATATATTTAAAAATCATTATAAACCTCTTCTTAAAATACTTATTTAACGAAAAATTACATAAGTTTGCTGAGTAATATTAGTTTTACTTTTTAAGGCGACGTTTGTGAGAGATATTGAGTTAGATAGGTGAGTAGAAGTCCTGCCAATCCAAGCTCAATTAGCGCTAGTGGCGCCATATTGTTGCTGTAACGTTAGATCTTTATGTTCTTGTGATCTTGTTTCATCGTTAGACTCCACTTATTCTGTGATCTCAATGAAACTACCTATATATACGTTACGCTTTTATAAACATTTATTGGTTTAATGCTTGATAGGCTCCAAGTATTCTGTGGGGTTTATGATAGAGCTGAGAAAATGGAAAACTTTTTTTATTTCGGCTTGCAACTAGTTATTTGTAAGTTGCATGTTCATTTTCAGCGCATGTTATCCAAACGGCCCTACCCCGTTGTAGTACTTGTAAACCTGTACACAACTTACCTGATCCTATGTAATAAGTTCTTAGATTTAGTCTTGTCATACTTGATTATTGATTTCCATGGTTCTTAGATATTAATTTAAATGTGATATTTGATCGATCTCAGTGAGCATGATATTATTACCAAATCGGATTCGTTCAAAAAATTCGAAAATATTCCTTTGATCAGGAACCCAAATAATAGAGAAGTGAAATTAATCTACCAGTGAGCTTAAAGCCTTATTCGTAGGCTGGAATTAATATTAGGCATACGTACTGGACACACCGCATTTCAATTTATTTATTACAGTCGTTATAAATAGAAATGGTATCCCTCTGTCCTACTACGCTTTTTTTCTCTTCATTTCTAGAGCAGAACCTCACCTCAAAGTGAAATCTAAGTTTGGGAGGATATGGTCTAACTTATTTAAGTTAACCTGGTTCAGGATGATAACGTTATGTCCATATTTCTTTCTGTTCCAACCTCCTAATTCATTTACTTTAACTCAGGAACGATTACATGCAACTTTGTGAGGCTTAGACTGTATGAAGGATAAACATTTTTGGTTTGTAGTGAATCACTGGTCACACCTATAATTTTTCAGTTCGCGTTAATTGCGTTTTAGTTTCCTGAATCGTAGGCAGATATGAAGTTTACCTGTTCTCCTAGAGATAACCCTCAAATGAAGTCTTAAAATCAAACTATGACATTTTCCGTTGAAAAAGAAATTAAAAAATTACAAAAAAAATCCTAAAATCAAAGTATGACATTTCCTGCTGAAAAAAACTAAAAAATTAAAAAAAAAAAAATCTTCTAAGTTAATAATTGTAAGCTGAAACATTGTTTGCTAATATTTCCCTCCACAATATAAGTTATGAGTTCGCAAACTTAAGCCTAATGCCCGAGGAGTCAACTATATGTTTGTGCCGAGAAAATTTTAAAATTTTTCCATTTAATTACCACTTACCAATTACAGTTTTTTTTAAATATTTTCCAGGTACCTCGAATTGATCCTTGTGAAGTTTGTCTCTGCATGGATGGGGAGATATTTTGCTGGTGGGAACTGTGTTGTAAGTATACACCAAGTGTTATTATTTTTGCGAAAATTATTTTTTTTTTTTTGTAAAACAATGAGAATTTAATGGTTTGAAGAAAATTTTCAATTATATGTGTGTGTATTAATTATTTTGTGACTGCATATCCATCCAAGAGCCCACGCGTTTTCAACTTTTCGCTTTGACGGCCTTAAGTACACAAGCACACTCCCATGCACACAAACAATCAGAAAGAACTCATTGTAATTTACTGGTATTCTATGCCTGCCGGACATGTTGACGTTGACAGTGACAGCTGACAAGTTAACAGCACAAAAAGCAGCGCGAAACGTACAAAAGAAATACAGTTACAGCTCAACAAGTGAACATTCTTCGGTGCCTTTATTCATTCTTTTCTCACTTTATGTGAGTTATGAAAAACTCTATGCGACGAAAATGATATTTAATCCTCGACGAACTTAAATTATTGACTGACCGTTTTCCTATTCGCGCACTCAATGGACCTGGGAGCTTTTGGAATGGAGTCATTCAAGAGGAGAAAATAATTTCACCACTTTTGTTGCATGTCTCCGCTTTTTTCTGGATATTTATTTATTTCAGTGTTAGTTATAAATTTAGCTGCATTTCGTGTTATATTCTTGATTTACTCACTTTCGCTTTGTCGATGTTGCCCTTTGTATTTTTGCTTACATTTGAGTTTTTATGCGAGAGCGCTCAAGCGTCTAACTTGATTAGGTACACTTCATTGGACTTAGCTTTCAAAGGCGGCCTATTTTTGGCGAATCAGTTAGCAGTTAGGAGAGCAACATATGTCATATATGCTTAGAATTTATATATCATGTCATTTACTATCGACCAGCAGAAATTTAATAGAGTTGGGGATATGAAAAGTTTAAGGGTAACCCAAAAAAAAAAAAAAAACACACACACTGTGCAAAAACGTGTCAAGTGATGTCGTATAAGAAGTCTAAATGGATGACAAATGACCAGCAAGGATGATTGGTTTTAAAATTTCTAAAGATATTGCATGCTTTTCTTTCAATAATTTAGGAATATTGCCCAGTTGACCGTCCTTGGTGAGAAAATATCCCTTCCGTATCCATTTTGGTTAAGTAGATCTAACTGACATTGGAATGAAATAATAAATCACAGTTCATTCAGAATGCTTACTACAAAGCATACACTGAATAAATATTGAAAACGCAAAAATTTTCAATGAGTTTGTAATCCGATTATTACAAATGTTTAAGTATGTATGTAGCTAACGTTTCCAAAGCATGAAAAATTTGTCAGCTTCAAAACCTATCTCTATGTCAAGCTCTTTGTACAGGATTTTCCAATAAGAGTGATATAAATTCTTTTCAAAAAACCCATACACAAATTGTTAAGGATATTTAAATTCTTTTTATTTAAAGTGAAGTACAATCAATTAAGTTTTATAACATCATTTGAATGACCTCCACGACTTCTTTTGCAGGAAAGAATTCGTTGAACCAAAATTTCGAGTATTTTTTCTACTAAATCAAGTCGTTTGTCACGAATATCACGATCAATATTAACCTCTAAAGCTTGAGGAGAGTCTGGTGTATTGCTAAAGACCTCTGATTTATTGTTAATCTCACAAGAAGTAGTCTAATGGTGTTAAATCATAACTTCTTAGAAGACATCACAATTTATTCAAATAATCACATCTTTTAACTTTTCGTGCGATTAATCATATTGTCTTCCGGTTGTGGTCTTAAAAAGTTGATTATTATCGATCTATATCGGTCTCCAATGATAGTAAAGGTATCGCCAGCTTCACTTAGAAAGAAGTACGAACCTATGTCTCCACCAGACCGAAAACCACGCCAAACTGTCAATTTAGGTGAACGTAATGCTAAATGCTATTTATAAACAGTTTGTAGACAGTTTTGTTTTACTCATATTTAAGTGACCCTAACTGGAAAAGATGGTTTTCTTAAGAAGTCGTTAGAGTTTTCAATTTGTTCCAAGGCAATTTCAGCAAATTCACGACGTTTACAGTTGTTCAACTGCTTCAGTTCTTGAAAGGGAACAATATTATATGGATTGCATCCCACCTATTTTCTCCAACTCCACCTGATTGTGGTTTGAGACAGTCTCAGTTCTTGAGAACGTCTTGGAATCGACAAATTGGGGTCTCCAGCAACACTTTTCAGAACGGCAGCAATATTTTCATTACTTCGAGATGTTCTTTGTCTTATTGGCACCTGAACATTTTGTAAAGAATATGTATGCTCGAAATTTGCAACAATTCGCAGAATAGCGAGCACAGGTGAACGACTGTTACGACCATAAAATGGTTATTGAGTACATTGAAAAAAATACAAATCATGACATATTTTCCCTATAGAAAACCCTGGTATAATTGCTTAAAAACGTCAAATTTTAAAGTATCCTTTTGTGTTCAAGATGTGCACTACCACATTACTAAAACTTAATTCGATCTTTGTTTTGAAAATTTCAATATATCATTCTCTAAAAGCAGTTTTTCCATCTCGTCCCACGAGTATACATATATGTCTGTTTTTTAAAAGATACTCATAAATAGCCTTTTGGTCCTCTACCCAACTATTTAACCATGTCTACACAAAATTAGCGAAGGAGCTATGCAGTTGCTGCAGTCATTTCAAGTTTTTTAGATTAGTGATGTTCCGAAGGCCCGGAATTGGCGAATGTGGAGTTTATCCCATGCACTAACTTCGGTGCCAAGGATTTCAGGTCCATTAGCGTTTCATCCTTTCTGCCGAAACTGTTGGAGAGTTATACATATAATTTCAGTTATCTCTTTTCTATTTTGTTTTTGGTTTGGTAACTTTTTGCTAACCCAAATATAAAATCATGTTTTAACAAAAATGGGAGTAGAATACCGAGGGGTCAAATTTAAGGGCCCAGCATATCTAAGTCAAAGCTAGGTACCTTTGCATGCTGCAGTGATATTGCCGGCGGAAGCTCATATGTACAAGGAGTGATAGTGATAGGCACCTTTCTATACTTCAAGAGGTCCATCAACTATATGTGGCCGGGGACGAAAATTAAAGTCCTCGTTTGAGTTGGAATCTAAACTCAAGCACTTCATATGCATATAGTGAACCTTGTGTGGTCGCAGCTGAGTGAGGTAGTGCAAAACATCCCAATAGATTAACGATGTTTACCTCCAATTTAAGCAAAGATCTGCTGAACTACTTGCCAAACTGGACATTATCTAATAGACATTAAAGAGGCAATTCTAAAAGTCCAGGTGGATGTTAACTGTCAAAGTTTATTGGAAGATGGTGAGGTGGAAAAGAATACAGAGGTTGGAACATATCGGCAGTCATACCTTCGGTGAGTCGGGAAACTAAGCCGAAGCTAATAAACAAATTTGTGATCGGTTCAAAGCGTATCGTTGATTTATGGTCAATTTTGTAGGAGTTCTACTTGTAGTTACCACAATGCACCGGATATAAACTGCAACTGAAAACCCGGTAAGGATCGAGCTTTCAACTTAACCTAACCTTAAACGGTTACGTTAAATATGTAGGGGTTTATTTCAAAATACTCAATAGATAGTACAATTTTAAGAAATAACTGAAAAGTTACATCATTAACTGAATATGACATACGGTAATTATGTGCCTCTCGCCCTTCAAGTTTCGAAAACTAAATCTCCAGTTATCTATTTTCTCTTTTGTTTTTTGTTCCGTAACTTTTTGCTTACCCAAAACTGTAACCGTATTTTAACATAAGTCAAGAAGTTAGTAATTTACACCAATGTCACTGTTGGAGTCTCGGCCAGATAAATAATTGAATTCATGTAAGAGATTTGGTAATGAAAGAATGTTATATTTCCCAGACGTGAAACGCCTTTCAGCGGCACAAGGCCGAACACTGTACCGTCTTTCTTTGTAAGAATCTATTTAAGACAAAGCCTAAACCATCTTTAGTAATAAAGCAAATTTTTAATATTTATTTATAAACTGTGAAATTGATGGCTTCAGCATTAATAATCCTCTTTTACTTTCAACTCTTTCCCTCTTTTGTCATTTAAAGCCAAAAAGCCTGGAAGCCAAATCCCAGCCGAATATCACGCAAACCCACAATACGACACTTCCACTGTCAGATTGAATGCGCTGAGCAGTACCTCAGGCACGACAACCCCACCCACCGTGAACACAGTGAAGCTGCAGCAACAATACCCGGATCCACGCCCCTACGGCAACACCTTCGATGTAAGCGCACCGAAACATGAACACCTCACTGAGAGCAGTAAAAGCAAGCAACAAAAACAAACGCAGGACACAACCATCTCCAGCTCCACCGCCAACAGTGACACTAAGCCATACGCGCACGCCACCAAATCCTGGCAGAAGAAGAAGATCTACCAACAGCAGCAAAAACAAAAACACGAACAGCAAAACCAACACCAACACAAACATGCACACGAGCATGCGGCATACTACGCCTACCCACCGTCATCGTCGGTGTCGGCCAGCAAAATTCTCAGCTTCCCGGAGAACTTGCCATCCGTGTTGTATCACGACTACCGCACCGAGGAGCATCAGCACCATCAACATCAACATCACCAGCAGCACTTGAAGCATCAGCAGAAAAAGCTACAACTACTAATGCAACAGCAACAACAAAAGCGCAAACAACAAATGCTGCAGCACACACACGGCACGCGGAAGGGTGGGGAGCACCAGCCACCACAATATCAACACGACATTTTTGCGGAAAAACCGGCAGCAGCGAGTGCATATGGCTCATCGTCATACACTGGCAGGGACAGCGGCAACATGGAGCTGAGCGCCGACTGGGGGCTGGTTGGCGGCAATGAAAATATCTACGATGATGTCGAGGCCGACAGCGATATACTCCCCGAGCCGCCGACAAAGAAACCGAAAACGTCAGCCGCAGCAGCAGCAGTAACAGCGGAAGCAACAACAAGTACTGCTGAGCTGGTAACAACAACTACTACCGGCAACATGACTGCCAGCCAAACACAGCTGGCCGATGCTGTTGGCGCACAAGCGGCCGGACACGTGGGTGTGCAGCAGAGTGACAGCTTCGTCGGCGGCAACGAGAAGTCATCAAAAATGAATGCTGCTGATGCGTCGTCGCTTTCGCTATCCGCATCGTCCCCCACTTACTTCACGTCAACGGCAACATCATCGGCTGTGGTTAACGCGGCCACACCAGCGAATCCAGCGTCCAACAAAATTACGGTAAGTGCAACTTGTATGTAGTAGAGCTCTATTGCGTTGGCGACCCGACCGGCAAGTGAAAGAGGCGACGGATGGCTCCATCCGCAGTGAAGTGAGCGACTGTGTAGGCGCTCGGGTTTGGTATTCATGTAATGCGACTGCGAATTATCACGGGAACAGCTCATAAATTCTTAGCATTTGAAGTGAAGTGGCTAAACTTTGTGGCAATTGCGCTCGTCGGTGCAGTTTGGCGAGTTAAGCGCTTTAATAGATAATGTCAATTGCCCTTCGCTAGAGCACCGACTTGGGAGTATTCGTTCTGAATTTTTCGAAAGTTCACAGTTGATCACCTTACGGTGCGTTGACGCGTAGAGATAACACTTTTCGTTCATTAAGGTGATTTGATTAGATAAAAGTTACGCAAATTTTAAATCATTTGACCTCTGTTTCATTTTGAACACTCGCTAAACTCTTTGAAGTTACTTAGATATTTAGCAGACTAATTATATCCTTGTTCGTCTGTCCTTCTGTATGTGCGCGAAGTGGTCCCAAGGTTTTTGAGATATCGATTTGAAATATGGAAAACTTTTACTTTGGTTTTATAACTGCACTTAAGCCCATAGAAGCAAATAACATAGATCTTTAGATCTCCGGTACTTGTGGTACTTAAAATTGCTATCTAGTTGATCATAAAAACCTCATAAAATGTAATTTCTGTCCAATGCAGGAATGAACATCTGGAGATCTCCACCTCACTTTCTTTTACACAACTTCTTACAACTTGCGCTCGACAAACTTTTTAACATCGATGTGAGCGTGGCACGACAACCAACTCAATCTGTTAATGAAGTAGTTTCTGTTGAGGACAGACAGTTCTTGACTAACTTTGAGAGCACATTTAGAGTGTCTAGCACTAGAACTGCCGCTGTTGTTTTAGTTAATACTCACATCCCTTTAAGGGCCCACACTTCGAAGCAGTACATCTACTGCTACCAGTGGTCCAGTACACTAAATCTAAGCTTAACGGCGAGCTCCTTAGAGAAAACTCCTTCTCTAAATTCCGTCTCTTCTCCAACGACTTTTCGTCATCCACGTATCTCCCGTCAGTACATAAGCAAAAAAAAAAACAAAATACAAAGAGTAGCTGCTCCGACATAATGGTTTAAAACTTCGACAGATTCAGTTTCAATAGCGACTCGGATAAGGAATCCACACACAAATTCATTGAACAACTGTCTGTGAAAAAAAAAGAAGAAGAAATCATTAAGTTTCGTCAGAAAAAACTCTCACTAATTAAGCTAGAAGAGAGAGGTGTAACTGACCTTAACCTTAAAAGATAGCCTTATTTAACCTAGAAATAACGCGGAAGCTATGAGGACAAAAATAAACGTTAAAATAAAACTGGATGAAGCCAAGTATTTAAAAGTTTGGCTGTATGGATTTTTATTCAATTTAAAAAGATAAAGAAGCTGTCGTACGTTAAGTTCTGTCGCTCATCCACGAGAAGTAGGTATACACTTGGACTGATTAAAAAACGCATTCAGAACCCAGATATAAAGATTCCTGAGTTGGATATCAAATCTTAACAAGGCGCCTTGAATGTATCAAATCTTTTGGATATCTATATGTGTGAGATCCAAAGAATTTTCTTATTGATTTCGCAATGACGGGACACTTAGGAAGGAAGTGTTCATATGATTCGACATCATATTTGTCCAAGAAATGTGCCGAACCGCATGAATCCCAATTGGACAACTAGGAAAAAGGTGAATGGTGCTGAGAGCGAAGAGCTAAGGACATTTTACTATTTAACTTGGAACACAAATATCTTAGGCCTGTACAAATACTAATAGCTGATCAGAGCTCGCTATCTGAAGTGTAACCTATTAAACAAGCTATATTAATAAGTTTTCAATTTTCAAAACTCTTTTAAAGATAAATCCACACCCGTCTGTCTGTGCGTCTGTTTCTATATATGTATGTATGTGAACTGGTCCTTCAGCTTTTAGGGTATCGTTCTGAAATTTTTTTGAAGCTGTTCAATTGTCGGAAAAGCACTGTAGCATATTCCCTGTCATACAAATTGAACGATCAAATCCTTCTATGGAATCTTTTACAGTTCTGAAGTGTATTTTAGCTTCGGAACATCCAAAGTTATTGTATTTTCTTTTTTTCTATAAAAAAAATTTAAATATCTAAAGACACACCAAATGAAGTTTTATGTCTGAAATTTCTAACGGCTGATAAAAAAAATTTCGTTACCTACATCGTTGTGAAGTAATTTGGCATAAAAATTTAATATCTTTGACAATAACAATTAGAAATTTAACCGCTTTCTCCAAGCTTGAAACTAAAATAGCAATTGCCCTTTGCAAAAACTCACAAACGAACACATACACTCACGGTACATACCCAGCTGCCAGGCTTCATCAATTTCATTTACGCTAGATTGACAATAATGATAACGGCAAGCCATAATACACGTTTAGCAGACAGACGGAAGGAAGAAAAACGTCAGCCTTCATTTCCTTTTTTTGGCTGCAGCCGCCGTTGCCTTTGCACAACCAACTCATAACCATTGCAATGCATTGGCTTAACATCACGACTAGCCACACACAGTTACACACGCTCGTAAGCAGCGAGCACAAAAACATGACCAGCAACAGTGTCGGCATTTCGGCGCCAAACGGCGGAAAAGTGTAGTGAAAATGGTGAAAATGAGGCTTGAATTCTGCCGGCGCAGCGACGTGTTGGTGCGAAGATCACAATCTGTGATGGCACTAAAAATAAACATTACACTTGGCTTCTGATTAATTGAATGAATGCGACAGCGCGACTGACAACGTCAGCAAAGTTTGGCGGAGAGGAATTAAGAGTTTCCCTTTGGGTTGGTTCAAGGTTAGTAAGTATTTATATAAGTAGTATTGTTGCAAATTGGGAAGATATTAAATTGTAGTATGTATGGCAAAGGAAATGGCATGATTGAACTTACAATCCCAAACAATGGTTTGTCCAAAAAGTCTTGCGGTATTTTTATTGAATCAATTCGAGTGGCACCCATACATCGGCTTCTTAGTGACTCCAAGCTTCTTCAAATGGTTTAGAATGGTTTGATGACTACTATGCCGGCCTCTTTCGACCAGTTCAGCGATTTTATCGCAATTTTCGACGACAGGCCTTCCGGAGCGTGGCGCATTTTCGACCAGCTCTACACCAGAACGAAAACTTTAAAACCATCATTGTGCGGTGGAAATGGAAACTGTATCGGGTCCATAAACTGCACAAATTTTATTGGCGGCTTGAGATGCATTTTTGTCTTTATCGTAGTATTACTGTAAAATATGCCATATTTTCTCTTTATTTTGCTCCATGTTTGCGACGCTATAACTAACAAACGACTTAAAAGAAATGACAATGAATCAAACACGTGTTAGCGCGTGAAAAGAGCTTTCCAAAAAGGTATAGCATGGCCGGATGCGACGAACAAAACTAGAACTACGCGCTTTCAGAGCCAACTAGCGAAAATACCGCAAGATTTTTTAACAACCTAATATTATACAACAAGTATCATTTTCGAAATAAGCATATAAATTGAATTTGAACTAACGAAAAATGATTTGTTATATTTCTGAAATCATAGTTTCGCTCTACTTTTAACAGAAAGAGCGTTTATGTGCTATTACTTCGTGGTAGTCTTAAAGCCACTGTCATCGGCGAAACACTTCGAACTTGAGCAGCGAATTTTGAAAAATGACCTTTTCGCAGTTTTGCAACTCGGCACGAATAAAATGCGAAATTCATTGTAATAGTTTAACATTACCGTTACAGCAATTTATCATTGTTATAATTTGTTGAACACAAATAAATTTTTATGCAACCGCACAATTGAAAACTTTGCCGCAGGGCATCACTTTAATGAAACGCCAACAAACCAGCGGCGGGAAGGCGGTAAGTCAAGGACTTTGCTAGGGCGAAAAATGAAAAGGGTATCATCATAAATCACGAATCAGATTTGGCTCATCAAAAAGCAATGTTCCGACTTCAGTCTAGAAAAAGAAAAAGATGGACAGACGATGAGAATGTTTCCACTGAATAATAGGTTCAAGCAGTATATGTGACCTGGTCTACGAAAAGGGGGCTTAGGTGTCAAAAAACTATTTTTTTTTTTATTTTTATTTTATTTTATTTTATTTTTATTATATATATTTTTTTTTGACACCTAAGCCCCCTTTTCGTAGACCAGGTCACATATGATTAGCCTTAAATATAAAGGCAGCGAGGTCAAGGGTAATATTGCCGTTCTGCTATTGAAGTGGATTCTAAGAATTCTGGTCGAAGATATTCTTCAGAGTAGCATACTACTGTGATCAAACTGAAAGATGAATTTTAAATTTATACTTCACGTGTTTTTTGAATCGGTAAATTTTTTTCCGTAAGTTGGTACAACTGTGCTAATTTTCGCGTTAAAATATTCATTAGTATTTGAGATACGCGTAATTTTGTGAGACTCTAAAAGTGAATTCTTCGATTTTTACTTTGTCTGAATTTATTGAAGAAAGAAGTGCGATTATGCACCATCTCATACTCCCTTTGGGTTTTTTCGTGATCATTTTGCTATATTTTCCACTACTATCGTTTCTATTCCGCCGCATTTGGCTGATTTACCCTCGTGTAACTTCTGGCTATTCGGCAAATTCATATGACTACTCCACGGATGCCCTTTTTGACTCAATGAGGATTTAAAAGCTGAATGAAAAAATTAAGAAGGCTCTGATGGCCATCACGAGGAGGATTTTTCCAAGTGATATGATGACTGGAAAATTCTTTTGGGATAAGTGTATTGCCTTTCAATTTGACCACAATAGTATATACTGATACCCTTATGGCTACACTCTGCTTGAAAAGGACTACAGCGGTTAAACCATTGCTTCCCCTTTTTTAGAGGCTTCACCTCTCCTAAGCAGTAGTAGGCTCAGCGATTCAAATTATCAAAGACGTACACAAAGTAAGGGTTGCTTTCAATGTGTCCATGAGTTGGACTATGCCTCTTAAAAGTTTACCTGATTCTAATAGAAACGTGCGCAGCAAAGCTAAAGTATTTTTATATAGTATATGTGACCTGGCCTACGAAAATGGGGCTTAGGTTTCCAAAAAAAAAGTGATTTTTTGACACCTAAGCCCCCTTTTCGTAGACCAGGTCACATATAATGACATCACAATGATGTTTCTTAGATCAAATATTTTCTTAGTTCAGTTAGAAATTAGATGAGGACTAAATGGATGCATGTTACTCATTCTCACTATTTCAAAATTAATATTAAGTGGATATGATCACGTTCACTTCCCCCCCAAATACATTCCGTCCGCTTCTTCTGTTTCACAATACGCAAAATTAATGAGGAAAACGTGGCATCCGTGACATAAAACTAGTGCCAATTGATCTAAAACTTATACTACCCTATATATCGAATATGCAGACATTCATCACTCCAGTTATCTTAATACAAAATCTATCAATCAATATATGAAATATCTCAGTTAGGGATGGATTACGTTACATCGTTGGGCTAATCCTCTCTCCAAAGGTAACGCAGGATCCCACTTGAACAGTAAACGCTGGTCCTATGTGATTCCCTAAGCTCATAGATCACCAGACCTTTACATATCGACGAACAGCTTTGAGCCTCCCACAAATTTGTTAAGGCGCTAATACATTTCGGCAGATTCGCATGATTACAGAGATGTTTAAGTCTCAACCAACACACAGTCCAGCATTGGCACAATGCCAATGAGATTAAATTAATGTGAGGGTGCCTCATCTAGGAAGCTCATCAAATGTGCAGATTCCATTGATTCCACTGTGTGACGGTACCAAAGCAAATTGGGTAACAAAGTAACTTAATGCAACTTAATCCTAGGCTATTCTGAAGCGCACTGTCAGCAAGCTCTATTCAATCAGAATGTATGCGCACTTCTCTGAAAAAATCAGGGATGTTTAGATTGGAAAATAATTCAAGAACGAGTTTGCTTAAAACTTTTCCTTATAGAATAGGAGGGAACCTCACCATCTCTTTTGAACCGTCTTTACCATTCTGGGTTGTTTCTGTCGCAACAACAACCTTACATATAACTATCAATCTCATCATTACTGGTAACGAGACATTGAAGTTTACAAATTTGACATCGTTTCAAATACATTGTGACAAAAAAGTCTTCGGAATTGTAAAAAAAAAGCAAATATTTAATTATTAACCAATATTTAATTTATCGTCTTCAAAGTAATCCCCACCACATGCAATACACTTAGGCCAACGATTTTTCCAGTTCGCGAAACAGCGCTTTTTGATATAGCTTTCAATTCCTTCAGTGAATTTGGTTTTGTCTCTTCTATCAACAAAATTCCACGGAGCGGCTATTTCAGTTTGGGGAACAAAAAAGTCGTAAGAAGCCAAATCTGGTGTTTACGGTGATTGATTGATGGTATTCATTGCGTTTTTGGCTTTAAATTCGGTCACAATCGTATACAAGAAAATATCTACTAAAATCATTCGAACGGACTTGCGAAAGATGTCGAGCTCTCTTTCCATCTCTCTAACACTTGCTTAATGATTTTCAAGCACCATATCCTTCACTTTTTTAATATTTTGATTGGTTGAGGAGCTCAAAGGTCTACCAGATCGAGGCACGTCTTCAGCGATCTCTCAACCGCCTTTGAAAGCTCTGTAGCACTCGTAGGCTTGCGTTTTTGATAAAACTGAGCCTTTTCCAACATTCGCAACCATTCTGCACACAATATTTAATATATAATAGAAAAAATTTTCGACAGATTTATTGTTCGGTATTGTACCGACTTACCCGTCCGGTCAATGACCAAACTTTCACCATTCGTTCAATGACCGGGTACCCGGGTACCCAGGAGGAGCAGATGTGGAAGTCGTTAGTATACCGAATAATTTTTTTTTTTTTTGTGTAAGTTGGCTACATGGTATAGGAAATAACTATATATGGGGACGTTTTCTATAGTTCTCGTAGAAATAACGAAAGCGGAGTGCCAAGGTCAATGGATATTTAGGTACTGCTCCAATACGGAACATTTGGACAATGTTAAATAGTAATTTAGCAAAACATTATAAACCAACAGAATACCTAACAATCGACGAGCAACTTTATCCACACCGAGGTCGAACTAGATTCACTCAATACATTCCATCAAATTCAGCTAAATATGGAATTAAAGTATGGTGGATATGTGATGCTGAAAATTCGTATCCACTTACTGGACAGCTTTGCACTGAGAAATCGAAAGTTGGTCGGGAGAAAAATGTTGATGAAAGAGTCGTTAAAGGCTTGGTGGATAATTTCTTCACAAATCTTCCACTAGCAAGATGTTTACTTTCTTGGAATTTGACGATTGTTGGCACTCTGAAGAAAAATAAAGCATACATTTCACCAGCAATGGCTGTTCCAAAAACTCGAGAATAATTATCCACTGTGTTTGGCTTTCATGAAAAAGTATCCCTATGTAGTTATGTGCCCAAAAAACAAGGTAGTAGTCATGCTATCATCAATGCATCACGAAGCAAAAATTAGTGATAGTGCAAAGAAAAAACACGAAATCATCGAGTTTTATAACTGGTCTAAAGCTGGAGTAAATGCTCGGTAGATATACTACAAGAAGATCAACTCAACGATGGTCTCTAGCATTTTTTTACAACTCTATTCTCGATATTCCCTGCCTTGCAGCATATATTCTGTATTGTTAGAATAATAAAATTCTTGTTTAAAAATCGTTTGAACGACGCTTATTTTATCGGCAATTGGGCAGAGAGCTGTGTACTCAATTCGTTGAAAATCGTACGATTAAATTATGAGGCATTTCTCAGCAAAGCAGCGCGATTCAACTGGAAGGAAAAAGATTACTGGTGTATACTATGAATGTCTTCAAAGTGAATTCAAAAAACGTCTCAAAATTAGAAAAATATGTTCATTATGTGAGAAACCTATTTGTGATGAACACTGTATTACAACCATCACATGTGAAGGATGTACAGAAAAATTTAGTATACTTTAATTCATATGTACCGTAATAAATAAAACAATATAAATAAACAAATAGTAAAAAAATAGAAAATAATATTACTAAAATAAATAAAAACGGAGTTATTTTATTCTTACTAACCAATTTTGTTATTGTTTATAATAAGAATTATTGTTAAAATAAAAGTAATTGTAAACTATATTGTCTATTATTAATTTAAAAGTATAATTATCTGAATACTTTGATAAATAATCTCTTAAGTGTGTGTAAAACCGTCATTTATTAATATAAATCTCAGCGGATACCCGGGTACCTGGTTATTGAACGGAGGAGGTATCAAGTTGGATAGTTAATAACTTTTATTATATAATTGATTCTAAAATATTTCGACGAAAAATGGGTGTCAAATAACTTTAATTTTGGGGATCCAGGCGGCCATAAAATTTTTTTAAGAGGAGTTAAGAAAAATTGACGTGTAGATTGAAATGGATACCCGGGTACCCGGTCATTGACCGGACGGCTGAGCAGCTGCTGTTAACAAACTATGTTAAAGATTGCGCTCATATTTGGCATAGTAATCAAAAACAGTCCTAACAACTTAGCAAAGTACATTTCTTTTAAAATATCATTTACCCGGGGAGTTCGGACCTTGGACATTCCAGTCGAGGCTTATAAACGCGAATGGAAAATTGGGCTAAGTGTTGGCAGGTTTGAATCGGCCCACAACGTAACATTGCTTTTTTTTATGATTCCGTTTACGGATCCGAAAATAAATAGAGTTGTGATTGGAAAATTTTGAATATCACTTTTCTACGTCATCTTCTTTTAGATTTGATGATATGGTTTGTGAATGAACTATTTTTCCACTTACATGCAATACATATCTTTTAAAGTGACATTTATTATTTAATAATTCCTAAGACAAAAACTGACGTTATCTAGTCACAATATAAAAAATGCTGGAATTGAGAAAATTTCGCAACATAATGTTGACTTCATTTAAAAATGCCGGATTAGAAGAACTGCTAAAGTTGTTTACCTTTGACAGAAAAAAAATTGACTCCAATCTGTTGATAAAAGCAAATAGGTATTAGCCAGCAGTTTTAAGTGTCATCCAGCCCATACAATTGGAATGCTTCGTTAAATTTGCATATTTACTTAACTGCTTGTATTATTGCTTCATTAACACGTCTCCACCATTAGCACACTCACACCCGCTTTCGGGCACTATTCGGAATAGTATAACAGCATTTAAACATTTGGATGTATATTAGCACGCCTCCCTCGGCTCTATTCGCATTCAATTGCCGCCGAGCGTCTTTCATGTTGTTTGGCTCATTGTCGGCTGCCCCTCGTCGATTAATTTCAACAGCCATTTGACCTTAATTAAGCGAGAAATGGACATTGGCCGCAAATGTTTGCGATGAGCTCAATTGCTCGCTCGGCTGACTTTAAGTGTTTCGGCTTGCTTAGCTTCAAGGCCGGCGCCCATTGTGCACTGCTTCCGACTCTTTTCCTGTAATTTATTTTTATTTTATGTGGATATTGTGCAAGAATTATTAACGTTTATTGTGACACTTTCACGAGACATTAGGCTACTTTATGAGAAAAAAATTGTTGTTCATTCTAAACTAACTCGGCCGACTAAGGTTCTTTGATGTTGGAACGGGAACAGAATAATTAATATAATGGTAGAGGGAAATTATTAGTTGCAGAAAGGAAGGAGAAATTGAAAACAGTCAAATAGAAGATATAAAATTAAGTTGAGGCAATTTAATGGTATAAAAATACTATATTCTGCTGGATTCGTAGCCAAAATAGGTCATTCATGAGAGTTTTTATGTTACAGGGTTTGTCCGTACAGTAATAGGACTGATGTTCTTTGGTCGCGATTGTACTTCAGAGCGTGCTTGCACCGACTGGATTCGATAGGGGGTGTTCCCAGCTTTTTGGAAATCCGGGAAAGGGGCGCTTAAAAGCAATACTGAAAGACTTGCAGCTTCGACAATTACCGACACTGTGAATCGCGTACGCAAAGTTTTTCACTCAGAACATCTAATAAGTATTCGTTCAATTGCCCAGATGTTAAATTTATCGAAATCTGCGGGGCGGTTCATGACATTGTGACGAAGCACTTGTACATGTGCAAGGTGTTCCCAAAGGTCTCACTGACGACCAGAAATTGCGACGAGTGAAGGTGTGCAGAGAAAATTTGAACATGTGTGAAAGGGACCCCTAATTTTTGAATGATGTAACCACAGCTTACAAGTCATGGATCTTTAGGTATGATCCCGAAACAAAGAGGCAATCTCTCGAGTGACACACGACATTTTGAGACGATAAGGAAGACCCAAGCTTGCACCTCTACTCTTAAGACTAGTCTGGAGACAAGTGCCCTATTTTATTAGTCCTTAATTGAAAGTATAAAAATACATCTTATTAACAAAAATCACATTATAAACCATGGCATACTATGGAATTTTATTATCTCTCTTCAACAAGATGTTCGCGACCTTCAGAGATAACATGTTAGTCTTCATATTAGAAGCTCTTATTTTGTCTCTCTTATTTTTCAAATTGAAATACAAATTTCATTTTATTGTTGAACTATCCACCGTATCCGCGTCCACTAACGTAAAGAAGTTTGGAAGGGTTAAGTTCTTATATAACCAAACATTTTTAGACAACACGAGATATTAATTGTAGAAAACGGTGCTTTCTGACTTTCAATAAGACAGATTACAGATTAAACGATATTTCAGGTCAATATGCAGCCGTCGACCCCGAAGTCCACATATTAAGTACCCGGAAACTTTAAAAGTTATGGCCCGTTTGCGAACATTTTTAGAGGTGAGATTTCATATATCATTTCACCCCAAGATGGGCACGTTCATAGTCCAATTTTGACATCACCTCCCTAAGCTTTCAATACCAAACCTTCTTGGGAGCAAGGAACATGTTTACTAAATTTCTTCAAGATATCTTAGTTTCTACTTAGAGGCGGATACACAGACAGTCACTCGGAGCTTAACTTGTTTTCCCGATTGGTTTTAGGTGATACAAACAACCGGTAGGTGAACAACTCTACTAAAATTTAAGCTGTAGCAACAAGTTGCGAGAGTAAATATGTTTCCATTAATCACCATATTGAATTCACCAAAGTCAGATATGAAAGCGAAAAAAAGTTGAGTAAAGTATAGGAAGTGTAGGGATGGTCATTCTATTATTTTACCCATATTTATCGGATAATAACTAGAATTCTAAATATATATTAACCGTTTTGTCGATTTCTTTGTGCAGGATGCTACAATATATCATTTATAAAGACATTTCAGGTATGAAAGGATTCTAGTCGCATTAAGCGAACACATAATTCACTGCTCATTTTTGGAAATAATCCTATATGGGCCTCATATTTATATATAATGGCCGTCTCTAGTTCACGTCGAGAATGACTGTGATGAACAGCTATGAACAGAAAAGACTTCTAAGAATTTTTACAAGTTAATATCAACTCCGCTTTCTGGTCAAAAGGCTTTGGTTCGATCATACTTTATATAATAACAGAACAGAGATATTACCAATCACAAAGTATAATTAGAAGAACTTACAATATTTGGAAAGAGGGAAAGCTGTTACAAAATACATTTATGTCATACATATCGAGTTTATAGATGTTGGTGCTGAATGGAATATCACCTCAACTCAATCGAAAATGCGTAAAACAGTAGGATATGCAGACGACAGAGGGCTGCACTGATTTGGGGGCTAGCATTAACATAACAATATAATATCGGGAAATTAAATGGAATACAGAGGTAACCTGTGCAGAGGTTACCAGGGCTGTTAAGTCCTGTCCGACTGATGCTCTTAAAATCCTTCTGCATCATACCGAATGTAAATGAATAAGAGGGTTGGAACTAGAAATCTAATGAGCCATCCTCAATCAACTAAACCTAATTTAGTCAGACTTATTATGCAACAGTTGGATTTCAATAGCCACTTTTTGGGTGAGGTTACCGTCCGGACGTAAATAGATAAGATGTTTAGTAGGAGAGCAGGTTACTACATATATCTACATTTATTCAAAATCAACTACGGAGTAGAGGAGAGGTTATCCGACAAGGATCTTGACCTGTCTACCAAATTTAGCCAACACTTTCAATCGGAAATTCTAGGTATAGGGAAGACCTGTACAGCTCTATTGCAAAAGTACGTAAGAATACATAAAGCACACACGGACAATTAGGGAGCATGCTACCTTTACAAAATAGGACTTAACAGGTACTGGGATCTTAAACCAAATATTATTATGTGGATGTTTATGGATTATATAACGCCAATTCTGACATATTGAGCACGGGTTTTGATGGCCAGCTTTTAAGAAAGACCATAAAATGGGGAAACTAACAGGAATGCAGAGAGCAATACCTGCCCGGTTCTATAAGAGGATGCCTCGGTCGTCTTACTCGGAGAGGAGCAACATGTTCTGCTATAAGAATGTAGAAATTAAGATGCTGGAATAGTAAAGATTATGGACATATCGCCATCCTGAACCTGCTAAACATAAGTAAATCAGACTATATTCCATCAAGATTAGATTTCAATAGTCACACCCGGGGTATGAATACCTTCTAGACGAGAATGGGTAAGAGGTTGCTGCAGTCTCCATCTATACCGACGGATCTGAAACGAACTGGGGATTGGGTACGGGTGTTTGTTTTGGTCTTGTCTGCATTACTTATTAATTCCAAATAGAATAAAATTGCAGTAAGGCCGTAAGCTCATTGGCAGGACAACTCCACTTATTTATCATTTGAGTTCCTAGCCCAGGAGCTTCTTTGGACGAGTCCGAGGAGGAGTGAATACCATGCTTGCTGGGAACGCTTATACGCGATTTATGGGTTCTGTCGCCCGAAACTGTCACACAGTATAACCTTAGAGCTCAGATACAAATAAGAACGGACTATTAACTTACTTACTTATATGTAGTAAAATATAGGGAAAGTAAACAACGGTAAACCGTATATGATTTAAATAAAACTCACAAGAGCGTGATAGTAATCGCTAAGCTCATTTCACGCTGCCATGCTTATCAGCAAAAACACAAATATTATGAACATTTGTATGTATACGAGTATATGCTCGTACATCATGAGGCTATTAATGCGGAAAATAAAGAACACACATATCTCATCCACAGCCACACACACACATGCATACATAAGCAATCGCTTGTTGAAACTCTGACGAAAACAAACAGCAGCAGCCGTCAATTATATTTGTATGCGTGCGCGATTTCTGGCGCTTAGGCAGCATTTCTGCTCATCAATTTTCTCGCACACATGACATTACTCCCTAAAGTATGCTTAAACCACGAGCACTTTCCATATCGGCGCCTCTCGTGCAGTAAATTGCCGTAAAGCAGCCTCGACGCAGTTCAACCAACGAATGCGGAAAACTTTTAGCTCAGCTATAGGCAATATGCCTGTATATGTACTCGTGTGTATGTATATGGGAGTTTGCTAATTTGTGTGCGCGTGTGTGTGTGTGTGTGTGTGTTATACGCCATCTGCCAGTGGTGTTGCAATCTCATCTGCAATTTCATTGAAATCAGCCAGCAAAGGACATTAAGCGCTCCCTCACACACACACACACACACACATGCACTCTAGCAGTTACGCTCATGCGAACTTCCATTCGCACCCGCTCACCCGTCCGACACAATTAGCACGATTGCGCGTACAACAAACCAAATTAGTCAATCGACGTATGCCGCTGCGGTTGGCGGTTTGATGGCGGCTGTTGTTGCTGTTGCATGGTGTTGTTGTTTTTGTCGCTTTAGTTAAGAGTGATGCAACAGCGACTAAAAGTAGTGCCATGAGTAACGGAATTTAATTACAAGCGTGTAGTGTACGTGGAAATCTGGTATTCGCCGTGATTGCCAGAAGTTTTGTTTTCTCTTGTGTATGTGTATGTGCGCTGTTTTTCGGGTAATTGGCAACGCTGTCTGCCTGCATTTGGTGTTAACAGCTCGTTATTTCGTTGTTGATTGATCGCATTCAATAAGAATTGGCAAGTTCGATGCGACTTGTCAACTAAAAGGTGTTGGATCCATCCAGCTCATTCATTGTATTAAAACCGAACTGAAAAGCCAACGCTGTGATGGCAGCTTTCGCACAAGACAAGTTGTAAGTATATGATCATGAATATCTCTTAAAAATAGTACATACTAGAATGGGCACTCTAAAGGTGTCCGCAAAGTAGACGCTTATAGACGAGCCGAGCGTATATGAGAAAAAGCGCTCGACTCGGCTTTGAGCATTCACTCTGCGGGCACCCTAACATAGTCACTTCCGTAATGAGAAGAAGAAATTATGTCGTGAAGGCCCAAATATTTAGTGCTACGCTCGCCACGCCATTAATTCCGTCTGTATAAGACTTACCCTTTCCCGAGGAAATAAAAACTCCTGAAGCATTGAGTTTTTGTTTCCTCGGTTTTTTATGACATGAATAACATGGTTTGCGATGTTTTACAGCTCGTCAAAAAATGAATAATACAATTAGACTGTCGATCGAGTTGCTGAACGTTTTATAAGTTCCGTAGAAAAAACAAACAAAGAAGCTGATGAACTAATTGTGATAAGAACATGGCGAATTTCTATTTAAAAAAGATTTATTTACTATAATTTTCTAGTAAAGTCTAAAGTACTGGTCAACATATTTAAATTTTAATCCCTTGTCCAAAATAAAGTTACCTGAAGCTTATAACTTAAATTTAGAGTTATCCGAAGAGCATGACAAAATGGTCAAGCTTCAATGATAATCGTTAACAAAGTTTTTCATTTAATTTGTTAATATCAAAGGTATATTTCTGTAAAAAAATTTCAAACCAAATAACGGAACAAATCTAGTCTACATTTCCAACATTATCCCAATTAAGAATAAAGAAATGCACTATGCTTTATCAATAAGTTAGTGTAGAGACTATCTGTCGGAGTTATAACTCTGTCATTATCTTTGAACCTAACCTTTCAAAAAATTTACGGGTTTCATGCACTCGTCGACTATATGGAATAAATTGAAATTTTAACTGCTGTGAATTACATTTTGTGATAAAAATTCTTTTTTAAGTTCCACAACGTTAAATTTTATGACAAACCAGTAAGACATACTCTTGAAACTTGCAGGCATCAAAGGAAATGTCTTTTAGTGTAAAACGTCAATCCAAGGCTTGGAATTCAAGCAATTTTATGTATTCATTTGCTATATGTAGCACACATACTCTGACCACATATTCAGCATAAGATCAAAAACTATACAACGATCTTTTTCACTTTCAGGGTTTGTCTAGAAAGTAATAGGACTGAGTCGTTTTAAAAATAAATTTATTCGAGCAAACGTTACAATTCTTTAAAATCTTTCCAACCATTGAAGGTGTCACGGAAGGCATTCTCCGGAATAGCCTTGAGAGCCGAGTTACATGCTGCTGGATCCCCGCTGTCGACTTCAAATGCTTGCCTTTCATCGAATTTTTTTAGTTAGGTGAACAAAACTATTATACTCTGTAGCAACAGGTTGCAAGAGTATAAAGATTGATGCTTTATCTAGTACATTGTGACAAAAAAGTATCCAAAATATTTAATTAATCATCAATATTTATTTTATCACCATTAAAGTAGTCTCCAGCAGATCTAATACATTTTTGGCAAAGATTTTTGCCGTCCTCGTAATACTTTTCATAAGCAAGTTTTGTGATGGCCTTCAGCCTCTTAGGCGAATTTTGTTTTATCTTTTCGATTGACTGAAAACGGGTTCCACGGAGCAGTAATTTCGGTTTGTGGAACAAGAAAAATCAAGCGGAGCCAAATCTAGAGAATAGGGTGTTTGGTAGACGATATTCATTGGGCTTTTAGCTTCAAATTCGGTCACAATCGTAGCTCGATGAGAAGGTGCATTATCATCATGTAAAATGTGTGAATTATTCTTCCACAATTCCGGCCGTGTACAATGGATATTCTCACGCAAACTCCTTAATAGGGCCAAATAGAACTCCTTATTTATATTTTGTCTTTCCGGAACAAATTCATGATGCACCAAAGCACAAATATTCAAATAAAAAAAAAAACAACAGTGAGCATCACCTTGATTTATAAGCGGCTTTGGCGTGCTTTTTTTGGATTTGGCTCTTTCTTTTTCTTCCATTCCAATGATGGTTGGCTTGCTTGCTTGTCAAACTCATAAGTCCATGTCTCACCGGCAGTTATCCATAAATCTGGAGTCGAAGTGCGCACTATCAAACATCACCAAAACGACCTGTTTATAGTACTAATTTTGGAAAGGATTCAACTTTGTTGAGACGAGTTGGGACGCGTCGAGCGATAACGTGTTTCATACCTAAAATAGGCACTAAAAACATTCGAACGAGAGATATCGATGCTCTCTTGCCAACTCTCTGCCGCTTGCCTGACTATTTTCAAGCACCATATTCTTCACCAGTTGAAGAGGTCGAAGGTCGTCCAGATCGCGGTATGTCTCCAACGATCTCTAGAACACTTTTCTATCGCTCTTGGGCTTGTGTTTTTAGTAAAACTGAATCACCGTAAGCCTTTTCCAACATTCGCAACGATTTTGCACACGAAAACCATAGGTTTAAAAATTTATATATCACCTACATACTTGTTTCCTAAAAATTAGATTGTTTTTACCTTTTTCTTACCTAACCTAAGATATTTTTGCTTTGATCTGAAAGCGTTTGCAATTTATTATGATTATTTTATATGTTATTTATTATGATATATTTCGAAAATATATGCATATTAAAGTAGAGAATTCGAATTCAATTAATACGTTTACATAAGCACATATCTCTGCTTTTGAAAATATATTTTTAAAATTATATTAGTGAATTTAGTAAAACTTGTGCCCTAAATACAATTGCACACACGCTTTTCTTTTTAACAAAATTTTTTATTGAGCTTCCTCTTCTACTCTTCAGTGTGACCGGCCAGCTCGCTTGTTCACAAAAATCGCTCTGGTAATTCAATCAGCAATCTAATAAATTTGCTTTGGTCACACGATTTTCAATAGAAATGGTTTAGAATCAGCTAGGTGAGGTGCACTCATTCATATAGCTACTTTTATGTAGTCAAAAGGTGCAAACATGTACTTCACCTTAATCGCAACGCTCGCATTTTACTCACTCAATGCAGTTTTTTATTGGCCTCTCAGCATCAATTTTGTGAAGTTGTGATAGTCGAGTGCGCCACCGTTGGCCTCTCCATCCATGCAGCCATAATTTTTATAATGCTTTTCTGCTGACAACACAATTTGAATGAGTACAAATTGAATTTGTGTTTTTTCGCTCTATTATGCAATTTCTACTCATAAAATGGAGTAAACAGAAGATTATTGCATTGAGTTTAATGCAACGGAAAGTTAAAATTTTATAGTTTCACTAAGCTGCCACATAAAATATAGCACCGTATTGTCAATATATAGGCTCATTCATTATGTAAGCAATTCTAGTATCGAGGTTCTAGCGATTCCATGATATCAAAAATTTCAGAGCTTTTAAAAAATTTAGTTGCCAAAATTGTATAGATACATTTTTAAAGAATTGATTGCTATACAATTATCACTGAGCTTCCTCTCATTGTGAACTGAAAAGAGTAGCTTTATTCGACTTTCCAAGCTTCAGATAGTGTCAAATTAAACAATCCACACCAGCTGTTCAAACAGTGTAACAGTACTAAATATTAAACCCGTTCCTCCAACAAACACGAATATGCATTTCGTTTATTTCATTAATTAAAAGAATTCTCTTTCTCTAAAGAAAACATGCAGAGACAAAGCAATATGCTACAGAATCGACTTAGCTACATATTGCTAGAATATCTTCGAAAGAGTAAACATTTCTAATGCACCTACTAAGGTGAAAAGTAAGTTATTTGAAACAGCAAGCGATTTGAAAGACAATTGAATCTGGTCAGAATGTACCTTGACAAGACAAAATGTACAACGCCACTTTTACTGACTTTTTAAAAATTCCTAATCTGTTCTTAAAATAACTAATTGGAGGTTCAAAAAAACACAAAATTAGTTTTTGTTTCTACTTCATAAAACCTAATATTAAACGAGAAAGGAAAGGCTAAGATCGGGTGAAACCTAACATTTTATATCCTTGCAATTCTCAATGAAATTACAGAATGATTAGATATTTTAATAATTTATAGTTAGGTGCTGGCGCTGCTGCCGAAAAGAAGAAAGAAGCCAAAAAGGAGTAGTCGGAGTCCGAGGAAGACGACGACATTGGTTTCGGTCTCTTCGACTAAACAACTCAACACTAAAGTTGAACGTTTGACACGTCTTCATCCGTTTTTACCATTTTAGGCAAAAATTTGCACCTTTATTAAAAAAACGCGCTCTTTCAATTTTAGTAAGTTAACAATTGTAGAGTTTCCGGCCTTCCAGAGTGAAACACATTTGTTTAGTAAGATTCGTTTTTTTTTATTCGATTTTTTTTATTCTCTAATTTTTCAATACCATTTTTGTATTACGTTTTCGTCTTTCCTTCCATCCTTACTTGCTTAAAAATAATCTTCAGTTTTGGCGCTCACTTCTTCCTTCAACGAAAATTTCTCGCGCGGCACCCACTTTGCACAGAGCACGGTAACAAAATCTTTTGGGCGGGCCGCTGCGTTCATCGTCTTCGATGCTAATTTCCCACGTCTTAACTTAGCTTATCTATCTTTAATGCTTGATTTTTCTAAGGCAGTGTCGGGAAACTCGTCATAAAGCCAAGTTGTTGCTTCAAATATATTTGTTCCCCTCAAAAAGCAATATGTTATCAACACGCGAAAAATTTCCCTTTTTTCCAATTTTTTTCACTCAAAATCAAATGATTCACAAAGTAATGACCCTACAGCTGTCAGATTTATACACGGGCCTTTTGATGGTCAAGTGCCACGTCAGGTGTCAGGCCAGGCGTTCTGCTTGATTTTTATGCTGAAAAGTGAAAGAATCAGACAGAATTTAAAATTGCATTATATGGAAAACAGGCGAACAGTGGTTTTCCGATTTTGACCGTTTTCATACTGTAACAGAGAAATTTGAGGACAATATCACCTACTGAAGTGGGTTAAAACTGGTGGGCCGGGTCCCGAGATATTGATTTGACCTAAAAATGGGCGATGCCTATCGTTAAATTTTAACACTCCCTTCTATAAAGCTATTCCAGGCTTTCTGTATTTAAAATTTTGTGTTTCTTCTACATCTGGTCAAAGATTTATTGCACTTTAAGTAGTTTTTAACAAACCGTTATATAGAGAGGAGGCGGGGTTATAATCCTTTATATGGGATGCAGGCGGGCTTAAAATCCCAGTTCACCCACCTTCACAAAGTGGGCATTGATACCAAAAGCATAGTTATGACACCAATGCCGGATTAGCCACATAGTCCCGCGCTCCAACTGACCGTAATTAAAAAAATATAAATTTAGATGGATATCGTTTTGAATTTTCGCAAACGTCATTTTCTCTTCAAGAAGCTGTTCATTTCTCGGAACAGCCGATATCTGACTACTATAACATATAGCTGCCAAACAAACTGAACGATCGAAATCAAGTTCTTGTATGGAAAACTTTTGCATTTGACAAGATATATTCACAAAATTTGGTATGAGTTATTTTTCATAGAAATAATGTAATATCAGTAAAAATTGTTCAGATCGGATTATTATAGCAGATAGTTGCCATACAAACTGAACGCATAGTTACTAAAAGAAATGCACCTGTAACTGTATATTAGCTTCGGTGCAGCCGAAGTTAACGTTTTTTTTTTGTTTTTATATCAAAATAAAGTTTAATTTCTGCCGAATACCGCTATTGTGAACTTATATTAATTAAATAAATATTTTCATAACATTTTTTAAATAAAAAGAAAATCCTTTTGAATATCACTAGATTTTTTATGCTTTATGGCCGTTAAAAGAAAATAAGTATAATTATAAAATTTCTACAATATTTTTATTGAAAATAATTTCGAGCGGTATTCTTGTGACCTTCCATATTATAAAAAAAATACATTATTTTTGATCATAAAACACAGTAGTTAAAATATTCTATCTAGTTATTTCTTTTTCCTAGCGAACGCTGACCTCTTAACAGGGCAAAATTTTTTTGCTTAGCCCAGCCTTAAGAGCAAGGTGTTTCAGAGTCTCCAGTAGAAAGGCGGGTAATTTGAAAATGAACTATTCATATTATAAACAAAAAGTTATTCAATTAAAAATTACAAATTTTATGTGTTCGTCGACATGTAATTTCGTTGAATATTACAATGGAAATTATTTAGGCTTGTTAGAATTAATAGCTCAATTTGACACTCTTTTGGCTCAACATACTCAAAGCCATGCTAATAAAGGAAAGGAACATATGTTATATTTGTCAAAAAAAACTTGTGTGGAATTAATTCACCTAATTGCATCAAGCATACTGGATCAACTTATCTGCGAAATTGAGAGATGCAAATACTACTCAGTTTTATTGGATTCTACTCCAGATATATCGCATGTAGGCCAACTGACTGTGATAGTACGCTTTGTTCTATTATCTGGTCCAGTGGAAAGATTTGTTAAGTTCTTGGACATGAAATGACATGGAAGGTCATCTGAACAACTCGTTCAAAGCTTATAAGAATTCTTGAGTGAGAGTGACATTAATATCAAAGATTGTCGTGGGCAAAGCTACGATAATTTCAGCAACATGAGCGGGAAATACAAAAGCTTACAAGCCCGAATTAAGAAAATAAATACGTATGTAGAATACATTCCCTGTCTTGCACATTCATTAAAAGTGGTTGCTAAGTGCGCTGTAGACTGCTGCCCAGAAGCATTAATTTTCTTCGATTTCATTGAAAACCTCTATAAATTTTTTTCCGCTTTTACCCATCAATGGGGTCGTCTTACGAACATTCTTAAAGATTCTATTTCAAAAATTCCGATTTTGAAACGGTTATCGGACACTAGGTGGTCAGCCCGAACTGATGCTACGAAAGCACTTTTATGTGGTTTTATCACTATTAGAAGATATTTTCAATAACGTGGATCGAAAAGCGAAGTGCCGTAATAAATCTTACGGACCACTTTCAACGATGAATAAGTTAGAAACGGGAATAATGACAATTACGTGGAACGTAATCCTAGAACGCTTGCAAGCGACTAGTGCTTCGCTGCAGTCGTCTGGTCAAGATCTTAATACGGGATATGCCCTTATGAATCATTATATGGCTGCGTCCAAGCAATGCGATCCACTTTTTCAGATATTGAGTCAAGAGCCAAAGATGACCTACCGTGAAGAATACCAGCAACAGATATCACGACGAATCAAGCGAAATACAAAGTACGACCGTTTCAGCGGCTCTACTACACTCGACGACTTTGTTGAAAATCAAGCACAAATCAACGTTTTGAATTTGAGGTGTTCATAGTCATTATTGATAACGTACGAAGAAGATTTGGAGCACCGCCTAGGCGGTTATTGACAGCAAGAAACAGGAGCCTCTGGAACAACAATGTTATAAACTTTTGTTAAATAATTCTTTAGAATCGAGTGTCCTAAACTTAGAAATTGCTTTGCGAATTTACTTATTCCTCATGAACATTAACTGCAGTGGCGAACGTTCTTTTTTAACATAAAATGTATTAAAAATGAATTAAGGAACACCATGGGCAAAGAACGTCTTAATCATCTCACTTTGTCGGATATAGAGCATAAGTTGCTTAAAGAAGTCGATATTGAGAGTATTATCTCTAAATTTGCCCATAATAAATACAGAAGACTTTATTTGTAAAGATTTGGTTTTATTTAATACCCCAAACTTGAGAACCTGTAACAAACCAAGGGCCCCTTAACAGAATTTGCTACAGGCCCCGCGCTAGCTTAATCCGGCACTGTATGATACTTTATAAATTTCCGATTAATGGAAATTTTTGGCCGTGTCCGTGTAATTTCCATGCTTTTTGTGTGCCAAGAAACATGTCTACTACTCGGATTTCAACTTGTCTCGTCATTCTTATCATTTAGGTATATTTAATTCCATATTTACCTCGATTAGTAAGAGCATAAAAGTATCAACTTCTCCTCTCTTTTTTTTATATGTTTTTATCATGAAAATAGATATTTGAATGGATAAAATAGACTTAGCTCTAGATCGCTTCGAAGTAATTAATTTAACATGGTGGTTTCACCAATTTCCAAAAATTCGCCAAATTTTTTTATTTTAATTTTTTCAAGCGATGAAATGATTCGTTCCTCCTTTCCTTTCTTTGAAGGCTATTAGTGTATACTCAGTCGGAGGAATATAATAAAATCATAATGATTCTTTGTTTGGTTGCTTCGAGCGCATTTCTTCCTTATCTTGGCTTTAGAGAATCTGCTTGCTTCCACCTAACATTGTAATTTTATTAAAAAATAAGCATTCGCCGCCTTTGATTTATATAAGCATTTCTTGTAATTGCACCTTATGTCCTTTTCATTCGCTTCGAATAATTAATAGCAATCCGAGTGAAATCCTGCTGTAAAAGGCTTTTGTAATGCTTAATACTCAAAGCATTCTATTTTATTAGATTTCAATTTAAATGCATTAAGATTTAATTTCCAATAAGCGACAAATAAATTCAGCCAACCAAACAACGCCGCCCAAACACGTCCGCTCTTCCGCTGACCCAACCTCTGCATACGCTCGAGGGTCAAAAAGCACTTAATGTCTACAATCGTCATGCCACAGCGTCGTCGACGCACAAAAGTTTCGCAAAACTTTCCCGAACACTTAACACAAATACGAAAATCCCAGGCATTTACTCAACACTCTTTTCTCTTTTCTTACTCCCACTGCAGGACAACACGGCGGAACTCCGGCAGCAGGATGTGTTTAATCGCGAAAGCAGCGAAGAAGATCAGGATGACGCCTTCCATCGCTGGCTCACGTCCACCGAAATTAACGCCAACAACAACAAGAACAACAGCGGCAGCTTTACTGATTATAACAACAATTCGTTGGAGTTAGAGAGCGCGACACCAGCACGTCGCACAGATTTGTCGGGTCTCGCCGGGACACAAACTATTAACGCAACGACCGCAGCAAAAACAATAAACGGCACGAACGCAGCAAGGGGCGCGGACGGTGGCGGTGGTGTCGGCATCGGCATCGGCAGAAATAATAACAATAGCAAAATTGATAATGTTTACTTTCGCAGTTCCTACAATGATTACAGTAGTGAATACAATGGCAGCGTGGTGAATATCGATATATTGCTCACCACTGCGGATGAGCAACAACAAGCCCAACAGCAGCAGCAACAGCATAAGGCCGATTTGATTACGCAGTCAAGCAGCAATTCACAGCAGGCGGCAAGAGGCAGCGGCACGGCGGCAGCAAGCAGCAATTCCAGCGCAACGGTGGCAATAAATGCAACAACAACGCTACCAATTGCTGGCGCTCAAACGAGCAGTCCGGAGCGACAGTGCAATGTTATGGGTAAGTCTAATATCAAACATACATATTCATTAGGGTGGTTGGGAAAAATGGGTTTATATCACAGTTGTTGAGGAAGAAAAGAGTTAAAAGGAGAATAATTTCATCTTACGTTTAAGATTCACCCTAATGTTCTGTATATGCTCCTTCCTTCACAAATAATCAATTGAATTTCAATGCCAGTTTCCCCTGCTCCTATTCTCATATGCGGCGGCCATCGTAGTCAAGCACGAGTATCGGAGCCATTTGTCAAGTCAGCTGTCGCTGCGATAAATTTATACGCACATAATAGCACATCTAATCGGTTGGTGACTCTAAACAAAGCTACGCACATTTTCATTTTATTTACATTGCGTTTATTTAATTTCCATTGAGGATCTTGCGAAGCCTAAATTAAAGTTGTTATTGTTAAATTATTATAAAATTAAATTTGATATTCGATAACTACCACTACAATTCTCCCTCTCAGCTTCAATACACCTCTGGAAGATCTTACTACGCCTCTTCTTCAGCGACTTTTCCCCATTCACATAACCCTCATTAAAAAATAAAAGCAGCCACAAGTGGCCTCTGTAACGCAGTGATTCAAGATAGACGCACTTAAAGAAAGAGAGAATTTCAGCGTGTTCTTGCTCGGACCTCTTCATGTACCCAGCTTGCATGAGCCTTAGAGAACACCTTGCATCCATACACCTACTAGCATCGTCCACAATATTCGGTATCTATGAAAGATGTTTATCAAGGGTAAGCCGTAGATATTACACCTTGTCAGCAGGTTGAAGACGGAAACCTTGTAAAGAGGCACGTTTGGGATATTATACCTCCTAGTTAGTATTCTTTTATTCGCCTAGAAGAGAGTCTTCCTCCAGACGAATAGACCGTAGAACATTCTTGGCTCGACTACGGTTCCGAAGAACCTCTCTACAGCAACATAAATTCGCCGATGCCTGTCGGGCTCTCGCTTCAATATTTTGCCTCCATGAAAGGTTTTTATCAAGTAGGAGTTGCCTTATTAACCCTACTTTATTTCGAACATTGTTGAAGGCCCCCTCGATATCGAAAAAGGTGCCTACAGGGAATTTATTTTGCAAAAGGGCTTTCAGGCATGTTACTACATCGTGCCAAACATTGTCGATGATATAAGCATGCCGGGAATTTAACCCTTCGATTTTCTGTTTTTAATACACAGTACAGTTGAAATTTGTCACATTTGGAGTAAAAGTAACCCACAAGCCACTGTTCGGTAGCTCTATGGCCAGAGGGAATGTTGATGTGGACGACCTCTGGTTCAAACAAGACGGCATACAACTAATGAAACAATCAATTCAGATCATGCGATTTAACAACGCTGCCTTAGGAATAAAGAATTTCTGTGTTCGAACCTATAAATTAACAAAACTTTTAGTAGTCCATACAGATTTCCGTCAGATCATTAGATCTCTTGTGATCGATCTTGCGCCAAATGAATTTTATATGTACAGCTAGTGGCCCAGCGCTGACTAAGCTCCCGTGAAGCCCGGCTATGTAGTACTAAAACACAAGAAGAAACGAGAGCACCGACCAGCTCCTATTCTACTGATAGCGGTTCTAGGGTGCCTTTCCTTGTTAACTCATCAACAGATTAGTATCGCCCTGCTATTTGAGTCAATGGTCTCTTCTCTGAAGGAGCCTGCACTCCGGAGCAGTAAATCAACTGCTATCTTAACGGCTGCAACCTTGATAGGAAAGCACTGCAATAGTCAGGAAGTCTGAAGCTGGCATTGACAGAGAACTGCAGACAGTGAACCCCTAAATTAACCTTTCCCCCAAGCCTTGACACATCCGAAAAAAAGGTTACTGCCCCTTTCTCCAACGGCTTCTTTTTCTCCCACAACTCCCTTTCGTGTGGTATTTTTTAGAGCCCTATACCACATTAAGACTCCATAGAACAAAATGGGCTTGACTATGGTGTCGTAGAGCCAGAGAACCACATTCGGTGAAAGTCTCCATATCTTGCGAACTGCTAAAGAAGTTCAGTTTTTTAAGCAGGCCTTTAACGGCTAGGATCTGAAGAGGAGAAAGAACTCTATCATGTGAGGTTCCTCTACTCACATTACGTCAAGCACATTGATTTGGGGTTGACTCTGGAGCAGTTTCCGACAGGACGTCAATATCAAGGAAGGAATTCTTTCACCGAAATGGCCACCTCAAGCCATGACTCGTTGGTACAATAAACATGTTGCGCTCCTGATAAATGGTCCCTCGGAATGAGTTAAGGATACTATAAAGGCACTTAATGTAAAGACTTCCTCAGATTTAAAACAAGTTGTGAATTTTTTTCATAATTTTCATAGTGACGATAGTGTTTTCAGAAAAGTTAAAATTTGTTCTATTGTCCAAGTTTCAAAAAAATGATGAGTAGAAACCAAGCAAAACTCAACATAAAATTGTGTTAAATGCATTGTGTCTTCCAAAGCTTTTGCCTGAAAGTACCGAAATTAACAACAATTTATCGCGGAATAACGCAAACACTTGCCTTTGGTGAGACCACGGTGGAAATACTTTATTGGGCGGTCTCAGTTTGTGGTCTTACACGTGATACCGAGAAAATTTAATGAAACTTATGCTTATGTACATACATAAATACATACTCCTCGTTATTGGGCTGGGAATAAATGTAAGAATGTATGTCGGTACGTATATTCAGTTTGAGCTTGAAAGAGTGGAGCAGGCAGTAAATGTGCTTTTGGCGCTAAAAAGGTGGGAACAAGCGAAACACACTTTAAAAGCAAACAATAGCGACCTTGAACTGCGAGCAGTGCCAAATTACTGTTAACCGCAATTGAATAGCGCTCGCCGGGGCTCGGCATGCTTATGCTTCTTCGTGGTAGTCACTTAAGCTCACTCCGTTTGAGTGCTCGGAACATTTGGGGGCGTCCACTTGAATTTCACAGCACTAACTATTAAGCGCTTCAGGAGTGAGATTTAAAAACCAAAAGCATTCTGAAAGAGCAGGCTTTCTGTTGAGGTAGCTTATTAAATTGCCTCAAATAATTTGAGCGAAATAAAACTAATTTTTATTTGATTGTATTTATTGCTTTCTTGCGTTAACTCATGGTCGCACTTCGTTTTAATTTTATTAAATTACTTAAAATTAGTTTAAATTTGCCTCTCTCTGTTTTACCATGAGAAGAGTGATGGCCTGATTTTTGGGTGGTTAATTATGGGCTTAAAATAACTTGCAATTTCAATGAATTCAGAAGTGTTTTGATTGCATTAAAGGCATTTCTAATGCTACTGGAATATCGTTATTATATGTATGATAAATAATTTTACCAGTCATCCTAAACTTTTTATTGACATAAATGTTTGCATGGAGCTCATCAATGCTCTCTTTGCCACATTAAAAATATACATTTTCATCGATGTATCTGGAACTGAGTCCAGGAAAATATTCTTCATCTAGTAATTAAGTTAAGGGTTAAATTCAGGCAGATACAATATTAATTTGTTCTATTCGCGGTCGGCTTGGCTTCAATGTAGACAAAGGAGATTTCACCGGAAATTGCCTAGAGAATAACTAACAAAAGGTGTGTATGGCTTGTTATATGTGTAATTTTCAGAATATATCAAGATTCGGATTCCTTGCTGCTTTTAATCGATTTTTGAAATATAGTTGTTTATGGAAAGTATTTGGTATACATATACGTAAAGCTGCAGAATTCGTCTTTGATATGTCTAATTGATTTTCATAAACCTTTATGCAGAGTTTTAAAAGCTACGTTACTCCGTAGAATTTCATTTTGCTATTGCTACCGCTCTCACTTTGACGGGAGCCGTTGCAGAACAGTGTAAAAGTATGTGGTCTGCCTCTGCTTGGAGTTTTGTTAGGTAAAAAACTATAGCTGTAGCAAAAGCCAAAAATTAAGTGGTGTGTTCTGCTCTGAGGTAACAAACAATTGGGAGCGGTAGTATGTGCTACAGCTACACATGATATACACTAGTCGGCACAATTATTTTGACGAAACTCTTTTTGACTATTGAACTTAGCGTTGCTTGAAATCAGTCCAATAACGGTACGAAAATGAGGCGCAAAACAAAGAATCTATTTCGTTTACCTTTTGCATTCTATTTCTGCTGATAAGAGTGGATGCAGACATCGGCTTTTTGCGTGGCACAAGTATTTTGACAGCATCTTTATGGAAATATTTTCACCCTTTTAAGCACGCTAGAATTAAAGAACTTCTGTGTTTAACTTTGAGCAATACTAAACGTTGTTATTAAAATAGAAAGTTATTAAAAATTATTGGATAACATGGGTAAAACGGCTGAGCTAAGTTTGGTTACCAGATCCTCAATGGTAGCAAAGTTTAACGCTGGAATAGCAGTCAAAGACATTGCCAATGAGTTTAAAGTGTCGTATCAAATTAAAAAGTTTAAAATGCATAATGACATGCGTAATTTAAGAAGATCAGGTGCTAAGCGCAAAACAGATCTCAGTGAAAACCGAGTCCTTGTACGGGAATTTAAAAAAAAAATGTTTTTCTAAAGCCCCAATCCGCAGGAGATCAATTTAATTTGACAGCTAAAATACCAGTTAGCTAGCACACAGTCCGCCGACGATTAAAGGAATGTGATTTTAAGACTTATAAAGTCAAGGAAGTGTCATATATAACAAAAGCAAACAAGCTCAAAAGACTGAATTTCGCAAAGGAATATGTCCATAAGCCAAAGGAGTTCTGGAGGAGCGTTCTATGGACAGATGAAAGCTCCTTTGAGTATAATTCATCAAAAAATACATTATTTGTAAGATCACCAATGGAACAAAGGCAGAAAAGGCGGCCCGTTTGCCAAAAAGTAAGCTATAGTGGAGGCTCTGTGATGTTCTGGGGATGTGTAGCGTATAATGGACTGGGTGACTTCGTTCCTGTTACTCGCTCGATGAACCAAGGCCAATATTTACGGGTTCTCGAAGATAATGCATTTACTTCTGGAGACAGGCTTATTGGTCAACCCTTCATTCTGCAACAGGATAACGCCCCATGCCACAAAGCTAAGATGATTATAACATTTTTGAAGGATGTTGGTGTTACCACTTTGGACTGGCCACCTCAAAGTCCAGATTTAAATATAATTGAAAACGTCTGTTCTCTTATGAAACGTAAAAGTACAGTATCGTTGAATAAAACCAGAGAGGAGACAATAATATAATAATCTGAGGTCAGTTAACTTTGGGAACAGATATCTCCAGAGATCATCCAAAATTTAATCGATTCAGTACCGGGACGCCTAGAAAAAGTTAATAAAACTAAAGGAAATTATATATTTTTCTAAATTCCTTTGTTTGCCTTTAGTTTTTTAAGTTTAAGCTTTGTTATTCACATAAAAAGGTACTTGTCAAAATAATTATGCCACAACATAAAAATTACTTTAGCTTATATTTTTTGAAGTTCATATAACAAAATGTTGAATTCAATATTTTTATGTTTGTATTAGCACTATGTAAGACAGAAAAAAAATTATTGAGTTATATTAAACCATTGCAAAGTTACATAAAAACTTAAACCATTTGGTTTCCGTCAAAATAATTATGCCGACTAGTGTACATGCGTCAGATATCATCGCAGTCGAAACAACTCTATGGGTCCGATTCAACCAAAATTCGGAAAGTATAGCATATGAAAATTTAGGTAGTGGCTTTCCGCGCTATAAGGGCGTTAATAGGCGATGAAGGTAAGTACCTGAATTTCCTGAGAAAATATTATATTCTACAAGATGCTTAGCGGCTTAAAAAGTTGGTATTGATTAGGTTTTACAGTTACTATGGTTGCTTTGACGCAACTTCCACATATCGGATCATATGTAGATACACACACACATACGCTTCCACTCGCGTATTTAAAATGTTGGCAGCTGTTTTTGTACATTGTTGCTGTTGTTGCTAATACTGCTGCTATTTCAGGTTACACCTTGAGGGCAAATAAAATTTAATGCGAAAACTTCCGAACGCATTAAACTTGTGTAATTTCTTTCAACTTCTCTAATAACATTTAATTTTTCCATATTGGATTGCGTGCTGCGGCGTGACGTAAAGCTATTTTATATATATATATATACAAATATGCATTTGTATGAGAGTATGTGTGCTTGAGCTCGTCGCTATGTCAAGTTTAGCTGGCTTAAAATTTCAACTCACACTCTCGACGCTGGTCGACATACGCTCTAAGAAGCTGCGCTCACTCGCTTCGACCTAACGGAACTTAGGCAAAATAAATAGGCTCTTCGCGCAAAACTTTTGTCATTAACGTGTGCATTTAATTATTAAAATCGCGATGCTAAAAATACAACAAAAAAGAGAGAAAAGAAAAAGGCAAAATTGCTCTACATTTGAGAGGTACCAGAGGTGAGGTCGAAGTGTAAGTGCTCGGCTGTGAGTGATTAATTTGCTTGAGGCATTTGTTGTTGCTTTTTATATAGCGCAGCAACATATGTGTTAACTTAAGATGTAAGCTTCGACTTAAGTTCGGCTGTAAGCTTTATGTGTGGTTTTATTTCAATTATTTTTGAGCCAGAGCAACAACAAGTGTGCGGTTTACTATACAAAACAACGGCAATTTGTGCACTGAACAGCCAACAACTTCTTACTGTATCAATTCTAGAAACATCATGTACACATACACCCATACTTAGAAACCCATACGTGAGTCCGTGTTTTGCATTAATTTGTCTGCTGTTTTAGACATGCTTGTCCTCAGGTTTTGCCACACCCCGCAGCCGCACGAAGTTAGTTCGGACAGAACAATGCGGCGTTGCAGTTCTTGCATTACTTCGCAAACTTTATTGATATGTGTGTGTTTGTCATTCGCACCAAGCAACATATGAAGATATTAATGTCCGTGCGAGCTCGGCCAATGTTATTTGCTCTCCAAATTTACAACTTTGCCAAACTCGACAAACACGTAGCGACTTGGTGAAATATGTTTTCGAACTTCGTTTGCGTTATAAATCTAAATGTTTGGGAAAGTTTGTTGTTTTTCACTTGCAGCAAGAAACAGCTGTCGGTAGTTTCTAATTACTATGTGTGTAGCAAAGAACTTAGTATTTTAATTAGAATTAAGTTGGCTTTTTCCTTTACGAATCGCCAATAAATTTCAAAAAGTTCAAAGGTAAAAATATTCCGTTTCATTTAACGCTTTATAAAATACAAATTCAGTGTTTAACATTTGTTATTTAATTAAAAACTTTCTTTATTTTATTTGCCCATTCCATTTCTACTCATGGAAACGTTTCGTACTGTGGTCAAAGTATTTATGTATGTATTTCCTCCGGATTGAAATCTCCCCCAGCAGAGTATATTAGTTTTGTTCACCTAACGGTTGTATGTATCATCTAAAAGTAATCGAGATATATAAAGGGTTATGCATTGTTACAAAAAATTACCCGGAAGTTATAACAAAGTTCTCTCTCCATGATTGTGTGATTGGAATCCGCACGTTCACGTATGTCCAAAGAGAACTGTTTACGGTACCACTTTTGAAACAAAAAATTCAACTTTATCGGGACGAGTCGAGCAAGAACGCGTTTCATACCTAAAATATTAACCAAAAACATTCGAACGGACTCGCGAGAGATGACGAGCTCTCTTGCCATCTCTCTAACACTTTCTGACGACTTTCAAGCAGCACATTCTTCACTTTTTTATATTCTTGCAACCATTTGATGCAAAGTATTATAGTTTCGTTCACCTAACGGTTTTACGTATCATCCACAACTAACCGAGATAGGTATGGGGTTATAAATACATAAATGATCAGGAGGACGAGAAAAGTTGAAATCCGGTTGATTGTCTATCTGACCGTCCCTGTAAGTTGTTACTTGAGTAAAAATTGAGATATCTCGATAAAACTTGGTATGTGGATTCCTAGCGTAATTGGACCACTGTCACGCCCTCAAATCCCAATTAACTAAAAACATATAAAATGTCATAAATAAGATTTTATTTTTCTTTACTAACGTAGACACCGCTTATGCGATTATAGCCGAGTTATTAACAGCCCTGCGTTGTGCTATAAAAAGCTTACAACCTTCGGTTAATAACGTTTTAACCAATTTACACAATTTTGAGATTGACATACAAAAACAAACTCTTGGAACCTTTGAATATACCCTATCAGATAATTCAGATATACCGACGTGGTCAAGTTTCGACAGTTTTTTAACCCACAAATACAAAACCCTTGAATCTGTTGGAAATTTCAAAGCTTCAGTAGCAAAATTACCCCCATTTCACATCGGTACACTTAAAAGGACAGATGAAAAGAAATATAACACTTTTCATGCAAACGTGACTGAAACGCCAATTGCCAGACCCTCTCATATTCAAAGGAATAATAATTTTAACTTTACTCAACATAATATAGAAATAGAAAGCTGTAAGCTCTGCAAATAGCGGCACCCTATTCGAGAATGTCCTAAATTTCTCGCAATGAATGTGGTGTCACATACCTTCACAATCGAAAAATATGGTTATTGATATACAACTGCTTGGCCATATCATATAGCTACAAGAACTGTGTGTGAAAATTCTCGTGTCGTAAGTGTCACAAAAAACACAATACGCTGATGCACAGAGAATCCAGGTTTTGACCTGAATCAACTCCGGAAATGCCAAACGTCACTATTTCGAGCCCTGAAAACGCTTTAAGTACCGCATTACCCACCCAAAGCACAAATACAAATCGGCAAGCCTTCACAACAACTATACAGTCCACTAAATCATCAGAAAATGGCCAGCAACCTCGGAAGAGTTCAAAACAGTTCGAATGAAGTTAATTATTCACACTCAAAAAACACATTTCTAAGAAGAATATGATGCATTGACCCGTAAAAACCAAATACACAAGAAAAATTCATTATTGACTATAAATCCGTTCATTGACTCTAAAGGAGTTATGCGAAATGCGATGACGGAAGATTAACCAATTCCGCAGCACTATCATATAATGAGCGTCACGTTGAAGATTGGAACCGATATCTACCCACAAATTAGCAGAAATGGACTCTTCAGGAATATCAACCGCCCCAACTTCATGCAACAGGTGAAAAAGGAGAAACAAAGAGAATATCTTCCTCGCGTTTTTTGCAACGAAAAGGCTTACTCGTATTATCCCGCCAACACAGTAGTGAAATAGAGTGAATACCGAAAGCAAAAGTGCGCCATCATGTAAAAGATTTTTTTTTCTCAACTACAACAAGTGTCACGGAGAATAAAACGATTTAACAACAAAGTGAACAATTCTCATATAAAATACACGTCAAGTACCATCTATAATTATTACATAAAGCAATAGGGATACTTTCTGGATTTAAACAACCAATAACATTAATCATAAAGCACCCACAACGAGGGAATAAACACAGCACGCAAAAAGGAATTAAATATATTTAAATCACAACAATACGTATGTGTATTAATTCTCAACTCTAACACTAGCTTATACGAACTCAGTAACAACTTCTCAATATTTGAAACACACACACACATACATATATATATATATATATTTTTATCTACCCAAATTGATTATTAAAGAAAAGTTTTATAACGTTTGAACTAAAACGAATATCTTTTAATTATTCGCAATCGGCCCCATACGTCGACATACCCCAACAGATACCTTAATTGCCCACCCTGGCGTTAAAGTCGCCAAGCACAATTTTAACATCGTGGCGGTAGTAGCTCTCATAGGTGTGCTCCAAGCGCTCACAGAAGGCATCTTTGGTCACATCGTCCTTCTCTTCCATTGGGGCGAGAGAGCAAATCAGTGATATGTTAGAACTTCGCTTTGATATTGATTGTGGCTAGAAGTCCATCCAACGGGACGAACAATAGTACTCGTCGACGGAGTCTCTCTCCCACCAGGAATACCATACCAAATTTGCGCTCCTTTATATGGCTCCAGTAGTAAATGCCACAAGCACGTACTCGTCTCTGTCCGTGTGTTGTCCATCGCACTTATTGGGCGGCGGTGATGTCAGCCTTTATTTTCACGAGAACATAAACCAGCTGGGCAGCGGCACCTTCCCAATTAAGGGGCCATACATTCCAGGTACATGCCCTCAAATCATACTCCCTAATTCGTTTGCCATGGCCGTCATCAAAAGGGGGTCACTCATCCGAGGCTTGTTGTTTCTTTTCATTCGGTGCATTTTTACGTGGCGGGTTCAAACCCAGCGCATAACCCTACGGAGGAGATGTATCGCGTTCTCACTTTAGCTCGCCTTCAAACGGATGTTCTTAGGCTAGCCAGAGGATACTTAGTCAATCAGAAGTCGTGAGCTACTTGAGCCATATGTAGAAGAATCGTTTCTGGTTAGGTTAACTTTTACACATGACTCCATCCTCCATAACTAAGAACTAAACTAAGATATAAAACTTTACTGTATTTGGTGCACAGACGAACGTAGTAGCCAGGGGCACTTGTGAGTAAAATTTTTTGAAAAAGTGTTTGTGGCGCTGTTCTCTAATAAGTTAAATTTAACCTTCATATTACAAGAATTTTCAAAGTTAACCCCGCTCACTCCTCATATGACGGTACTGTTAAAAACAAAAGCAGACCAACTAAAAGCGCAATAAATCAATTACTAAATACGACAATAACATTTAATTATAAAGCCTGTTTTACTCATAACATTGTGTCTTTGTGCCTAAAATAAATGCAATTGGGCGGAACTAGACCTATCCCATATAATTAATATGTGGATTTTCTAACATCTGGATGATTTTACTCCATGTGATTTGTGATAGTATATAAGGTACCTTAAATAAACCAAGGGAACATTTTCTTATTTTGCGGCATGATAATAGTTAACAGATAAAATCGTGTCGATACTATCTCCTACTCCCATATGCTGCATATTTCTTGATTTCCGGTCCTCTGGTTAACATTATACACCCTAAGGTATTTCCCTAGCTTTGATGTCGGCAAGCTTCAGAGTAGAATATATTTGGTTGCACCTGAATTTAACCCCCCTTACATCTGCCTTAATGAGTTTGCTCTTAACTTTGCTACATAGAGTAACATTTAGAGTTTTTCGGCTTGAAAATTATTGAAACCACAGCGAGTTTGATTTGAGTTGTTCTGTCTGGATCTGCTTTTCCATTACTAATTTAAACGAGCTGCTATATTTTCTAAATTTGTGTTAATAAACCGGTTTTGAAGAAAGTATGAAACAATTTTAGGAATGCATTTTGGTGGTTTTCGGCTATTACATTTAGTACCGCTGCTGTTAAGTCTAGGTGAATTGTTTGATTTAAATTTTCTTGCAGTCAGGTACATCTCTTCGATGTTAAAGGGCTTGTTTCCTCGACTTTTATTTCAAAAGCTAAAAGTAATTTTGTCCATTTTAAATGCATTCAGTTTGAAGGGTTGTGCCATGCGACCTAATTTTTTCATATCGACTTTATACCCCAGACCAAGTCGTTTCGAATTTCTTGCCATTTTTTAATTTTTCCCCCTTTTTTGTTCTTATTTGGAAGCGTAAAAATAATCTATTTCTGCTGCTGCATTACTTCTGCATCTGTTTCTTGTGTAGATCTGTCTTAAATGAAAGGACGTTCTACTTGGGCTTGTAAAGATATTCTTCCACCAATAAAAAGCACATTTTTGTCTCCTGCTTTTGACCGGAGACATTTTTTTGTGCGTGCTGATTAAGCGTGCATGCTCAGAATTTCGTCCAAATTTCTCCGCACGTAACTTGTTGCTCTTTTTACCGAACAGATCTTGTCAGTATATATCTACATCTAGCATGATGTAAAACGTTTAGTCTTCTAACTCATTGCCAGTCTTGCCTTGAAAATGCAGACTCTTCTGACCATTCTACAAATTTTTGGCATATGCGTCAGTCTTATCAACATATCAAATGTATTTTCTAGAAGTGGAACTTATAGTAATCCCTTTAATTTAAATAAATAAATAATTATATAAACTCTTTTACTTTTAGTAGTTTTTGGTTCAGTGATTTCGAAATTCAAATTTTCTACCTCAAGACCACACAAGCAGTAGTAGTTATTCATTACATATGGATGAAAGTGCAGGTATTGAAATATTTCTGTAGAAAAAACTTTAAATTTTCCATTTCCCTATTATGCTCACAATTAGTTTCCTAATTAATTAAAACCCCAAGTATTTTGTAGAAAGGGAAATGTTGAAAAGCCTGCATATGTGAGAGAGAGTGGATTACCCTTAATTCCACATATATACAGACGCCTTTTACATCACCATTTATTAGTGCAGTAACTTTTCAATCTACCTGAAAACCGTCATACATATTATGCAAGTATTATACCGTTATATATTTATATGCAAGTGCCTGAGTAGAAATTAGCTCAATGGTCGCCTGCTCCAGTTAAGGCAGAACGCACAAATAACAAGTTGCCGAGCTGGATTACACGCTTTGTTGCACACATAAATTGCGGAGGCGCTTAACAGTACCTGCCCTCACACATTCACATTTTTTTCAATATACTAGCAAGTGCAAAAATCAAGTAAGATAATACGCTTATGTGCACATCCCTGTAATGAGTGATGAAACAAAATTCTCGTTGCATGCTTCCTGTCGCAGGCAATCGGGAACAAGGCAGAGGGGGAATAAGCGACATGTGACATTTACAAAAATCGGTATAAATATGAATGGATAACCGATCTACACATGTACAAGGAAGAGTGACAATCCTTTCCCACATATAACCAGCGTTCTCATCTAAAGTCTCTATCTGAGCATGCAAGAAATGCAAAAACTGACTCTGTGATTATGCTTTTGTGCGAACTTAAGCCGCTTCCATGCCTGCTTTAGTTTTTACTTATGTGTGTGTATTTGTTCTTAGCTTGCGTCACCCGAATACAATTCAAATGGGGTCAGCTTAGTGCACATGCACGTAAGTATACATGGAGGCGCTTTCGTGCGGGCTCATCAAGTGCGCTTTGGTTTGATTGTTGTCATCTTGAAAGTTACACATTTACCATACACTAAGCGACTGCAGCAGCTTCACTCAATCACAAGCACACATATGAGCGAGTTTTTGCGGTTTAGAAAGGTATTGCGCCTAAATGTAGGCTTCACTTCTAGTATGCAAGTGGGAAAGTGACTGAAATCTTAACACCAAGCACGGCACAGCACATGCACAGTCTGTTATGTGAATCAATATATGTATAAGCACGCATATGAGTATATACACAAATATTTATAAATATGTATTTATAGGCGTAACTGCGGCACTTGTTAGCGTCGTCGCTATTTATTTGCCAGCTCGTGGGCATACTGCGCGCACTTTTCCCAATTCTCAATTGGGACACTAGGCGTGCAAGGCATTTAGTCACACAAACTCACACACACTCCCAAATACTTTTATGCATGTGTGTGGGTAGATGTGGGCCAGAACGCATTGCTGCTGGTAAATGCCCGCTGCGCATGTTGGTGCTTTTGTTGCTGTCCCAGTGTTTTCGCACCCATGGGAGGGCTGTCAGTGATACCGTTATACACGTAACTGGCGCATAATTGAAATTATGCAAAACGACAATGGTCATTACTTAACTGGCGTTCATGTTCTTTTCTAACGATTTCATTTGCTGTTCTCATGAAATCTACATGAAGTGCACTTAATTATTAATGTAGTGGTGTGTGTGTATTCTTGTCAACACCTCAGGTTAAACATGTGTATGCAAATATTTATATATGTTCGTTTACATACACATACTCCTAAAGAACATATGTATAGTAAGAAAACTGGCTCTTAAACGAATACATTAAATACTCGATGCAAAACTTTTCAAAAATAATAGAATGAAACTATGTCTTAAGCTTCCCAGCCTAAGAGGTTAGGTTATTAGAGTACAAAAAATGGTCTAACTTTATAACTTATTCTGGGAATAAGGGTTAGGTTTGATTTGCGAAGGTATGAAGCAGAACCCTTGTGTCCTGCTTTGGCATCTAATTTGTATTCCACCAGCTCATTGAAGCTTGATCGCGCAAAAATGGAAAAATAATGAAGGTGTTGAGATATTTCTACATCGCCTTCCTCAACATAGCTTCTGCAATCTAAATCCGGTCGTAGAACATCTATAACTAAGGAGAAGCTAGCCTTGGACTATGGTTTTAGGGCCAAGAGGATCTTGCGACACCAGGAAGCTCAGCTCTCGAATAGAAAAAGTGCGAGGATAGCGATGCACCAATCTGTTCCCATTCCATTATTGGCGATGCATTACTGTTCAGGATGCCTTTTCTTGAAAAATCGTCAGTTTGGCAGTTACCAGTGATTCCGCTATGATCTGAAATATCCGTAATTGGCCTATCACTTAGTGATTCGATGCCACTAATTGCAAAGACAGACATTTCTTATACTTCAACATTATCTGCAGATGCAGTTGCTTCTCATCTGCGGTAAATCTGTCTTCGGGATTTTTTATATCCTAGTAAACAAAGCCAACCGCCCAATTATTTACCACGCAGAGATATTTTTACGTCAACTCGTACATAGAACTCAAGAATTTCGCGGTGGCTATGAGTGCTACATCGCCTGTCTAGGCAATCAGCCAGGAGCCATTGACATCGTTTTTTTTTCAGATGACCAAGATCCAAGAAAAAGGAGAAAGAACTGCATTGTGGCGTGAGCCTAATCATATTTGACGATGGAAGTGCGTTACCACGCTCTATCCCGATCACTTTGTCGCAGAGAAAATGTTTTGGCCGCTTCCGGTAAGGCAATGTTATTGGCTTCCTCAATATCTAGGAAGGTCACAACTGCGAATTGTTCAAACATCATAACACGGTAGTAGGTAAGGCAGTGTCTACTGACTTACTCTTACGATAAGCGCTTCTGATAAATGATTCCGCCGCCACTTTGTGTGCAGTCAAAGGTTTTCAGTATGAAAGAGGAGAGACTGATGGGCTTAAAGTCCTTAGCCGTTACGTTGGCGCTCATACTGACGAGTTGATCAGCCAATTCATTTTTGTTATTTCGAAAAAAAAAATTATATAAAGAAGAGCAGACATTCCAGAAATATCAATCGAACGTGTATATCATATCATTCACGAATATTTAGGTATGAGAAAGCTCTGTGCAAAGTGGGTGTGGCGCGAACTCGTTTTCGACCAAAACAACGACGAGTTGAGGATTCGGAGCTGTGTCTGGAGATGTTCAAGCATAATAAACCCGAGTTTTTGCGTCGATATGTAACAAGAGATGTTACATAGTTCCTTCATTTCACTATAAAGTTAAATCGACAGTCATTGGAGTGAACTGCACTTGACGAACCCGCTTCAAAGCTTAAAATCCTCAACAGTCAGGTGGTAAAGTTATGGCGTCTGTATTTTGGGAAGCGCATGGAATATTTTTTGTTGACTACATTGAAAAAAGAAGGACCATCAACAGCGAGTATTAAGGATACAATGATACTGAACCGTATGAAGGACGAAAGGAAGAAAAATAAAGTGCTTTTTCATCAAGAAAAGATGAGAAGATGACAAAAATCTATGAATAGGGATTCTCCAGATCTATTTCTGTTCGACTATTTTCTGTTCGCCGATCTCAAGATAATGCTTGCTGGAAAGAATTTGTCGTCGAATTAAGAGATTTAAATTTTATAAGCATAGACGGAGTTCACACTGTGATTAATTTTTCGCTCATTATCATTATTTATTATGCATATCTGCGTTCATATATGTACTATATTGCATACAAAAAAGGGCAATAACATTTAGATATCCAAATACACTATTATTCCATTGAAACCGGGTGCTGTTTCACTATGAAAGGAATTTCAAAATGAAAAGAAATGCCGAATCGCGTAGCAGCGAGGTGTTGTGGAAAATAACACAAATCCAACCGAGATAGAGTGGACAGATCTTTTCGTCTTTCCTGGTCGTTCCTTCTCCTACTAAACCCGATTTGAGTGGCAAACTGAGTTCTCATCTGTACATGTACATATATGGTTTATAAGGTTAACACAATTATGCATGTGCACAATGCAAGTTTTGTAAGCATTCATAATAATCAAACTCTCCTACATCACACTCTCCGTAGATCAGCTAAATGTCTCAGATATTGAGTGATGCTCTTTGGCGTTATGCTACTGTGATCAAGTGTATTTCGTGTATTTCGAATTAATAAGATAATTGGTAGTACTATAAGTGGCATCTATCCACGTCAATATGTTCATTAGTATTTGAGATACGCGTCGTTTTGTGAGGCTCTAAAAGTGAATTCTTCGATTTTTACTACAAGGTGCGTTGCGAAGTAAACGAGACTTTTTGAATCTAGCACCTTACTGTGGCGCCATCTATATGTCGACAGGAGAGATAGAATCTGCTATTTTTATCGATTGTCCAGTGGGAATTTCATGACATTTCATCTATTGAGGGTGAAGTTATTCCGTTTTAAGTGTCAGTATGTTTGTGATATCGGTGCGAAAATGAGCTTCGAACAAAGAGCCAACATTAAATTTTGTTTTAAAATTGGTAAAACTTTTACCGAAACATTTCAATTGATGAAACAAGTTTTTGGCGATGATTGCCTATCCCGTAATAAAGTGCACGAGTGGTTTCAACGTTTTCAAAGTGGTCGTGAGGACATAAATGACGATCAACATGTGGGCCAATCAAAATCCGTGATCACTGAAAACCAGCCGAAATCATCATTGAAATTCATGGAAATGGAATTGTACATCTCCAAAACATCGACTTATCGCATTTTGACCGAAAATTTGGGCTTACAAAAAGTTGTGTGCGCGGTTTGTTCCGCACAAATTGACTGACATCGAAGGACATCATTGTGACCGATTATTTGCGGCCAAGAAGCTAAAACACTCGCTCGAAATGCTTTTGGACCGTGAAAAAAGCTGTGTTGAAGCAGAGGAAGACTTGTTTGAATACAATAAATTTGCCGAAAAAACTATTTATTCTGTGTTTTTTTTTTTTTTTTTGTAAGTCCTGTTTCCTTTGGAACGCACCTGGTATGTCTGAATTTATTGAACAAAGAAGTACGATAATGAACCATCTCATACTGCATTTGTTATTGGTGATCACTTCGTCACATTTTCAACTAATATCGTGCCACAACCACCGCATTCGCCTGATTTACCTTCGTATAACTTCTGGCTATGACTCAATGGGGATATAAAAACTGAATCCGAGAAGGCTCTAATGGCTATCACGACCGAGGTTTCTTCCAAGTGCTATGATGACTGGCATAAGTGTATTGCAAACGGGAGGGGATTACTTTGAAGGAGATGAAATGGGCAAAATTCACCTTTCAATTTGATCACTGTAGCATATAGTCAAAATTTAGAGCATTAAGTAGATGATCAGATAGTATGTTATTACTACCTCTTCTAACGGCAGCAGTAAAGCAAAGAATTTTGGAGAATTAACAGACTGGAAGAAGAGAAGGATAAGCACTTCTGTTGAATTTTGAAACATATGCATTTGGTCTCATTTAGGATAATCATGAAAACATGAATAATGACAAAGTTTGAACTCTGAACTTGATGGGAACAAATAGGTTACAAAGAAATATAAAAGAAGAAGTCATGCAATGTTAAAACATTTCATGGAGACCAGGGCAAGCTCAATTGTCATAATCACGGACTCAGATCCCAAATGATAATCCTACTAATAAAAAAATATGAGATTGCAATTGAATGCATTTCAGAAGTTTTTTTAAATAGACGACATTTCATTGGACTTGATGCTTTTAGAGTTATCCCATAGTATTAATCTCCATTTTCCTTGTTTATTTGAAGGCTACAAATCCGTTTGTTCATGCACATTCATTAAGGCTTCATTAATTAAACACCTTCCTGCCAGGAAATTGCGCCACAAAAACGCAGCCTCCGCGCGCCTCCCGCCATAAAACACAAACATCATAAGCGCTCAGCCCGTTAAAGGTGTGAACTTGTTGACGCAGCTGTACACGCGTTCAGCATGGTGACCCCGGGCGTATGAGCAACTAAACCAGTGCGGCTGTTGTTCCCGCTGCTAAACGCGCGGCGCAGAGCGAAATTAAAATCAACGAAATAAATTAGAAACAACACGCACTTTTGTACAACAACAAATGCAAATACACACTTGCACCTCTGTATGTGTGTGTTGTATATATATGTATAAGCTACGCGCTAAATAAATAAAAATTAAACAAAGCTACTGCCACACACACACACACATACACGGGGGCGCAGTGGGACCGACCTAAACCAAAATGGCGCACGGCAAACGACAAATAAATTGTTGAATAAACAAAAAGTAATGCCTCGGTGATTGCGTAATGTCATGGGGTTTGCAGGTACACACACACATACATCCGTAGACATTCGCTGCAAATGCTTATTTATTTACACACTGGCGCAAGTGTTAATGTCTGTTGCATAGAGCCGTGAAGCGCAAGCAAAATGAGGAAGAAAAATCTGTTGTACGCCAAACATTTCGACGCTGGTGTTTTGCCTGTTCGGTGTCAATGTGTTGACAGCTTCATACGCACACTTGTCGCTGGTGAATTTGGCACACCAACACTTGGAATTATGAATGTTGATTTGGACGGCGTGCAAACAAGGCCGCCTGTTAGCATTTATTTGTGTTCACATGCGTGTATTTACATGTACATATATATATGCTTGTTTATGTGGACATCTAATCACAGGTATATGTCATTGTCCCGACCCTTCACCGAACACATTTAGCCTGGTTAATCTGTGGTTAAATCCATCATGCGACAGCTGCTACTTTATTTTGCTTTAATGTACGAAAATTTTTGTTTATGCACACATTAGTAAATGCTAATTATGAGTATACCAAAAATACATTCTTTTGCCAAAATTGTCAACTAAAATATACATTTTTTTTTTTAAGTTTTTATTAAGCATTAATTTTTTAAATTATTTTGAAAAATCAATGATAAATTTCACGAATTATTTTTTTTTATTGAAAGTCCTTAAGCTTCCGCCGAATACCAATCTTAATGTGTTCTTCCATAATTCATATACATATATGTAGTCTTTGGTTTATTAAGTTCATTAATTTAATTTTTTTTACAAATTTTTCACAACTTATTAAGGAGTTACACACGTCCAGAATTTTCAAAATATCGATTTTTTCTTTTTTATAGGTTATTATTCTTTATAGTTTTACGCATATTTCTGTGAAAGTCGATTGCAAAAATTCCCCATAGATACAAAGTTATGGTAGAAAATCAGACCGCTCGACGAGAGCTTAATGCACACAGGTATCTGTTCTTCGTTTGAGGCACATGAAAGTTTAAAAACGTTTTTCTACTACACTACTTTTCCCGGCATAGTCTGCATGATAACTCAGAAAGTTTTTAACATTTTTTTAAGCGATTTTTTTTTTTTAATATTCAAAAATGCTTTCTCTATAGTTTGTCCAGCCGGATTTTCGATATTTTTATTTAAAATATTTTATAAACATAATTAAAGTGTGACATTTGTGACGTAAAACACATGATTTTTTTCTAAATTCCGTAAATTGGAAATTAAAAAATTTGGCTCGACAGGCTATAACTTCAACTTCAATTTACAAGATTTTTTTTTTATTTTTAAAGATCCATCAACATTTCAAGGATAAATGATGCAGAACGTGGAGCAACTTTTTTTTTCATTGTGCTTTGGGTCACGTGATATTTCATGTGCTAATTTTTGTAAAGAAAAATTAAAATATATTGTTTTATAAACTTTAAGTACCAATAAATATTGTATAAAAGTTCTTAATATTTATTTCTATTGTGATCCCTTCTGAAAACAGTTTTTCTATTAGCGTATTTTTGGTGCTGCTGGACGTATGTAACCCCTTAACTTATTCTAATTAATAACTATTTTACATGACGCCTGTCTGTCCTTCTTGACTATTTCAGTACTACTATGCCACTCAACTATGCTCGACTATGCTCGACTCTACAATTCGAATATTGTTCGAGTGTTGTTCGAATTAAGTATATGTTCGCAGTTTTTGGTCAGAGCTGCATTTAAAAGGCTTTTGGACCTTTAACCCACAGATTCCACTCCTATATATATATAGCTATATTTCACTTTAGCTACACTGAAGCTATCACACCCTTCACGGACGCATTTCTTATAGTATTATAAGTTTTATATAGTAGTACCATATACATTCAGTCAAGAAAGTATCCGAAATTTATAACTAAAATGAAAGTTTTCAATCATCACCTAAATTGACTTTATCGCCTTCAAAGTAACATCAATTTGAAGCGATGCACATGTGTCAACGCTTTTTTCAATCGTCAAAACATTTTGTTATAGGCACTTTTCGGCCTAAACTCTCGCGTCGAATTTGTTTTGATGTCTTCAATTGAGTCGAAGCGTGTTCCCCGAAGTTTATATTTCAGTGTGAAGAAATATAAAAGTCCCATGGAGCTAAATGAGGGAGATTCGATAGTTGTTCAATTATATTTCTTGAGTGTTCGACCAAAATTTAACACAAACACGTTAAAAAATTTTGTAAAATTCGAAAGAACACTACTGAGGTCGACTAACATAAACAGCTGCTGTAACCAACCACACTGGTTGACAGATCGCGCTAATTTGTGGTATCAGATTAGGCTGTCAAATGTCTCCTTTCCACCTTTTGTCTTTTGAATTTCGCGGCTATGTATAAAGCGCTACAGAGCTCGTATTTGACAATACTATACGTCTTTGAAAGGTCTTGACATAACCTACAAGACGACACTATGCATAATTAGTTTGGATATTGCGTTCAACAGTTATAGACGTGTAAACATGGAGTTCACTAATGCCGAAATTCGCGCTTTTTTTAAGTTTTCCTTCGTTAAAGGGAAATCCGCTAGAGACAGTTTCCGAACTTTCCGTGAGATTATTGGTGTTTGGTCTATCACTTCACGATCATATCATGGAAAACATCGAGTTAGACCGGCATGTGGCATCTCGTGACATTGCCCAGAAGATGAGAGTTAGTCATCAAACCATATTAAACCATCTGCAAAAGGCTGGATACACAAAAAAGCTTGATGTTTGGGTGCCGCATGTTTTGAAGGAAAGAAAAATTTCAGGACCGAATCAACGCTTGTGATATGCTGCTGAAACGGAACGAACTCGACCCGTTTTTGAAGCGGATGGTGACTGGCAACGAAAAATGGATCACATACGACAATATCAAGCGAAAACGGTCGTGGTCAAAGGTCGGTGAATCATCCCACACAGTGACCAAGCCGGGATTGACGGCCAGGAAGGTTTTGCTGTGTGTTTGGTGGAATTGGAAGGCACTCATCCCCTATGAGCTTCTCCCATATGGCAAGACGCTTAATTCTACCATCTACTGCGAACAACTGGACCGCTTGAAGCTGTCGATAGACCAACGTCCAGAATTGGCCAACTTGAAGGGTGTAGTGTTCCACCAGTGCAACGCCAGACCACACACTTCGTTGATGACTCGTCAGAAGTTACGGGAGCTTAGATGGGAGGTTTTATCGCATCCACCATATAGCCCGGACATAGCGCCAAGTGATTACCCTGTTCCTGTTCATAGCAAATGCGCTTATTTGTGTAAAGTTGAACTCAAAAAAGGCTTGTGAAAAGTGGCTGTCCGAGTTCTTCGCAAATAAGGAGGGGGGTTTCTGCGAGGGGGGTATAATAAAATTTCCGTCCAGATGGAAATAGATTATCGAACGAAACGGCGAAAAATCAGCTCGAACAGAAGTTTCTTGTCTTACACCACTGCAAACCCTGTCAATGTTTGCCGAAGCAGGAAATAAGCATTTTTGAATATATCGAGAAAATTATGCTAGCAAATTTTCTAGGGAGCAATGCAACCTTGACATTTACAAATTATAATTGTTTTATTCAGATCATCTATTATGCAGCATTACACAAACAAAAAGAAGCAAAATAGTATGATCATTTTGTGTAGAAACAATAAATATGCTTCTACCAGATGAATCAAACACATAATCATCAGAGCAGAAAGTGAGGAAAATAATTTGTTTAATATATTTGCTATTAACTGATGGGTAGGGCGTTAATTATTCGTACTATCTTATATATTAATCCGAAATACATATAATCAATTTTTTTTATATAAGTTTTTGCTAATTATTTGCGTTTTTTAATAAAAAAAAAATAAATAATTTATAGTTTTAATGAAAAATGCTAATTATACAAAGAAATATATCAAGTGGTATAATATACTCAAAAATTAGACCGCCAAAATTCCAAAATCGACCTATGTGCGTGGTATCGGCGCCGTTCGCAGCAACTCTCGTTCCGCTCGTCGAGATCTTAAATTGAAAGCCTACCAAATACAGCTTGTGCAAGCACTGAGGCCGCTCGACCTTCCCAAGCGACATCGCTTTGCTTTTTTTGCTCTTGAAAAATTCTAAGAATATCCGCCGTTTTCGAGCCAAATTTTGTTCAGCGATGAGACCCATTTCTGGTTCAAATTACCGCATTTAGAACGAAGAGCATCCTGAAGAGACTTTATGATAGCTCTTGGTCATGATAACCGAACCGACTATTTTGATGCCTGATATTGAAGCCCGTGATCTCGACGACATTTGGTTTTAACAAGATGGCGCCACCTCCCACACATCGCATCAATCAATGGATTTATTGAGAGATCACTTCGGTGAGCAGATTATTTCACATTTAGGCCCGGTCTATTGGCCACAAAGTCTAATGTTTATGCGGAAAATTTTGCTTCGACTCAGGCAGCCTTTCTCCATTAAATTTGAAGTTTCTGTGTTTTTTCTTTTAAAAAGTAGGGAACCTCGAAATGGGTCACCCTTTATATAAAAAAAATTTGTACTTGATTTTGATCATTTAGTTTGCATGGCAGCTATATGCAATGGAAGCCTGATTTGAACAATCTCCTCTTAGATTAAACCGTTGCCTTGGATAATAAGTTATGATTTATTCCCTGGAGATCAAACAAAACAAGAAAGTTTACTAACTATGCAAGAATCTTATTTTCATGGTATAGTTTGTATGGCGTATATGCAGACAAACGCATCTATTCGGCTCATTATGCCGACTATAAAGATTAAGATGGAGTAAAAAAACTGTTGTTTTGTTGTTTGGTAATTTGAGCAATTGGTTGGTAAATGCTTTTCAGAAAAACTTGACAAGTATGAGTCCAAAAGCATGTTGAACGAGTGTTTTTGCTCGTTGGCCGGTATGGCCGCCAGTTTGCCGGTGCAAGCATTTTGAATGACCAATACGTCCGCATAACGCTTTCCTTTCATGGGCAGATGCATTTTTCCGAAAAGAAAGTATTCCCACGGTGCCATATCAGGTGAATACGGGAGTGGTTAATGGTTAAAATGTGAGTTTTGGTCAAATAATCGGTCACAATGATGTCGCTCGAATGTTGGATTCTGAGCAATTTTTAGTCGCCAGTCAATTTGTGCGAAACAAACAATGCACACACCTTTCGTAAGCCCAAATGTTCGGTCAAAATGCCATAAATCGATGTTTTGGAGATGTTCAATTCCATTTCCATGAGTTTCAGTTATTATTTCGGCTGATTTTTGATAAATTTTCGCATAGTTTCGATGGAATTTCCGGTGATAACGGATTTTGATTGGCCCACATGTTGTTCGTCATTTATGTCCTCACGACTCAATTTTAAAACGTTAAAACCCGTCGTGCACTCTGTTGCTTGTTCATTTATTGAAACGTTTCGGTAAAAGTTTTACCAATTTTAAAATAAAATTTAATATTGGCTCTTTGTTCGAAGCTAATGTTTGATTCGATAACACAAACATATTGACATTTAAAACGCAATAACTTCACTTCCAATTAATAAAATATAATAAAATTCTCACTGGACAATAGATAGAGATAGCAGATTCTAACGCAGCAGTCGACATATACACATAGTAGATGGCGAAACCAGGGATCCCTAGATTCAAAAGTTTTTGTTTACTTTGGAAGACACCTTTTAGTTCAGCGAGTTAAGACACAGCGGCTCCACTGGCTAGATCATGTTGTCCGAATGGATGAAAACACTCTAGCTTTTAAAGTATTCGATACTTTACTCTGTTCTAGGGACCAGGGGGAGAAGAACTTGGTTTTGCTTAGAATATCCAATTGGCGCCACGTAGCGAAAAGAAGAAACGATTGATGCGCTGTTGTTAACTGGGCTATAATCGCGTAACCGGTGTCTACGGCAATAAAGAAGAAGAAAAGTGAATGTAGGGCTGGGTCGATCTACCTTAAAACAAATTACCTATCACCTGTAGAGAAACCTCTACTAAGTACATGGGTGCTCATTTGCCTAGTCATATCCTAAGGGTACTGGAAAAAGCGCGTAACAACAGCGAAAAAGCAGAAATCTGACCATCGCTTAGAAATTAAAATCTAAGAGCGCTGCGGTCACAAGAATGCTGGACAGAAAATATGTTACGCAGCTGGTTGGTCCTCATTTAAGCGAAATGTGTTGCATTATTGAAAGAACTCAAGGTGGTTCACATGGTACCTCAACTCTTACCAGTGAACGCAAAAGCCCTTAATGTGGTAGATAAGCTGAGTAAAAAGAAGCAGCTTAGCTGTCAGTTCATATAAAACTGAACTGATATACACCCAACTCTTTTATTATACGGCTTCTTTCTACACGGATTTGAAGTTACACGGTTGAAAAGGAAAATTTGTAAAAAATTTTTTTATTTTCCAAAATCATTGTCTTGTAATTATGTTTGTTTTTACCACACTTAGTACCAATGCTGTAATGAACATACATAGTAGTGACTGGAAAATCCCTTTATTCGATAACTCTTCCTACACATTTTGTTCGCATGATATTTACATTGCTGAAATGGATATCCCCAGTGATGATACCGACTTTAGTCTAGTTCGTCGTAAACAATTGCGCTTGTTATCAAATAGCGACGAATAATTATGTAGCTATGTACGTATTTTTTGTTTTTTGCCTTAATCTACCCATTTATAAAATAAAAATAAAATGTCATATAAATATGCAATTTGTATGCATATCTGAAATTTTATATTTTTCAACATTTTTTACACGCTTTTTCGAAGTAAATATAGTTCTTTATTTCACCTTACACGGTTTTCCGAGGAACGTATCTACCGTGTAAAAAAAGAGTTGGGTGTATTTACTAGGCGGTATAAAATTCCGTTCCTTCATTAGAAACCCTCAACTTCACACTATCGAAAAGAATAGGCACTTTAATCTCGTCGAATTCTACATATAGAATCCGTGAACCCAGCAAGGGCACTGCTGCGAAGGTTGCTATCAGGCTCCCAGAAATCGGACTCATTAATGGTACCAAAGCATCCCTTCGCGGAGCCTACTTCTAGTGGCATCTTCTCCGTGTGCATACCTTTGAGAGATATGTGGGTAGGGCAAAGGCGCTGGAAAAAAGACGCATTGAGCTTTTTATTTAAATTTAAATATGAAAAGAATCAAGAGAGCTCTCTTTCAAGTATATGTGAACATTATTAATGGATTTCCATATGTATGTGAATTATGTTAGAGACAATAAGTGAACTTATACATAATGATATAGTATTTTCCAGCTTTTAATTTCTAGCAAAGAGAAGGTGTCAATGTCAATCAATCCTCGGCTTAGAAATAGTATAACTCTATTTGATAATGAGAATTTATTTTTTATTTAAAGCCATGAATTTTGAAGCCTAAAAATTTTGCTTGAAAATTTTATAAAATTGGTAAAATACTGGTTTTGGCATGCGTTATTGTTTGTCAGCTGGAAAGGGGATTTGTGCATATTTGCTTATATGTACATACATACCATAAATATATATGAAAATGTAATATGTACATTGTACGTGTTGAAGTTTGAAATGTATTTGTATTTGTTTAAGTGGATACAATTTTATGTATAGTATGTATGTATGTATATGAAAATCACCTCATGTGACATGTGGCAGAAATAATATTGGCAACGCCAGTGTATATCATATCCGTTTACACTGCAAATAGCTGCCGCTTGCAGCTTTTGCTACTTCAACATAAAGCTGAAAACATTTTTTCATATAATAGATCCATGTACATATGTACATTTAATCCCGCTGTAGCGCAAAGTTCCGCTTCACTCATTGCAACACTGTCAAATTGTCACATTCGGCTCTCAACCGGAAATTTAAGCGTCTGCAGCTGTTTTCTGCTGCTATGTTTGAGTTTAAACGACAGCAAAACAATTGTAGCTGTCATTCGACAAAAAAAGTCAGCAAATAAGCACAAATTAATATTTACACAGGCAACATATGCAGCAAATACAACAAACGATATGGTTTTGAATATGAGAAATTTCGGTGGTGTTAGTTCATTGAAGCATCAAATAAAAAGCATTTCAATATCCATGAAATTATTGGTTCGCACACGAAACAGGTATTTCGGTATATGTATATTACATATATTTTAATTTTCTTTTTATAATGTCATTTATAAAAAGATGACAAAATAACTTCACAACGCCTCGAAAGTAGAGGCGGATTAATTGAACAATCGATCTGTTCATTCATACTTACAGTTACAGTTTTTGTGTAAAAAATTCGAAAAATTATATTAAATGTGTATATATCACTATTTAACCTCATTTTCTCATAAGTGACGCTTCACGAAGCCATCACAGCAGCTGGAAACTTTTGTATAACATTTTTATGTCTTTGGAAGATTTGCTGTAGCTTTTGTCATTTTGCTTATTGAGAAGTCCGTCATTAGTAAAAAATTGTTAATGTAAAAAAAAAAATCCATTCATAGCCGTACACCACACAACTTGCATGTGTTGAGTCTAATTGTGTCAAGCGTGTTGTCCGATGACCACTTGACTGTCGGCAGGCCTTCATTTAGAGATGATCTTGTGCGAGTCCTGACATTTATATAGTCGATAAGTATATATTTCCCTTCATTTAATTTTCTGTCTTTTCAAGCGATTTCTGTGAATACATCAATAATTCAAGCAACTGAAAAAGAGCTTTTACAACTAGCTTGTTTGAAAGTTAGTACTCTCCTTTAAATAATTGATCCACCCCTCAGAAAATCATCAGCGAACCGGAAGTTCATGGATGTAAGTGGATCTATAATTGCAGCACCAACGATCGAGAGCTAAAGTTTTCGTATCGAAACTGTTAAATGGCAGGGGTTTGATTTGTCTATTGAAAGTTTGCGTGATACTTTACTAGAGCTTGACGAAAACTTTCCAAAATATTAATATACTAATTTATGACGTGGTGAAATAAGAGGAAGAAGTGAACGCCAAAAAAAAAAGTTGATACGGAAGAGAACATCAAAAAAACCCAAAAAATAATATTTTCGAGAAAGCAGACACCTTAAAAATATCAACTAAATGTTTATTACAAAGCAAAAAAGAGGAATTAAGACTTTGTTCATAGCTTCAGAATTCTTAATTTATTCTTTAAAATCTATGACATCGCTCTTAAAGTTTTTACCCTTGATTTGCCCTTTGCTGAATAGCCAGAAATCCGAGTCCGAAACCCGTTGTTGCGGCACTATTTTGGTTGAAATTTTGTCTAAAAACTTACTAAGGGCAATGCAAATAGCTTCGCGCAAACGAAGAATTACACTGAAATTGTATTTCATGTTAGCAGTTTGGCCAGTCAGAAGAAATTCGGAGTGCACATGACCTCGATAATAAAAGAAAACTGTAAACATAATCTTGGTTTTGACCTGCTTTGTCATGGTTTTTTCGGCTTGGTCTCACCTTTTCCACGATATTCAGCCGATTGATCGTCTTTTTCCAGAGATCAAAGACTCATTACTAATAATAATACACTTCATGACATCCTTGTAGTTGGAAAGTATTTTTTCACAGACGTTAGCACGAAGCTGTTTTAGTGATTTTGGAACCAGTCGTGATAGTTTTCACTGATTCTTTCGATATTAAAGCTACGCCAGAGAGATCTCAGATCGTCGATTTTCAAATACTAATTCCTTCATTTTATTGAAGTTTTGATCATCAGTTGATGTTGATGGCCGTCTTGGACGTCGTTCGTTTTCAATCTCTTTGATCTTCTTTGAAAAATTTGAACCAATCAAAAACATTTGCTAGCGTCAAACAAACATCCCCGAAGGAATTTTCCAACAATCTGGACATTTTGGGACCAGAAATCTGATTTCGCGCACAAAATTTAAGAGAACTTTTTTGTTGAATAATTTCATTCATCATAAAAATCGCCGAATGCACTTTATGTGCTTCAGAAAGACAAGCGTATACCAGAACTACAGGGTCTGGCACTCGAAGTGCCAATTAAAAAAGCCATAAATTCGGTTTGGATAATTATTTTTATTTATTTTAAAGTACAAAATGTGTCAAAATAATCACAAATTCAGGACCAATTCACTTTGGCTCGATATGACCGCCTCTTGCCTTAACTATGACCTTGAGACGGTCAAAAAACGAATCGCAAGCTGCCCGAATGTGACTTGCCGGTATTTTGGCCCACTCTTCAGCATCTCGAGACTGGTGCATTTTTTACTTCGGACCTTGCTCTCCAAAATGGCCTAGAGAGAATAATCCACTTGATTTGCATCTGATGAATTCGAACGCCAATGTGTGGTCGTAGTGAAGTTCGGATCGTTGTTCTTCAGCCATTCTTGGTTCACTCGCGCTTTGTGAGATGGTGCTGAGTTTGTTGAAACGTCCATGGTTTGAGACCGAAATGTTTGTTTGCCCACGGCTTCAAAGCAGCCTCCAGAACACTTTCCCGATAATATGTCATATTTGCTTTGACGCCAGGCTCGATGAAAACAATTGCAGAGCGCCCATCTGCGGTGACAGCGGCCCAAACCATTATTTGTGGCGGGTGCTGCCTCCTGGGGTGGACAACCGATTACTTAGATTCTCGTATGAACGGTCGGTCAAGTAAACCCTATCGTTTTGAGAGTTTACGTATTTCTCAATTGGAAAAGTTTTTCCGTCAGAAATCACAATATTCGGAATTTGAGCGCCTTCAGCAACTGCTTCGTTCTCTCAGGTCTTACTTGTTGTTGCTTCGGTGTGAGATCATGGGCCTTTTGGAACTTGTAAGGTTTGACTTTGAGCTCATTTTTCAATATGCGTCGGATGCTGCGGTCGGATATTTTCAGTTCTTTAGCCATTTGATTAGCACTTCGTGGTAAATTTCGCTCAAGTCGCTTCTTCACTTTCCGAACCATCTCACTTGACGTTGCAGTCTTTTGATGACCACCTCCATGGCGTTTGGCGATGCTACCAGTATATTGTAACGAGTGATGGTGCGATAAACATAAACTTTATTCACATTAAGGTGTTTGAGCTCATGAACAACTGCTAGCTGTGATTCCACACTACTACGTTTGAATTCCATCGCTGATCACTGTTTTTGCGTTCACTTTTGGCAAAACGCTTTTGTGCACTTATGAACAATACTCCGATCTCCGAATTCAGCAAATTTATAAACAGCTGATTCTAGTGCGACAGATGCGCGAAGGCTGTGAGGTTGGTTACATTGGGCATTGATGTCACTGACAGTCGTACCAACGTAGAAAAAGTTATTTCGACGAAAAGGTTTTCGCGCGAATTTAAAATTAAAAAGTTTTACTATTTTTGCCACCGAAAATTTGCCTATGTTATCCGGTGTCACTTGTTCCGTTGTCAGTTTCTGTAGATCAGCTCTCTCCTTTTCATACCTTCGGCAGAAAAAGAAGACGTGCAGCGCGTTTTCTCCACTGCCGTCGCAGAAGGAACAATTCGTCCCGTCGTCATGTCCATGCTTGTAGAAATATTCCCTAAAACACCCGTGCCCCGTCAGAAACTGCGTCAAGTAGAAATCTGTTTCTCCATGTTTCCTATATATCCATGCTTGCGGCGCTTCTAATTAGCCTGTGGGTCCATCTTCCCGTCGTAGCTGCATCCCAGCGTTTCTGCCACTCATCGAGGCTTGTTTGCCTCCTTACGTTCTTCACCCGTCAGTCGCCTACCCAGACTTGTAAACCTGTCATATACTCTTTTGAGTTCCGTGGTCATTATATCTGGTCGCATGATGGCTGCTAATATCCCAGCCGCTTCGTGGGATGCCGTACGAAATGCATATGTGACTCTAATGGCACTAAACCGCATTGCAGACTTCGCTTTCTTAGCATACATCTTTTTCTGTAGTGCTGGTCCCCATATGGGCGCTGCGTAGATCATAATTGATTGACTCACCTTGGCAAACGCCTATTTTGGCTTGGTCCACTGATGTTGGCCATAATTCTTGCAAGAGCGGCCGTTGCACGTGCTGCTTTTTCACATGCCTTTTCGATGTGCTCCTTGTAGCTGAGTCTGTTGTCTATCAGTACTCCTAAATACTTCAGCGACTTCTGTGTCATGATGGTATGACCGTCGATATTTAGTTTGATGTCTTCGTTGTAAACCCGAGTTTTCGCGTTGATATGTGACATTGGATGATATACGGCTCCATAATTTCACTCCGAAGTTCTAAAGTCATATGAAAAACGCAACGCTTGGGAAGCTTATGGTTATAGAATTTTGTGATGCTAATGGAATAATTTTTATTGACTACCTGGAAAAAGGAAGGACCATCAATAGCAATTATTTCGTAGCATTTCTAAACCGATTAAAGGACGAAATTGCAGAAAAATGGCCGCATTTGATTGAAAAAACTGCGAAGACTGTACTGTCGCAAGTCAATGAAACCATTGGAATAATCCATTAATTTTGCTTCCAACTGTTTCCGCATCCATCGTACTCTCCAGATTTACCCCCGTCAACTATTTGCTGCTCTCAGGTCTCTAAAGAATGCGCGCTGGGAAGAAATTTTTGTCGAATGTAGAGGTGATCACCGAAACTGAGGACTATTTGGAAGTAAAGGAGAAATTCTACTATAAAAATGGTATCGAAGGGTTGCGAGTAGATGTGTTGAATGAATAAAAAATTTTCAGTTGACCTGTTACCCTTAAAATAACTGGAATATATTAGTTTGCAAAACATTGCTTCAATCTCCGTACATGTTGTTCAGATCGGACCACTATAGCAAACCGATTAAAATAGTTCTTTGCATTTCATAAACTCTCTGATTGGCTCTATAGATTCGGTAAAGCCGAAGTTAAGAATTTTTCATATTTATCTTTTCATTATCGAAATATAATGTGCTCGAGTTTTGGCAGTTTTATCTAAATTATCATAAACGTTACAATTAATTTATATATTTTTTTCTGGTTTCTCATATTTTAGGCCGGTTCGTTGAAGTATTCCCGAGCTTATAATGGAAATAAAAAGTATTATGTTTTTATTTTTTTAAACAATTTGTTAAATAAAATACTTTGTGGCCACCACTTTTGGCTCACACTTGAAGCGTTGCAATAACTGCGAACAATTCACGAAACAAAAACAATTTTCGCTTACAATGAATTCATATTTATTAAGTGAAACTCACAGTTCACCGCGCTCAAGCAACGGAAAAATTCGAATGGCGACCAATAAAATGCACAAAGCCATTGAGCAACTTGCAACGCTCTATAAATTGAATGCTTGTTTGCATGTGTTTGTGTATTTCTGTTTATATGAATGTGTGTCTCAGTATAACGGTGTGCCCTAAGGAGCTTTCACTTCCTCAAACGAACTCATAGTCACGCACATACGCGCATGTGTTAATTTATATTTATGCGTGATTTTCTGCCTATGTGTGTGTATGCAGTGCGTAAGGTAGTCATTGTGCGCGCATAGCGGCAACCAGGCGTTTAAGCGTGAACATTTCACTTTTCATACGCTTTCTGTTCCTTTTTTTTCCTCCATGAAAGCTCCGAGTAGTTATGGCCAATGATGTTTTTGTGGCACCCCACTCCATGCCTCTGTCAAATCAACCAACTGGTACTTAACCCACATGGCAGTTACTCCGTCAGTAGGCCGGTGGGCCGTTATTGACTGCTGGCAGCGTTTCATTTGTAGGCACAATGTGCCCGCTCACTCAATCACCGAGCGGATGTGCGCCACTGATGCGCGCATTTAAATTATTCGAATTATGCGGAAAGCAGTCGCGCGTCAAGCCGTGGCACAGCACAGCCACCTGCAGTTAGCTCACACATATGCGCGTACTCCTATGTGTGTGTGTGATGGCAGCGCTTTCCCGCGCTCGCAGGAAGCACATCAAGCGAACCCGTGCGCTAGCAGTTGTGCGTACTTCCTGGCGTGAAGTGTGAAGGACTTGCGGTGGCACAAAGCATTTTCGCTTTTATTAAATATTTTCCCTTTTGCTCTTCAACGCTTCCACTTTCATTCACTTCCCCTGCCTCTGTGCTTACAGCTCTCATCTAGTTTTGCATTGATTGTTCAATGCGCTGCGTAATTTATGGATCATTGGCAATTTGTCGGTAGCGAGATTGATTTTTCCATTTTTTATCGTCCTTCGCTTGCTTTTGTTGGTTCAAATGCTGATGGATAGATGAGAGAGAGTATATAATACAGTAGTCTATATTATTATTTAGTTAAATGAAGTTAGTTCCAGGTGCGGCAGAGCTTACGGAATTACTTCGGCTAATCGGCTGGAGTGTAGGTATTTTATTTGTTTACAACTTTTTTAAGATTCAATTAGACAGTTATTTGGAGCTATCGGGGCCTCCTACAATCCCTAGTCTATATTTTTACTTTCTTAGCTTAGAATTTGTAGCTGCATCGCCTTCATCATTTAAAAATTCTCTTTTCGGTACAACTTTGAGACTCTTTTTAACGCTCCACTTATCTTATCCATAACAGCCCTAGACTTTTAGAATAGCATAGATATAGACTTCTGATTTCTTAACCAATATATACAGCATAGTTTTAACTGCTGATCCTGCCAATGTAGAACACGAAAATTCCTCTTGACGCATAAAACATTCCTCAAAGCAAACTATTTGGATCACAAAACCTTCGATGTTGAAGAATGGAAGGGTTTGACGAATTTTAAATCAGAAATTTGCTGCGGCGACAGATGACTGCTATCACTTCCAACCGATTTACTCGGTATACCTAAGCTGTGTTATCTCAGATGTTCCAACCAGAGCCATACTTGTCGAATATATAATATTTACCGGGTGTTCTGAAATTTCATTCTACTATGCAGCTGCTTAACAAGTTTTTACTTCCCCATTACTCTTGGAATAATCATTTTTCCATATCCACAAAATCCATTGCAAGCGGAGAAAGAATAGAACCAACGGCTGAGCCAAGTAGATGTACTTTTTTTTGGCATTTCATTATGGAAAGACCTACGTCAGAACGACTTTTAGAAATCGTTCAAGTTTGTTACAAAAATTCACGTTCTGTAAAGAAAGTATTTCGGGCGCTTCACTCAACGTATGGTCAACATAATCGGCCTACTGAGTACTATTCTTAACACCATCACTCATCTGGAGGCCCTGCCCTCATTATTGGATAATGTTTGACCGAATAGACCACGTCGAGCAAGCAGTTAAGGAAATATAGCAAATATACTGTCCACGAAATCCGTGGATAGTCGATTCGGTGCCGTTCGTAGATACTCGGCCTGACGTTTGGAACGACTAAGAGCATTTTACATGGAGGACATAAATTAAAAGCGTACAAAATACGAGTACAGCTTGTGCAAGAACTGAAATCGTTCGATCTTTCCAAGCGACATCGCTTTGCTCTATGGGCTCTTGAAACGTTCCGTCGTTTTCCAGCCAAATTTTATTCAGCGATGAGGTCCATATCTTGCCGAATGTAAAGAAACAAAATTGTTTCATTGAGGACAAACCAAACAACGGTAGAAACATCGGTCAACATTTCTTCTAAACTGATGCCGGTGAGGACGTAATCGTTAATGGTGGTTGCGATAACAACTTGGAAATCGACTATTTGATGCCCAGAATTGAAGCTCGTGATCTCGGCGACATTTGGTTTCAACAAGACGGCGCCAATCCTCGCATCAATCAACGGGTTTATTGGGAGAGCAATTCAGTGGTTAGATAATTTTACGTCTTGGATCAGTCAATTGGCCCCCAAGACCGTTAGACTTGTTTCTGTGGGAATATGTACAGTTTTAAATCTATGCGGACAATCTCGCTCCAATTCAGGTCTTAGAGCAAAACATCACGCGATCATTCGCCAATTACCAGTCGAAATGCTCGAACGAGTCATCAAAAATTGTACTCAATGGATGGAAGTCTGAGAAGTAGTTCGAGACAATTAAAAAAAATGGATAAAAAAATGCTTTTTAGAATGTTAACTAACATAGGGAACTTCGAAATGCATTACCCTTTAAAAACAAAATCTTTAGAATTTTACTCGACTACGAGCTCATCGATAGTATCCGTCTTCGGTATCACATTTTTCAAGGAGCTATCAATATCGCAAATGGTACCCAAAGCATCTTACGGAATTGGCTTCAAGCCTGTTAAAAGAGCTTGCAGAGCAGTGTCAATCGAACTACCTTTGCCATAGACATTCTGATGTCTTAGTAACTTGTTCTACGTAAATATACTTATCGTGCGTTTGTTTATGAAGTTCAGGCCGACTTTTGAATATAAAAGACTTGGCAATGACAGGACAGCTTACCCTGAACAGGGTATATTAAGTTTGCCACGAAGTTTGTAACACCATTTAACTCAATTAAGGGTCCAGTTTCGTTAAGCCTTGCCTCGTTGCTGACTGAATATCAAATAAGAGTAAAGTATGAGTAAGAGAGCAAGCATCTATTTCGATTTAAGCATTAGCAGTATATTAGAACACTGAACGGTATCTCGCTGCTTGTCAGCTTCGTTTTGAAGTCATTCAAATCCCTCTCTAGCATCGAAACAATTGCTTTCTAACTGTCACAAGCTCCAGGAAGTACATGTATATGTTAATCACATACAGATTTCAGTCCTTCCACTTCATGAACGCCTACCGTAATGTATTCATATAGTGAACCTACTCTGAAAGTACCGCTGTAATACCCGATGGACATACTCGTATACCAGTGCACAATATTTATATTACCTCCATGTTTTCTGTTCATTTGTATTCGGTTGGCCTGCCTGAGTGAGTGTGAATTTTCCGCTCTACTTAACAGACATTCGTTTACTATTTGCACCCAGCGTTAAAATGCATGACTACACTAACACAAATATACGTTGGGGGCACATACACAGAAAATACATTAACACTTGCCGATCAGCCGCCATCAATCCCGGCAGCCGGGAACTCGGCTTACTCGCACCAACACACAACTTTGCTATTCGCTGCGCTCATTTATATTTTCTATTTGTGTTCTTTGCAGGCACGCTATACAAAATCGGCGATGTACTGCCACAGGATACCGGAAATTGCCTGCAATGTGTGTGCATAGATGGCTCGACGAGCGATGACACGCCGCGCGTCACCTGTAGTCCGCACAACTGTCCGCCCCTGGTGCTGCCCGATCTGTTCGATGCCACAGGATATTAAACGGCGCTATAACAACGCACTGCGGCCGTTAGCGTATCCAACATCATGCACCCACACACACATTCACACCTATAAGGCAACAGCGATACAACAAAAAAGAAGAAAACGTTAAAACTAAAGCATCACTCCTGATGGCAACAGTAATAAGAGTAATAATGATGCATTGCGCTCGCAGTTCATCAACTAGAGCCACCGATGTCGCTGAAAGTTAAAAGGTAAATTGCTTATAATATCAGACCACATGATTTATTGACATTCCACCCACGCTGTGGGTTAAGATATTAGCTCAAAACAACCAGAGGAACTGTCTGCAACCAACTCTAGTGCGAGTATAATATATACTATAGACGCCATTTTGCATTATTCACCAACAGACGCTTAAAATATTAAACATTATACACGATAAATTTATGTATTTAAATGCATGTATATATGTATGTATACATATATTATATAAGCAGTCGTGGTTAAAAATTATGTACTCTGAAATGAGATATACAAAATATGGGCAAGGAAGAGGCTGGTGAATCAAGGTGAGTTTAATTTACAAAGTTAGGTTATGATAGGCACATACGATAGGACTCCACTTGAACAGTTAACACTGTCAGTCAGTTGTGGTTTCAAAAAGTCGTAAGTATGGATCGAAAACGCCATCTCATTTCAACAAAGAGCTGGAGACTGTCACAAATTTGTACAGGTGACTAACATAAATGTGACTTCCAGTCGGTTCGCCTACTTGCATAAGGTATGACTACCGAGATGCTTCAGCCTGAGTCTAAAGTGTAAAAGGTCTAAAAAAGGTAAATGTAGTATAACATCACGTTAAAGTAAACTTAGATTAACTTATAGACGGTGTCTACAATTTAGCTTTTTGTCATAGAAGCAATGTCATCAGTTTAGGCTATCTGACTGGTTACTCCAATTTTATATAAAGAGAATACCATACTTTAAGAAATTCATGATGGTCAGGTGCTTAAGATTCGAGGCGACTTCAAAGCTTCCATAAGCTGAAAGGTGAGAGATTCTTAAAAAATATATAAAGGCAACCCATTTGCAGGTTAAACGCCACCTTCAGGAATATGGCTGAATATAATACAGTTCAAGCAAATGAGGTCCAACTTATTTTTTGCCAACTGCTCGCTGAAGTTTCCCAGGTTGAAGGTCATCAGGTACCGAGAGCTTCAATATTTAGAACGAATTCTTGGTCCATACAGCACTGAAGCCCTCACAATGACATGTCTTGAGTTCAGAAACGTAATTTTAAAGTTCCTAAAAGCGAAGAGAAAAATTTGAATTTTCAATTTTGTGATAAAGCGAGCAATTTCTCTACAGCCGGCCTTCACAAAACTCAATTTGCAATCTGTTACGAATCAATTTATGTCTGAACTCCCCTAGACAGAGTGTTTCTAGTTCCAGTGAGTATCAAAATATTGCTTTTTTTTGACTGGCCTCTGCCACAGTCTATCTCAGCAGGCCTGGATATGGCATTACCTCTTCGTCATGCGGCATGTAGGCCGAGACCAGCCGTAGTTTTCCAGAAATTATATTCAGGGAGGGTCTCTATCAAGTTACTAAAACAGAATAAACACAACTGAAATATTTTTTATCCTTTCTTCTAGTACGCCATCTTTCGGAAGAAATTCTTTAAAAATTGGTCTCCTGACACTTGATAACGCGCATTGCAATTATGAAGTTAATCAATAAGTGGACTTTTTATAATAACTTAAGCCAATAAAAAATATTATTGTATTATATTAGATACTCCAGCGACGTGTCGGACATATAATTCCAGCGAACCGGAGTTTTCCAAAAACATTAATGGAAAACTCTATAGAAACAATATAGAATATAAACTCGTTTCAGACATCATTATGTCCAAAAAATTTTCGAAGCCTCTTCATATTTAACAAATTTTCATCGAATACACAATCAATTTCAGAATGTGAAGCTAGCCTGCCATTATTTTCAACACAACTGTAAGCCAGTGTCCTAGCTGTCGCTTGGGATGCGTATCCGTTATGCAACTGCATCCATACAACAAGCGAGCGGAGTTTCACTGCACACTGCTAATTCCTTTCTATATGCAGCAGCACACATTTATATGCGATATTTATTTATAACGGCTCTCCTAGTTTCTGCTTTTATTTTCTTTTTCCGCTTTCTAGTTGCATTTGGCGGGACGCTGTGTGATTTTATGCTTTCACGCTTTGTTGATTTCGAAAATTACCGACTCGACGTTAACTAACTGCACTGTGACCGCCCCACAACCACACCTTCAAACTTGTGTGCTTCTGCTTGGCGTAGCTCATGTGTGGGAGTGTGTGCATTTAATATTCTTATGTGATTTCATATTGCATTTGATAACCATAAATTGTGTGCACGGCATAATTAAGGCCAGAGGTTAGGCCACAAAATGGATGAGTTTGTAAATCACATGGAGTTGTATGCTCTCTGGCGGCAAACAGTTGAATAATTTAGCAAAACATATTAAATATACCATATATTGTTCAGTGCGAGTAAAAATAATCAAAAAGTGACAAACATCAATGATGTCAGATATCAAATGTATATAGTTCTTTAACCACTAAGCAAAACCGCAATTGAATATAAGCCTCACCTTAAAGATCGATTTGGAGAATCACAAAATGAAAATAAATTATCCAAAATGTCTTTTTATTTATATGGCATCCAATTTGGACACCTGCAATAGAATAGTCATTTGTGATATTAAAAGCTCCTACATATGGATCAGAAGAACCTATTCTTCATCTTTACTGAGGTAGACACCGCTTGAGCGGTTATAGCCGACTTAACAACAGCGCCAGTGGTTTCTTCTCTTCGCTGTTTGGCGCCAATTCGAGATACCAGGTGTAGCCAGATCCTCCTCCACCTGATATCTTCAACGGAGAGGGAGTCTTCGTCTTGTCTTCGTCTCTCTCTCTATTTCCACCGGCGGGTATCGAATCGAAAAAATCCTCAGAGGTGATCCAGTAAACGATGTCCACAGCTCGTGGATAAACTCGATTTCAAAGCTGCTTTTAACAGCACAAAAAAGAGCTAGCTTTATACCGCAATGTCTGATTTTGGAATTTGAATCGGACGTTGAGCAATACCAAAAGTTCTGTCAGGATCGGGAAGGACCCATCCGAGCCGTTCGATACCAAACGAGGTTTCAGACAAGGCGACTTCTACCGTGCAACTACTTCAACCTGCTGCTGGAGAAAATAATTCGAGCTACAGAACTTAATCGAGCATGTGCAATCTTTATAAGAGTGTACAGCTGCTGGCGTATGCCGATGATATTGATGTCATCGGCCTCAACACCCGCGCCGTTAGTTCTGCTTTCTCCAGAATGGATAAGGCAGTCAACGAGGGCAAGATGAAATATCTCCTGTCATCAAACGAATAATCGTCGCATTTGCGTCTCATCTCCCACGTCACTGTGAGAGTCATAACTTTGAAGTTGTACATAATTTAGTCCATTTTGGAACCAGCATTAACAGTAACAACAATGACATCAACCGACATCAACATCAACCATCTGGGCAGCGGCACCTTCCCAATTAAGGGACCGGACATTCCCGGTATATGACCTCAAATCGTAATCCTTAATTCGTTTGACACGGTCGTCATCAAAAGGGGAGTCTCTCATCCGCGGCTGATTGTTATTTTTCATTGGGTGCATTTTTTTACGTGCCGGGTCCCAAACCTAGCGCAAAACCCTGTGGAACCCTTCAAACTCCTGTTCTTTGGCTACCCAGAGGATACTTGGTCTACGACCGGAAGTCGCGAACTGCTTGTGCCATGTGTAAAATAATCATTTCTGGCCACTCCCAAGTGAATGGCGATCAGAGAAATTTCTTTGCGTGAGCTTCAACACATGACTCCATCCTTCATCGACATTGACATTGTTCCGTGAATTAAGAGACAGCGTCTACGCTGGCTAGATAATATCGTGCGTAGGGATGAAAGTTTTTGTGCCGGAATCAGCATTTTCAGACTATTTTCATTTTCGGCTATTTTCAGATTAGATTTGAGCAAAGTATTATTCCATTGTCTTTAGGGGCGAGGAGGGTGGTCTTCATATACGGATATCTGAATGATCTTATTATTAAATATGATTGAAATTGGAGATTTGGAAGTTTACCTAAAGAAGGTTGGCCGCTATAAAGTCCTTGTTTACTATCTTTTGTGAAAAATTTATTGTCTTTAATGCATTGTTTTAGAAGTTTTTAATATAACCGTTACATAACCAAAAAACTGTCGTGACCCTAATCGTTCATCACCTATCTTGATTAGTTTTCGGTGAGTTAAGCAACCGTTGTGTGAACAAACCTACAAAACTCTGTAGCAACAATGTTACAATCTGTTACCTATACGTGTGTTAACCTTACGTTCGTTTGTCTTGATTTATCTACATATCGGTATACGTATCTAAATAATCCGGATGATGACGGGTCCAATTTGTAACCGTTTGCATGCTTATTCGAACGATAATATCATTAAAAGTATAGTTATCTTGAGAAAACATGACATTCTCAGGATATTTGTATTATACGTGGACGGAAAGCATTTGAATTACTATAATTCACAATTGCAAGAAAGCACTGAGCTCAATAAAAGACAAGCTCCACCAAGACTTGATTTGGGTTCCCGGCCACAGGAACATTTTCGGCAACGAAAAAGCAGACGAGTTAGCAAAGGCAGGAGTTTTACTTAACGAAACCGAAGCAGAGCTAGGATCGATCAAAAGAGAGATAGACAATTTTAACAAGTTGTAAATAACAGATGGAAACATAACCAAATATATTAACGGGTGGGCCATCTAACGTTTTAAATTTGAATTATCTATATTTCGACCTTGGAAACGTCAAATACCATTCGGAAAGTGACAGATACTCAGTAAAAAGTCTAGAACGAAATGGGTCGCTATTCCCTAGAAGAAAAGTGGGAAATATTGAAAAGAAAAACCGAGAATGGTCAATTTTACCGAAAAATCATCTTCTCGGACGAGGCTCATTTCCACCTCGATGGTTACGTTAACAAGCAGAATTGTCGCATTTGGGGCAGAGGAGGTGATGTGAATTGGCCTCTCAGAAGCTGCGATTTAACTCCGTTGGACTATTTTCTGTGGGGAGCTGTTAAAGATAAATGTTACGCCAACCATCCAGAAACAATTCAAGATCTAAAGTACGAGATTCAAACTGCTGTAGGTGGCATAAGGCCTGAAACCATTAAGAAAGTACTCCAATCTTGGGTGGATCGGATAAGTTACTGTAAACTCAGCCGTGGTGGTCATTTGTCCGAAATTGTTTTCCACAAATAAATTTCATAAAACAACCTTTTAAATAAATGTTAGACCTTTGAATAATATCAAGCCGTTTTTTTATTGACTTTTTAAATATGACACGAAAAAACTAACGACTTATTAAGGGGTTAGGGGTAGTCAGACGCACGAAAAAATGAGAATTTTTAGTATTTTTTTTTTTTTTGCTATTAAATCTTGTTATTTTACAAAAGTAGTAATATGGCATTATTAAAGAATGTGTTGACTTGAAGCCACGAAAATTTCAAAAACAAAATTATTTTCCAAAGTTATAGTTGTATGTGTTGACTCAGTTCCAAACAAAGGTAGTTGCATTGACAGCCCTAAGTCAGGAGATTCATCTAACATCAATCGGACAACAAAAATTAGTTTTCAAAATAGATAAACTCGGGCCTGATCGAAGGATCTCTTTTTTCAAAAATTAAAAAATGGCGGCCTCAGGAAATGTTTGTCTAAATTTTTGAGAAAAAAATCAACAGTTTATTGGTCTTAAAAAACAGAAACTTTGAAAAAAAATCCTTCGATCTAACCCGAGTTTATTAAGTATTTTAAAAGCTGTATAAATTCCATTAAAATCTACTGAGCAGTTTTCGAGTTACAGTAGTCACCAGTTCAAAAAACATAGTTTTGAGAAAAACGCGTCTAAAATTTCGCACTAACGCTTTGAAGTACCCGAGCTCTATTGTCAAATAACTCAAAAACTAATTATTGAATCATCATGAAATTTTCAGAGAATGTTTTTATGATATTACACTTAACGAGATAAATTTTTTGAAAATTTTGACTACCCCTAACCCCTTTAATAGGTCTAGGAAAATTATTTACAGAGTAACAGCTACAATAACAGGGCACTGGCCATTTGGAGAACATGTGTCCAAAATGGGTATAGCCTGCCACAACATCTGCAAAGGCTGCGAAATAGCAGGGAACATGGAAATAATTTTCCATTTTCTCTTTGAATGCCCAGCGCTATTACAGATCTGACACAGAACACTTGGAATTCATCAAGCACCAAACCTTGAATGGATGTCTACAAAAAGTATATCGGACAAAAGTAGCTTCATCGAAACCTCAAAATGGTTTCAAAGAGAATGTGAAACGTGATAGCAAATATAAAGGGTCTACGAATATTGCATCAAAATGCCACAGCCAGTGCTAATTGATGCCGAAAGACAACAGATCTGCACTCTTGCCTACCTACTATAATTCAATCAGAAATATAGTATGTATATGTATATCATATACAAATACCAAAAAGTGTGCAAGCCGGGAGAATAAAATGTGGTTTAGACTCGATAGAAAAGTGACTGGTAAACGCCAAAAAGCATGGAGTTCTCTCGGTGAACTTGCTTCGAGGAAAGCATGCACTATCATATCAGTCGGAAATGACACCTTCTGGAGAAGGAAAGTGTTTGCGTATATACAGACAAACGGACAGACCGACAATTAACTCAGCACGTCACTCTGACCATCAACATATATTTGTTATAAGTCTTCCTGCTAAGTGCTACAAACTTCGTGGCAATGTTAACATACCAAATGCAGAATTTATAAATAGTTCCATTTGAGCAAAATAAAAGTGTTTATCCACCATAACAATGCACCGGCTAAGAGTTTAAATCAACTGCAAGTTTTTCCTTGCGTGGTACCAAAATTAAAAAAGTTACTTTAAAACTGGGTTCAAAAATGCGCTTTAATTATTATGCGAATTTTAACTAAAACGAGCGTATAAACAAATAATACAATTTCACATCAAATCATAACTTAAACTCCAAAAAAATACCTCCTGATTATGAAAGCCTGATTGAGTTCTGAAAAACCCCTTTAAATTTCCAACAGTATTTGCACACAATTTTATTTTTGCTTATGATAACATGCTTTGTGCTGTCAATTCTCAAATTCCAATTTTTTTTATTTCTATTTTTTCAGCCAATGGATCTCCAACATTCGGTCGATGTAAAATGCAACGCCTAGGCATATCCTGCAACAAATCAAACTTCCAAAGAAACAACAACGTCAAACGTACACAGATATCTACATGAACCGTTACACGCACATATTCATAAGCTTAGTCAAATATAAACTGCATAGACCATAATCCTTCCATACATACATACATATACAAAAACCTGCACATAGATTCAGAAAAGAGCTGAAAATATGAAATAAATGAAACACACAAATTTATTGCTAAGTCGAAAGCTAGAAACTCACAATTAGAAAAAGCCAATCAAAAGATTTCAAAAAACTGTATGATAAAATTTAAAATCCAATATTTATTTTTGAATTTTGAGTTTCGCGCTTGCATAAAATATATTTGGCGCCAACTTTATGGCAGAACGGCAAAACGCAAAGCATAATGAGGCTACCGACTATAGAAATCTTTGCAGATAAGTGTTAGTATATCAACTGAGATGCATGTATAGGATAAATGTATACACATTAGCGGTATTTGTATGCGATATAAAGCAAAATATACTCTTTATTTATATTTGAAGCAGTATTGTAACAATAATTAATTACTGCTAAGACGATAATTAAATACTGGCAACTGGAGAACTAGGTGAAAATTACAACAAAAAATTATATAAAAGTATATATTTGCATATATTTAAGTATATATATATTTAAAACGATTGAAACTGAGTACAGACAAATAATTTAATTTCATGAGAAGTACCGTTAAATAAACTAGGCTTATAACCGTAATTCATAGCAAACAACAAACACATAGAAAAAATTATAAACAAATTACCGAACACACGACTTATTGCTTTATTTGAAATATTTAAATTATGCAGCGAAAGTGCAGCCTATTCATTATGTAACAAATACTGAAATTGCGCATTCATAGCGGGCAATACAAACAGACAGAAGTGCATGTGAAATAATTTATTAAAAAATATGCATAAATGTGTTTTTCCATTTGCACACAGGCCTTTGCACAAACATTAGTGTGAGTGTGAGTGTGTGTGGGTGCGATATTTGCATATTTAAATACACATCGTTACTTAAAATGCAAAACAGCGTATCATCAAACATTCGAAATTGAGTTTTTTTATTGCTTCCGTTTCACTACATTACATTGCAGACCAATATATCCACAATATAACCGGTAAATAACCATTTTATAACCAAAACACACATTTTATTTCAATATGCGTGATTTCTGTTATGTCGTTTTTCCTTCGCTTGCAAACTTATGAAAAGTGATGTTACGTTATTTTGCATTTTAGCTGACGATATGCACATACATTTGTAATGTACGCGTCAAAGTATGCTTGGCAGTGTAAAAAAGTTGCGTATACGCCACCGCGCAAATGCGGCGGCTCTCGGTTAATCACTTCAACAACTTAATTAAAAGTAATCAAAAGTATATAAACTATTTTCACAACAACAACAACAACAGTGAAGTGCAAAATAACACAATTCATTTGCTTCGCATTTTAGCGCACTGATTTATTGCCTTTAAATTATGAAATCTGTTTTTTTTTTTGTTCCAACACATAAATATAATAATTTTGTTTGCATCAGTTGCTTAATGCACAAAGCTATTCCAACCAAAGCTGATTTGTAGTTGACGCCGAAAAGCATGATAAGCGCGGAAAAACCCTAACAACCATTGGATATGCCAGCAATAACGATTTTAATTTTATTTTCATCAATTTCGAATTTCGTTTGTTGCTTTTCTATTTTAATTATTTTTTAATTTAAAAAGATTATAATTTGCAGAATTATTTAAAAGCACGCCAGAGCTGCACATATCACTTCCACATTTGCATTTGGTAAGCTTCAATTGGTTTTTGGTAATGCAAGCCTCGAAATTTTATTTATTTTAAGCGTTAAATTAATTATATTTGTCTCCATTTGATTGTGATTTCAGGTTATTGGCATGTATTTCGTAAATTATGAATATTTTTGCCAAAATTATTAGATATTTATTTATTAAATATTTGCTTTTAATAACTGGTTTCCGGTTTTTGCTGCGGCGTTGCCTCATTTCCAGTTTTGTTAAGCATTTATAGCGCTGTTCGCGACATATTCGATATGCGGAAATTATGCTTGTTGGGTCGGCAAGTTAATTAAATGTGTTATCACTTAATGCGACACACTTTTTAATTTAAACTGGGAATTTTAAAGTTTATTCAAATAATGTGAACAACTTTTTATTCTTAAATATTTTTAATACGTACTCAATCAAGAGCATATTACTTTCACATCTCCTACTATTTTAAAGTGTGTATATTAATAAACACTGATATATCTCTGAAAAATATACCCAAGAACTTTACTTCTTTAACTAAACAACTGGAGACTAAATATTCGTTAAAAGACTAAGAAGTTTTTACGTTGTTATGGGTTTATGAAAAATTTCATCCTAAGTAACTCTTTTTTGCGTGAGAAGTTCAAGAGTCAAGTGATTTTTTTTTTCTTTTTTTTGTCGTTAAAATGTGTGAAAATTGGAAACAGCATTTTCAGTCATCTGAATTCAGATGCTTAACTGACCTCCTCAAGATGGGGAATAGTCCAACAGTTGGTGTATAGTATACGAGGTGTGTTCAAAAAGTATCGCGAATCGTAACTGACAGTTGCGCGAAGCAATTCGCCAGAAACGCCCGGATTTGTGGAAGAACAAAAATTAGCTTTTGCACCACGATAAAGTCCCTGCTCTCACACATCGTTGCTTGTGCGCGACTTTTTGGCCAAAAACATTACACTAACGATGCCACAGCCACCGTATTCCTCCGATCTGGCCCCCTGTGACTTTTTTTTGTTCCCTAAACTGAAGAGGCCCGTGAAAGAACGACGTTACGCTTCTCTTGACGAGATTAAGACGGCATCGAAGGAAGAGCTGAAGAAGATAAAAAAAATGACTTTTTGAAGTGCTTCGAAGATTGCAAAAACCGTTGGCACAAGTGTATAATATCTCATGGGGATTACTTTGAAGGGGTCAAAATAGATATTCATGAATAAATAAATAATTTTGAAAAAACACAAAATTCGCGATACTTTTTTAACACACCTCGTACAACCGTGTATTGATTTTTAAAGCACCTTACGTAGATATCGATACCAGATGGAGTTCGGTCACTAGGTCCATGAGAAGTAGTTATCCTTCAGGCTTTTTGCACTTAACGCGAATTCAAACATACTCTGTGGCCTCAATGTCGATACCTCTTCCTGCCTATCATACCGTGAGGATCCCAGATGCTTACAGCGTAGTCTTGATAATGCGGGGCAAATGCACAAGAGATGTTCCGTTGTGTCACTGGTTCCTAGCTCTAGACATTTTCTGTAGTCTTCTTGAATTCTTACAGAAGCTATCGTTTTTTTTTCTTATTTTTTAATGATTTATGATCAATGTTAGTTTTAACACCTCATGAGTTCTTTTTAATAATGTCAATCATACTTTTTTTTTTAAATCTAATAAAATAATAATCTTATATTGGGTTTTTGGTGCTTTCTCACATATTTTTTCCTCGTTTTTAAGTCGATATTCTAAATATAACTTCTTGAAAAGTAAAAAAGTAAACTGTAATTGCGGTATTTATTAGATATTGTGTCATTATCTTACAAGTTAAATGAAGATTACATCTGCAGAAATACTCTCTACGCCGCAATCGGACCGTCTCACAACTTCAACGCATTGATTTGATCCGCTGTGCTTTTGAGCGTTATGGAGTAAGCTGTCGTCAGCAAGTACCCACCTAAAACACACCGGACGTTGTCTCACAACTTCTTCTTGCAGGGCCGCTGAAATCGCCATTTGTTTCTCTGATGGAAAATAAATATATGGCGAAACTAATATTAGTAGTCAACCTTCTGCACAAAAAGCACAATTATTTTGATATCGAAATAGACGACCAACAGTTGTCTTTCGACAATCTCAGAAAACGTCTTCTTTGGGTTCCTGAAAAACATTGAAGAAACTTGCTTTTTCGATAGATCGAAAGGTTGTTCCTAATCGATGGATCTCACTGTCTTTTCTGTTGCCCATTAGCCCCCATAGATCGGTGAAGCGTTTTAAACATATCACAAATTTGTTAAGGCGGTTAGTATCAATCCCAGCCACTTCGCTAGATTCGGCGAGATATTTTAGTCTCAGTCTTAAAAAAACTGGACAATAGAGGAGAAAGTGACAAGATAATTCTACCTCGCCTTCTTACTTAGAGATTTGGCAAAGAGCATGCAAAAAAATATTTGGAAAAGGTATACAATTGTTATTTATATTAAAGGCAAGTACTTTAAAGAACCTCTTACGGTTCACTTTGGGACAGAAGGATATCAAAGTAGTTATGGTAAAATGCTAGAACTCAAGACGACATCGAGAAATCGACTCGTTTCCAATTGGATGAAAGTGGGGAAATGGTGTATCCCCAGCAAGCTCATTCTGCACTCAAGCAAGTCTTATACGAAGGAAGCTTGATTTTATTAGTAAGAAGCACAAACGCACAGCAGCGGGCTCAAAGCCACTATAGCCGCTCGGCTATCGGGTGAAAGCCTAAATGTCTGGAAACCTCCACTTCGAAACTGTATATATACTGCTTCCTTGATGGCAGCCACCTCCGCTAAAAAAACGATACTAAAACTAGAGTCAGAAGGCTCCACCTCCTATTCTCAATCTTAAATTCGATTCACACGTGTAACAACTAACGGCGCACTTTCTCCAATGGTTCTTCCCTCGACGTGTGAGCACAAAAAGAACCGCCAGGACAAGATTCTGAGATGCATTGTTCCAGATTAAAAGGAATGCAATCGACATAGCGCCTGCCTTGGGCCCTTCATATTCCTATATTCACTAAATCTGCAGCCTTTGGCACAAAGCTCTTACCAGCTATTTCCACTTCACGTCTTTCGAATTGCTCCTCTTCAACAGTATAAGCCAGGTGCTACACTCTGTACTCTGGTTGATGAAAAGAGCCTCTGAAGGATAGGAGAGTAACATCAGATATTTTGTATCTCCTAGCAAATGAAAATAGCTCCTTGCATTCTCTACTACACTGTATTTCCAATTTGGACTTATCGTTACTCCAGTCCCAAATCATAAGCCTTCGGTATTTTTTGTTGTAGTCGGAGATACTAAAAAGTTATCTTCCCAAGTATTGTAATAGTCTCCAAAGCCTCGGGCACCACACAATACGTATAGAGAATCGTTTATTACAAAATATAAATCCAGATGTGACCCAACCTCTTTACGGCCAGTCGCTATCCACTTTGCACTTCCGTAGACTTTCAGCTTTTCTTTTGCAACTCTTTTCTCTTGAGCTCAGATCTGCAGACGGATTAGTTACCACAGATTTAGCGGTTCTTATTTGAACTATAGCTCTTTTCCTGAAACACCACATCAGAAATATTTTAGGCATCATGTGAGACTATGAGGACCATGCAGTATCGCTTATCTCTCCCTGGGAATTCAAAAGTTCTATTTTGCAGAGAGTATAAGCCACAAATCGGATTTGTCTGACCAGCGCAATTGTTAGAGAAATAAGCTGCCTTTACGTTACACACACACACACACACCCACATCCAATTCTCAGAGCTTTTTTTAAAATGTCAGCCCTCCAACCAGTGAACCCTGTGAAAAAATATGTGAATGAAAATTAAATAAATAAACAATTTGCGCTGGCAATAAATGCGCAATGAACAGTTATTTGACTAGCGGTAAAAACTGCAATAAAAACATTGGAAATGAAGACCGCCTTTGAGGGCTGAAAAAATTGCAACCAAAACGATGGAAGCTCGCGCAAAAAACGAAAGCGTAAAAAAGCACAAACATTTAATTACGAAATTTTCATTCATTTACAGCAACAAAAACGAAAATTTTAATTATTTTTAATGAACTGCTGTAATAACTGTAATAATCAGTGACACGCCAGGCATTTTAAGTACTTTTCAAAAAACGCGCGAGAGAGAGAGAAAGAGCGAGGGAGAGCAAATAAAAAATAAAAAGTTTACACAGATGGCGAGCAAAAAAGCAGCAAAACCAATAAACAAACAAAAAACGTATAATGGAAAAAATTGAGGATAAATATTAAAAAAAATAGCGAATAAACTAATAGACTTGCATTTATCGGCATTGTATCTTGACTTAATTATAACTGTATATGAATATCATAGAGAGCAGATAAGTAAGTTTCCATAATGTAAATGTAGTTTTGCATATAAACAATAATTGTAATTGTAATTGTAACTGTATATTATTACTTCAAAGTAGGCAAAAATGAAAATTATACGAAATCTAAACTAAGAAATGTGTAAACTTCCAATACATACACACGTACATACTCGTATATATGAACCAGTTGGTATGTATGAGAGCATGTAATTGAAATATTTTAATGCAATGAACTTCTTGCATTACATTAATACATATAATGATATGTAATTAAGATTATTTACTCTGTATTTATAGGCGACAAGGTGTTGAAGAGAAAAGTAGTGAAAACTTTTACGTTGAAAACGATTTAAATATATTTAATTATGTAACACAAGAAACAATAAGAAATGAAATCATTATTGCATGTAATGAATCCGAATAAATTACGATTTGAAGAATAGTCAAAAGGCTTTTGTAATTCATATCTAGTGGTGAGTATTTTTTACCAAGCCTAGTTGAAATTACAGATACATTTTCGGTGATTTTAGTCGAGAACGAAATACGATTGTCCGTTGTCCTGAGTCGAGCAAATTTCAGTACAATTCTCGTGCAACAATAAGAAAATATTTGGAGTGTTAGTTGAAAGAAAACACAGGAAACACTGAGCGCAGGCGGCACCAGTTAAGCCAGTTAAGCCATCTTCTTTCCACGAGAACTAACTAAACAGCATTTAACAACCCATGGAATTTTTTGAAGCATCTAACTGAGTTTTTTCCAACACTTTTTCTTCTTTTTTATTGACAAATACACCGCTTACGCGATTATAGCCGAGTTAACAACAGCGCGCCAGTCTTCTCGTCTTTTCGCTACGTGGCGCCAATTGGATATTCCAAGCGAAGCCGGGTCCTTCTCCACCTGGACCTTTCAACGGAGTGGAGGTCTTCCTCTTCCTCTGCTTACCCCGGCGGGTACTGCGTCGAATACTTTCAGAGCTTGAGTGTTTTCGTCCATTCGCACAACATGACCTAGCCAGCGAAGCTGCTGTCTTTTAACTCTCTCTTACAAAAGATTGTACCTGCTCGATTAAGTTCTGCAGCTCGAATTATTTTCTCCAGCAGCAGATTGAAGAAGTCGCACGATAGGGTGTCGCTTGTCTGAAACGGTTCGGAGAGGTCCTTGCCGATCCTGACGGAGCTTTCGGGGGGATACCAAATTCATACATCGTGGCATAAAGGCAGTTCCTTTTCGTGCTGTCGGAAGGTGCTTTGAAATCAACGAAGAGGCGGTGTGTGTCGATTCTCCTTTCACGGGTCTTTTCCAAAATTTGACGCATGGTGAGAATATCTAGTCGGTTGTTGATGTGCCAGGTCTAAAGCCACACTAAGAAGGTCCAATCAGTTTGTTAACGGGGCGCTTTAATCTTTCACATAATACGCTCGATGAAACCTTATAGGCGATGTTGAGGAGGCTTATCCCACGGTAGTTGGCGCTGATTGTGGGGTCTCCCTTTTTGCGGATGGATGGTAGAGCAAACTTAAATTCCAATCTTTGGACATGCTTTTGATGCTGCTGATGCATGATCCTTATCAGTTCTCCGCCGCCGTGTTTGAGTAGCTCGGCCGGCAATCCGTCGGCCCCCGCCGCTTTGTTGTTCTTCAGGCGGGCAATTGCTATTCAAACTTCTTCATGGTCGGGTAATGGAACGTCTGCTCCATCGTTATCGATTGGGGAATCGGGTTCGCCTTCTTCTGGCGTAGTACTCTCACTGTCATTCAGTATACTAGAGAAGTGTTCCCTCCATAATTTTTGTACGCTCTGGGCATCGGTCACTAGATCACCTTTGGGGGTTCTACAAGAGTATCTTGAAACCTTCTGTTGGCCGCCGCATTTTTTCGTAGAATTTTCGAGTATTGCCCCTACCGTTCAACTCTCATACTCTCACATATCGCCCTCTCTCTTTTTCTGTCTGCAAATGCGTCACACTTTCCTCTTCAACTCTCGGTATCTACCCCATTCCGTACGTGTTGTGGTCGATGGTAACGTTGCGAGGTAGGCAGCCTATTTTCTCTCCGCTGCGACACAACACTCCTCGTCGAACCAGCTGTTCTTTTGCACTTTCCGAAAACCAATGGTTTCGGTTGCAGCTGTACGTAAGGAGTTTGAAATGCCGTCCCACAGTTCCTTATATCAAGTTGTTGACGAGTGCTCTCAGAAAGCAGGAGTGCAAGTCGAGTCGAAAATCGTTCGGCTATCTATTGTGATTGCAGCTTCTCGACGTTGAACCCTCTTTGTGTTTGTTGACGTGCGTTTTTCTCTGCACAGAGGCGGGTGCGAATCTTGGCTGCAACAAGATAGTGGTTCGATTCGATGTTAGGACATCGGAGCGTACGCATGTCTAAAATACTGGAGACGTGTCTGCCGTCTATCACAACATGATCGATCTCTTTGGTGATATTTTGATCGGGAGACAGCCAGGTAGCTTCATGAATTTTTCTATGCTGGAATCTACTACAGATAACCATATTTCGGGACCTGGCGAAGTCGATCAGCCTCAACCTATTTTGGGATGTTTCTTCGTGGAGACTGAATTTACCGACTGTTGCGCCAAAGATACCTTCCTTCCCACCCTAGTATTAAAGTTGCCCAGCACGATTTTAACATCATGGTGGGGGCGGTTCTCATAGGTGCACTCCAAGCGCTCATGGAAGGCATCTTTGATCTCGGCGACGGACCCCACCACGAATCCCGCACCAAACTTGTACTCCTTTATTTGGCCACTGTAGTAAACGCTACAAGGACCTACTCGGCACAGTTCTTGGACGAGGTTGATGTCAGCCTTCAGTCTAACGAGAACATCAACCAGCTACTCAGCGGCAGCTTCCCAACCGGGACCGGATGTTCCAGGTGCATGCCGTCAAATCGTAGTCCTTATTTCGTTTGCCATGTTGTCATCAAAGGGGGGTCTCTCATCCGAGGCAGTTGGTAATCTTTCATTGGGGGCGCTTTTTACATGGCGGGTCCCAAACCCAGTGCACAACCCTAAGTAGTAGTATTTCGTCTTGTCACTTTAGCTCGCCTTCAAACGGATGTTCTTTGGCTACCCAAAGGATACTGGAAGTCGAGAGCTACTTGAGCCAAATGAATGACAATCAGAGAACTTTCCTCACTTGCGTGAAATTCTATACATGCCTCCATCCTCCTTTTTTCAACTCAATTACCCAAAATTTTTTAAGTTGAAATATTATCAGTCGTAGCAGATATTTCGTCTCATCCGTCTTCCAGCTTTTCATCATTCTCACTTATTCTGCATAATTCCGATTTTACATATACATATAGCCAAGTTTCAGTAGTTGAGATCTCAGAAGTAAGACTTTTTATAGGCCTTCCAATAATGTTTAATCACCTTTTTTCGTGTACTTCTTCCTTTACCGAGCTAACCACTAAAAGTTTACTTATTGCCTTCTTACATAATTTAAGAGTAAGACTACGTGTTGACTACGCCGATTAGATTGAAAGCCTTCTTTGTTTGCTACAGAAATGGCCAGCTCGTATTCCTGTTTTGATCCATCAATGAAAACAAGGACTTTGCCACTAGTACTGTCATTTAGTTACTATATACTGGAAAAAAATTGTGTTTAGTTGTTCTCCCCAGAGCTTATTGCTAATCTAGCTCAAGTTATGTAATAAGATCGAGTACGATATTATCCCCACACTAACGCTGAACCTGTGCCTAAAACCTTGAGCTGGCATACCAGAAGCGAAAAGGTTGTTACAGGTTATACTTAATATACAGAATTTTCCAACAAGACGGAAAAGGTTTTCTTTCAAGAAACAACACACTAAGTGGTAGATAATTTAATTTTTTAACTTAATGTGAAGTATAATCGATACAATTGTTCTATAACACCACTCAAATTACCTTCCCGACTTTTTCTTTAGAAACAAATTCGATTAACTCAATTTTCAAGTACTCCTTGGACTAAATCAAGCTTTGTATCATGAATAACATGTCCGATATTATTTTCTAATGTTTGAAAAGAGTCTGACTTATTTCTAAAAACCCATGACTTCGAGTAACACCACAAGAAGTAGTCTTATGGTATAAATAACAACTTCTTAAAGCCCATTCAGTGTAACAATTTCTGTGATTAATCGAACGTCCAAACTCTTCCTTTCTTTGATTAATCGAACGTCCAAACTCTTTTCACATTACTCGTGATTCGGTATATGCTATAAAGCATATAGGCCCGTCGTGTTGGAACCAGATGTTATCAACATCAACTTAATCTTCTTCGTCACAAAAAGTTTGTATCGATCTATACCGCTCTCCATTGACAGTAACGGTGTCACCAGCTTCATTTCGAAAGTACGGATCGATGATTCCACCAAACCAAAAACTACAGCAAACTGTCAATTTAGCTGAAAGTTATGTTTTTTCATGACAAATTTCTGGATTTTCTTCGTACCAGAATCGATAGCTCTGTTTAGTGACAGCTCAGATTAAAGTTAGCTTCGTCGGAAAAGATGGTTATCATTTTCAAGTTGATCGAGGCAAAATCGGCAGATTCACTACGTTTACGGTAGTGCAAAGACTTCAGTTCTTGAGCTAAAACAATTTCATATAGATACAAGCCAAAATCTTTTCTCAAAATCCGAAAAGTTGTAGTTTAAGACAGTTCTTTGTCTCGTTGGCACTTGAACATTTTGTAAAGAAAATGTACGCTCGAAATTTTCAACAATTCGACGAATAGCGAGCACTGTTGGAATATTATTACGACCATAATATGGCAAAAGAGCAGGAAAGGTTGCAATTGGAGAACGGTGATTTTGGTAATAAATTTGAATAATTTCTAAACGTCGTTTTTGTATATACCTTACCATGACCGATGTGTAAATATTGCTGAACATAATGAAAAAATTTGCAGATCATGGAATATTAAAAATAGCCGAAACGTCACTTCAAAACATATCATCCCTATAGGAAAACCCGGTATAATAAAAACCAATGATTTGTATAATGTAAATAGAAATGTATAAGGTATGCGATTTCGCGTCCAAACTAGTCGAAACCGAACCGTGCATTATTATCGTGTAAAATCCATAATATGTTCTTTGACAATTCGGGCCCTTTTTGACAGACGGCAATACGCCCAAATACTACTTACTGACCTTATTGTTCCTCCGGCACAAATTCATGATGCACCAAAGAACGAATATCGAGAATAAGAATGAGCATCAACTTTATTCTTGAGCGACTTTGGCGTGTTTCTTTTTTGTTGTTTTGGTTTCGGCGCGTTTTTTCCTCCAATCCGATGAATCTTGACTTTTTTGCATATCAAACTCATGAACCCATACCTTATCGGCAATTATAATGCTCTCCATGAACCTCTTCGTCTCTCAAACTTTACAAACTCCTTAGTGAGATCGCATGATCAAGCACGTCCAAAGAGACGTGTTTACGGTACTCTTTCCGAAAAATAAATCAGCTTAATCGGGACAAACCGAGCAAGAACGCGTTTAATACCCAAAATATTTACCAAAATCTTTAAACATTTTCCACCACACCATATCCTTCTTATTTTAAGATTGTCCAGCAGGCTTGATAAAACTGAATCACCGTAAGTATTTTTTACGAAATTTAGATAGAAATACAAGTTGAAGTTCTATCTGCGAATATTAGTATAAATTCGTGGATAGTTCTTTGCGAGGTGCCACTACAGATCTGTTCATTAATTCACCAAGACACTATGATCTGGACAAAATTAAATGAATCGATACACGATGTGCAGCTATTCGGACGTATAGCTCTCCTTAAAACAAACTTTATGCCATCCTTAATTCCTGTCACTTCAACAATCGCGAAAGTGCCGATCTATGTTAGAGTTCGTTTGTACATACGTATTTAGCGCGCAATCAAAGCTTTAATCAACAATCTGGCAGCACGCAGCTGTCGTAAACCGCAAAGCATTATTATTTTGTGTAAAAGTGTATTATGACCGCATATCCGAAAACGAGTATCCACGCTATCGGCATCCACATAGACACACATACTCGCATGGCATATTGCTTTTAACTCGAACCCAGGCGAACAAGTGGCCGCGCGGCGCTGCCGAAAAACCGAAAATCCACAATGCCACTCAAAATGACGCCACGACGAGAGCGCCAATGAAACCGTTTACACTCGCTCTTGCACGCTTTGGCAAACGATTTCCGCTTGTGGTGCTTGTGGTCGTTCGAAAACATCGTTAGTATTGTGCGGTTTGAACACAAATCGATTTTTACATAAAAAAAAAACAACAAAAAGCCAAAAAAAATACATTTTAGTTGATTGAAATTTTAATGCTTTTAACAATTTTATTTTAATTTTGCAATACACTTAGTGAGCGGTAAATAGTCTCCTCGTAATTAACACATATTTGCTCAGCTGGAGCGGTAACCAGGAACGAATAGAGTTTACAAATTGTTGCAGAATCAAATTTTTGGTGCCGAAACGTTCAAAATGTTAGAGAAGGCCTCCAGTGACAATAGCCTGTCACTAACAAGTGTTTTATATTGGTAAAAATTATTCAAAGAGGGTCGAAAACGCGTTGACAACGAGCCACGTTAAGGACGGCCACCAACACCAACTAATGATCAGCACGTCAATAAAATAAAGAAATTGGTGCCTGAGAATCGATGAATAATATTCAGAGAGATTACTGGCATCGTTTGAATATCGAAAGGATTAGAGAAAATGATTTATTTGAAAGATCCCTTAGGCTTAAGAAAAATGAAATCACGATTGGCTCCAAATCACTCAATTAAAAAAAAAGCGTCGCGTTAACGTTTGAGAAACAATGCCTTCCGACAACCAGAATGTCATGCAACGTATTATTACTGGCGATGAGTCTTGGATATATGCTTACGACCCGGAAACAGATGATCAATCGGCCGAATGCTGTGGCAAAGGCGACCTGAAGCCGAAAAAAATACTTCAAAGCAAGTCAAAAATCTAGGTTATGTTGAAAACTTTCTTCAATTATCGAGTTGTGGTGCACTCCGAGTTTCTTCCAACCGGCCAATCTGTCATCAAGGAATACTATTTGAGTGTTGTGCGTCGTTTACGCAAAGCTATTCGTAAACTTTCGCCGGAATTATGTGACGACTTCCTGAGCTTTTCGCCAAATAAACGACATACATCGTTCCGCAGCCACCGTATTCGCCTAGTTTAGATCTATGTGACTTCTGGCTTTTATGCAAATTAAAATAATTGTTCTGTGGAAACCATTTTTAGCTAATTGAAGACATAAGATTCCGGAAATTGACCTTTAAGAACTGCTTCAGGAATTAAACAACAAAAGTTGGCACAAGTGTATATATATATATATATATATATTGAGCCACGAAGAGCACTTCGAGTGGGAGGACATAGATTTTAAACAATAAATTATAAATTTTAAAATTCTGAACAAAATCGTACTATTTTTTGCCCATAGTAGTATAAAAAGAAATTCCTTCATTTGTGCGTACAGTTTCATATTTTTACACTATTTCGCGACCCCATGGAATTTTTTGTGCTACTCAAATACTCGCGTTCTGAATCAAGTACGGAAAATGAGAACTATATATGTAAGTAAATGATTGCCTTTTTATAGAAAATATAATTTAACCCTCATTGCGCACGGAGCAGACACTTTCGTTAGGCAACTGGTGTCAAGTAATGCTTAGAATTACACGTCATCTCCAGACTCCACCATAAGGAAAGACATGACACAAATTAATATCAAAGGACTTTTAAATTTCATATGGCCAGCAATATATATAGAGTTTTACTACAATAAAATCTCGATTTTTAGTATTATGGTACATATGTATATACGTTCCCACACATACTAATTACACCCAACTCCTTTTTTTACACGGTTTTTTTTACACGGATTTGAAGTTACACGGTTAAAAGAAAAAATAAATTTTTCTAAAAAATTTTTAATTATCTACGGTTTTAAAATCACTGTCTTGTAATTACTTGTATGTTTGTTTGTTGGAAAATCCCTATTCCTTCATACAAAAATAGTATTATGCAGCACTACATATTCGAATATTCAGGTTCGGGATATAATAGGAACATTACACAACACTACGAAATGAATAGGTTGGTAATGCTTTTCAGCTCGTCGTTCGAACTTGTTGTTCGCTTCATTCTATATTAAATAAAAATTTCAACATTGGTATTAACATACTTGGCGCTATTGCTGAAATGAACACACATAGTAGTAACTGGGAAATTCCCATATTCGATAACTCTTACCTACACATTTTGTTCTTATACATTTACCTAAAATAATTATTAATCAAGTTTTTAAAGTTTATTAGCTCGCAATATTTTATCAATTGTTCGTGCTATCAATTAGATTTAAACATTTTTAACCTTAATAAGTGAAAAAATATATTTTATCTTTAAATTTTTGGTTAAGCTTTAAAAATACAAATTTTTTCCCTTACTACAGTTACGAAAATGTCCAAATTTTCTTTTTTGGCTTAAACGAAGCTACTATTAGGACCATTAAGAAAAATGAGAATGAAATACGGAAATCTGTCATAAGTTCATCAAAAAATAGTTCCAAAACATCGTCATACATTAGAGATGAAGTGTTAGTAAAAATGAAATAATGTGTAGTGTTTTAAACTGAGGATTTGGTGCAAAAGAGAATACCTGTAGATGGAAATATTATGAAGCAGAAGTCACTACGAATTTATAAGCAACTGCAGATATCGGAGCCATCAACAAGTCGCCAAGATAAAAGAAAGGAATTTTCTGCTAGTGATGGATGGCTAACAGGATTTTTTAAAAGAAACGCATTTCATAATTTAAAAATTAAAGGAGAAATCGCATCAGCAGATGAAAAGGCAGCTAAAACCTTTCCATCAGAACTAGCCAAAATAATTACAGATGGGGGCTATGTCCCCGACCAAAATTTCAGTGCCGATGAAACTGGTTTGTTCTGGAAAAAAATGCCTTCCAGGACTTTTATAGCAAAATCCGAAAAAAATTCTAGTGGTTTGAAAGTTGCTAAAGATCAGGTAACATTTTTATTGTGTAGCAACGCTTCTGGTGTCAAAATTTTAAAGCCCCTTTTAATTAACCGATCATTAAGACCACGTGCTTTGAGAGGAAAAAACATTCAAGAGTTGCCGGTCCATTGGAGAGCGAATAAAAAGGCTTGGATGACAGCAGGTCCATTTATGGAATGGTTTGAAGAATGCTTTGTTCCTGAAGTTAAAATGTATATGGAACAGCAATGTCTTGATTTTAAAGTTCTTTTGCTAATAGATAATGTGCCAATTCATCCCGTTTTAGAGCATCAAAATGTTCAAGTAATATTTTTGCCACCTAATACCACTTCCTTGATTCAACCATTAGATCAGGGTATAATTACTACGTTTAAGCTTTATTATATTCAACGAGCATTCCAACATATTTTAGATGTAGTAGAGAAGGACAACCTTACTATCGTTGATGCATGGAAAAAATATTCTATTTTGGATTGCATTATATGCTTCAATGGCCAAAGAAAAGTTAAGGGTATCAACATTAAATTCCTGTTGGAAAGCACTTTGCGATACCGGACAATAGCGTAAAGCTATGAGACTTTTGAAGTAATATTTTTTTCCATCATAACCTTTTAGTGAAATCTCTTTACAGCGAGCCCTTCCGAGTCTGAGAAAAGGGAAATGGTCGCTGGCGGTCAAATCTGGCGAATGTTGTAAGTTGGAGACAAGATCAAAGCGTAATTCTTTTAACATCGATATATCGTCATATCGCATGCTCAATCTGACAAAGCTCGTGTAGAAAGAGCAACGCAACACTATCGCTCACAACACTTCTTCATTTGCAAAGTTGTGATAATAAACGGGGTATCGTCACTTTGAGTCCAAAAACTTCAAAACGATTGCTATGCTCGTTATGATTAGTACTCTAAGTGTTCGTCCATTTCGTAATTAATTAAGACAGCGAATGTTTGAGGGCGTCGTAGAAGCTGTAAATATAAATATTGGAAACTGATAATGAAATCGATTTGTGTTAGTAATATATTATATATTGTACATATATTGTATATATATACAATACCATAAATCGTTTAAGGATGCTCGAAAGTGAAGTGAAAATGTTTATTGACCTTCAATCATCTAACGAAGGAAGTATTCGTAGCTTTCCAAATTCATAAATACCCACATTTTTAATTATGATATTGTAAGTTTACCAGCAATTTGAGAACGACGTTGTAATAATTTTTTGCCATGCAATTTGAAGGACATCGAAATGAGTTGAATCTTTCAAACCCTCTTCATTGCAATTTTTCCTGGAACACACGAATAGACACGACGTTTTAAACTTCCTTACGATGCTAAGCCATCACACCAATTAATGGCAAAGTATTTTAAAACTTTACTACGGTATTAAGTAAGTTTTAAAATATTTTCCTTCTGCTTTATCGTATATTTTCTTTAACTTCTTTCTTCTGATAAATCAACTTGCTAACTGTCTTTGTTGCACCTTTCCTCTATAATGTCTAATTGGATGGATAAAATTGTTGAAGTTCTACGCGCATCCATACACACATATATACATATATGTGTGTATGTTATATATATACATAAATGTATATACATAACGTAAATACTAAAGTGAAGTGAAGATGGTACATAACGGTGCAATACCGTGTTTCTTTTAATGAATTTTTTGTTCCACTTTCGTTGCTGCGCAAAATATTTTGCGCCAGTTGACAGTTGACAAACTTTGGCGCGCCGGCAAAAAAAGCTGGAAAAAGTGGAAAAATAAAGTTGAAAAGGAAAATAAGTTTTTTGTGCCACGTCAAATACTTTAGCACGCTCACTTACATTGTACAGCGGCAAAACTAGGTGCTCGTTATGGAAAAAAATACTGTACAACAAAAACAACAAAGTATTTATGTGTGTGAGTAGAAAAACACAGCGCTGTTATCAATGCGCCTTTACACAGTTGTCGAGTTCGGCAGGCGCTTCCGTGCAACTTGTACAAGTTGCCAAGATGTAAGTACTTATTTGTTGCTGACACACTTTTAAAACAACCAAGAGTTTTTCTGCAGACAGCTGACAAGTAACGACACGACTAAAAGATAATTGAAGTTTAATATTTAGAATGAGAGCACGTGATATGTGCAAAGCGATTAATTAGTTACACATATTACTGTGAAGCGATCCACGGCTTTCCCTCCGTACGACAGTAGAACGAAGCGCACATACTTACTGCAGAGCGAGACTCCAGAGATAATTGATGCATACAGTATATTAAAGAATTTATAATATGTTTCACATATACAAAAGATTCCTTGCAAGAACTTGATTTTGAATAGTTAATATGACTACCAATATGTTATAGTGGTCCTAAATCGGCGGTTCCGACAAACACACGGTTTGGTGAGAAAAGGACGTGTGCAAAATTTTAATGCTTTATAAAAAGTGCTACAGTGATCGGATTTAGTTCAAATATGCGCAATTTCGTTCGATAATCTGTTTCCAACTAGACGGCAACTTCATAATATCCCCCCCATAGAAGCCCCTCTCCTTATTTGCAGCTTCGACAGCTTCAAGCGGTTCAGTTGTACGCGGTAGATGGTAGAATTAAGCTGACCATATGGGAACAACTCATAGTGGATGATTCCCTTCCAATCCTACCAAACACACAGCAAAACCTTCCTGGCCATCAATTCCGGCTTGGCCACTGTTTGAGACGATTCACCGGCCTTCGACCACGATTGTTTTCTTTTGATATTGTCGTATGTGACCCATTTTTCGTTGCCAGTCACCATCCGCTTCAAAAATGGGTCGAGTTCGTTCCGTTTCAGCAGCATCTTGCAGACGTTGATTCGGTCCAGAAGGTTTCTTTCGCCAAATCATGCAACACCCAAACATCAAGCTTTTTTGTGTATCCAGCTTTCTGCAGATGGCTTAAAATGGTTTGGTGACCAAATCCCATCTTCTGGGCGATGTCACGAGATGCCAAATGCCGGTCTAACTCGATGTTTTCAATGATTTGATCGGTATTCGTCGTAACAGGTCTTCCGCCGGCTGGCTTATCCATGGTGTCATTTTCACCCGCCCTAAATCGTCGAAACCATTCCTCCGCAGTTCGAAGTGATAGAGTACCATCCGCCAAAACACCATTAATCTCGCGGAAGGTTTCTCTAGCCTTTGTTTATTATAATAGGCAAACTAATATATACAAACGGTAAGATAGACATACGGCATGACTAAATCGAATCAGCTCGTTAGGCTGATCAGTTAAAATTTATAGCTTGAAGGAAATGTTTGTGAGAAGATATATTATCAGCAACTCTCCACCAACTTCCTCATCAAACTTCCTGGCTATTGTTTTTCAAATCGGAAGCTGCTGTAATTGAGACAATAATAGCCTTGGGCTCACTAACCATGCGTACAGAGTTGTTTAAGACATGCCTAACCTCGTTATTATTTACATGGAATCCCTTTTTATAAGACTAGTATGGGTTCCGGGTCACAACGGAACCGCAAGTAACAGTAAAGCTAATGATCTAACAAGGAAAGAAACCCAAACCGCGCTATATGTGGAACGGCGAATACTCCAATCTTTGTATGTTCTATTACTGGTTAGCCAAGCTTCGAGGAAGCTTGTCCAGCATTGGTCTATCATCGGTTCATGTGCTATCGGAGGTTCCTTTTGCCCCAAGATTGTCCGTAAGATCGAGTGAACTCTTTGCCTTCAATAAGGTTAGCATCTGACTAGTCGTGGATGTGGGCGTGTTTTAACGACAATAGCTTTATCCGCGTTTCTTTTATAAAGTTGAGAATCTTAAGGAACGTCGGCTGTAGAAGCTGTAAGGAAAAATACGATGGGGGAACATGCTAGCACTTCCATTTTTATTGACCCTCGGTTGCGAGATCAAGTCTCAAACACTTGAAATCTCACAAATTCAGGCAGCTCTCATCCTCTTCTCCAAACTAGTGGAACAGAAATTATACGACTAGGCAAATTTGAATTGGCTACAAGTAGATGCTTTGCTGATCTGTAAGATCTAGCATCGGAGTTATATTACTAAAGATTGACAAAGGACTGCATAACTTAAGTGCGATCTCTGAATCTTTTGAGGCAAATAAGAAGGAAATTATGATACAATTCCCAGAGTTAATAAAAATTAGAAGAATGAAAGCGAAGACAGGCTGGAAGCAAAGCAAATTTGCCCAGGGTACATATTCTCACGAACGAATCATCTACTCGAAACATTAATCTCAAACCGAAGATCTTCGCTTGTTCAAAAAATGTTTCACTGCTGTTAGAAGATGACAGTGAGAAAAAGGTGAAGCACTTACTTTGTGGATGTCTATGTCTAGCAGCAAAGATACATAGAGTAATGGAAAAGTTCGAATTTAAGGAACTGCTTGGAACCTTGGATCTTCTTGGAGCTTTTCAAGACCCATAAAGCGAAGCATTTTTACTTGGGAAGGTCGAGCGGCATCCGTTCTTGCACAAATTGTGTTGCGTATTCAATTTATTTCAATTTAAGATCTAGACGTAAATTGCGCCAAGTCGATCCAAACGTCTGTCCGAGTTGCTGCGAACGGCGCCGAACCGACTCTCCGCGATCTTCGTGTATACTCTCAACTACAGCTACTATATTTGTTTTCACTGTGTGCTGGATATGGTCAACTCGGTCGAATATTATCTAACAATGAATGCTAGGTTTAAAGATGGGCGATGGTGTGGATAGTACGCTCAGTTAGGCGATTATAATGACCATAAATAGAGCGAAGCGCGCGGAACACATTCTTTACAGAACGTGAATTTTCGTCACTACTTCTGCCACAATTAATGACTGATGTTATTAATATTTAGAAGTCAACATTGACTGTACAATTTCTATGCTCAAAAAATCCATTCGTCTTTCGGTGTCAATTTAAAATTCGTAGTAGTTTGCTTCATTTCGCATTGAGTAACATCAAGTCACTTTCCACAAGCTCGGTCAGACATGATGCAAAGGTGTAAAAATCAATTATGGCAATAATGGTTCATCCTGGTCGAGGCAAGGAATATCTCTTATATACTGTGACATCTGTAAAATGGTATTCTTTAAATCTTAAGTCAAAAAATAGGAATTCGTGCACATTCTACATATGTTAAAATTTGCATAATTTTTTATTTGTAATAGTTCTCAACATTTACCAAATGTTTTCAAACCGATCTCAAAGACATTTGCAGTTAGGCTTAGATAAATTACTAACAAGAAGTACCGGGAAAAGCATCCGTGGTATCTCTGCGTAGACTCTGTGCATGCAGCTACTACATACTAACCCATTTTTTGCAGACAACGAAATTATCATTAAATGAAGTAAATGTATTCCTGAATGTATACGCTATGTATGTATCTTTATTATTCACCATAATTGATGTGTGAAAATGCACTTGCTGTTATATACCATGTGAAGGTACATTCGTAGAACATGTATACTCTGTTACGAATAATAATATTAGAGCACTGTGAGCTCATAAGCATAATAAGCCACGACTGCTTTGATTCGCTTATCGCACGCCGACAGCTTTGCCCGTTACACATGCGGAACTTCGTGTACTAGATTGCTGACACATGTTTCCTTCGTCACACATATACATATTTAGCGAATTTAGTCACATTTATGCTTCTGCTGTGAATTGCTTAAATCATCTAATGCATTCCTTCATTTAATCTCTACAGAAGGCTTGAAGTCTTCATTTAATTACTTGATTCCCTAAAGTGGAAACCATTGCATCTCCGAGAGCATTCAACGGGTCTTTTTTTAAACATGCAATTTTCAATGAGAGAATGCTTCTTTTGAAGTTGATCCTTTGATTGCTGTTGCTTGACTTATACTTAATTTGGATGGCCGCTTCATAATGAACAGATTATCTCTAGAATAAGGGCTCGGTACATGTAACACATTATCCGGACAGCATTCTGTCGACATAGTTGTCTCTCGGATGCGCTAATATAGGTCTCGTTTTATGGTTTACCCTAATGCATAATGCTCAGTCTCAGAGACGCCTTAGAGGGCGCACCGAAGAAGCTTTTGCTGCTGCGGAGCAGAGTATCGAAAAAGACCCGAATGAGTCCGTCGTCCACCGCGCCCAACAATTGGAGCTAAGCCCATCGACTTTATGAAAGATTTTACAGAAGGATCTTAGTGCGTATAAAAATTGAAACGCGCTAAACGTTCGGGGAATGAGCAGCCGATACCAATTTAATTAAGCTCACTTTTGGTTGAGTGGGTATGTAATGCGTATTAAACAAAATTGTCTCACTTAGGGAGACGTTTATATAAAATCTACTATTGTTTACTCTATGAGCAGAGAGTGAAATGCTATAATGACTTTTTCGTATCTCAATTGGAAGATTAGATCTCAATTGATAAGTGGACGAGCTTTGGTTACAACAAGACGGAACTACATGCCGTAGTTTCTTAAGATCGTATGATTCAACGGCGCTGGATTGATATTTGTGATCTTAAGTCACTTGTGAACGAAAGTAGAAAAAGCTGGCTTCAATAAAATAGCAATTTTCCTCTTGCATTGGAGCTAAAACACCCTATATCTCAACATGTACTGTGCGTTATGTAAAGAGTGATCCATTTTTAGGCTCAGAAATTTCAAATTTAATGGGAAATGTTTATTATCATTCGAAGCAACATTCTTTGACACCTATTTTTTTTTAATATTATCTCTTTCAAATGTTGGTCAGGACTACGTCTTAGATGGTCTATCTGTTGTGTCCAATTTTCAAAGACTCGTTCGAGCACTTTGACTGATAACTGGCGAATGACACACGTGGTTTTCGCACAAAATTCCGAGTGATAGTCAGGAACCCCACCTTCTCATTTATGGATGTCTACTCAGTTTATTTCCAACATTATAGGCACTGTTGCATGCCGATCAATGAGGATTTATATTCAGAAAATGTCGGATGTTTTATTACAGAGTCAACAAATATGCTTCACATACATACATACTGACAAACATGGATCCTCAAGCCTAAATGTATATTTTGCATAATTTTGTAGCGGCAACGTCGAATTCATCACACATTCATCATAATTTATATGCTTTTGGAGCAATCGTATTCATGAAGCTCATGACTTTTTCATGGATTGTCCCACACATTCTATTAACTAGCTTTATTTAGTGAGCTTCAGCAGTTTTCTTTCACGCCCACACACACCACGTCATATTCAATGGCGCATTTATCCATTTTGAGAGCCCACAGTCAGTTGCAACCACGATGCCACAAATTATCAGCACCCAAGCTGCCAAGACCACGCACACACACACACATATAAGCCAGCAAACAATCCTGCTACACAAAGCCTGAGTATTTGACAGTCAAGCAGCGAACTGCGCGGCTATCGCACACACGCACACAGCCACACATACGCACAAACAGATAAGTTGTAGAATGCCACCAGCGCCACAAATTTTAAATTGATGTCAAGTTTTACAGTAAAGTGGCAGCGCCATTGAGCGTGCTGAGCAGCAGTGAACAAATGTATGTTAATATATGTGCCTCCATTCGGTGGGGATCGGGAGCATGAGCTTGGACCGTAGCTTTGTTAGTCGCCCCGCCTCTACTGCAGTGGACGGTGTGGAGCGTGTGGAGAGTTTGGTGTGTGGCATAATGCAAAGCACAGGCAAACCCGTCAAACCGGATGTCGGATGTTGAATGCTGAACAGCTATTCAGCCCGGCTGAATATTGAATGGCCGGCCAGGCGTGTTGAGCGTCTGCCGGATGCTGTAAGCACTGAATGCCGGATGCGCGCATAAAAGGCGAATGAACACACAAAACACACAACTTTCGACACCTGCACAAAGGCACTTCACATTCTTGCATATTCACACAAATGCTTATGTAAATAAATTTGTGTAAAATGTTTGTATTTATCTGCGGGAATAAGGGGAAAAAATAAAAGTAGGTAAAATGTAAACAAAGGCGTAAATGTGCGCCAAGCAGAGTTATTGCCCTGTAAGTGCGACTGAGTGGATCGGTCGAAACCCGATCAACTGAAGTCAAGCTGGCATATTAGCGCAGCTAAAACGGCAGGAAGAAATAGCTTTAATTTTGAATACTTCTGCAAAATAAATATACAAATCGTCATGTTTGGATCAGATCTTAGCACTTACGAGGTATGACAATTAAGTAATGAGACTGATTCCATAAAAACCGTATATTTGAAAATTATTTTAAAACTCTGCCATCCCCTTCAAAGTAGTCCCATTGGGCAGCTACACAGCGATTCCAGCGTGTTTTCAATGCTTCGTAACATTTCTGGAACGCTTTGACTGGGATGTCCGCGAGTAAACTCGTCGCGGCCGCCTGGCTGTCCATAATCGACTCAAAATGGGTTCCTTTGACCACCGATTTTGTTTTAGGAAACAAAAAACTAACACGGTGACATTTCGGGCGAATAAGGCGGCTGTTGCAACACGGCGATCCCTTTAGAGGCCAAATACTGGGCCACGCTGAGGGCGGTGTAGAACAGCGTGTGTCGTGATGAAGGATCCAGTTACGAGCTATGTTAGGCGCACCCTGTTGACTCGTTTTCGCAATCTTTCGAGTACTCGGCAATAGTAGACTTGATTTTTTCCCCGGTGGAACGAATTCTTTGTGGATTCCACGGCTTTCAAAAAAGGCAATAATCATCGTTTTCACCTTCGACTTGCTCATGCGAGCTTTTGCGTGCGGGGGGCGCGCGAAGACAACCAACTCTTACAATTTTAGCGTACGTTTCCGAAGCTGTTTGGCCCAATCTGGCGCAAAAATGTATCGCGACGCGTTGCTCTTGATTTCGTTTTTCCATTTTCGTGACGAACACTACAAACACATGTCTACTCAACTTGATGCAGCAGGCGAACTAAACAAGCTAGAGCGATGGTAAATGTATCAGTGGAGAGGCGAGGGATGCCGAAAAAAGAGAAAGGCAATTTCAAGGTCACAGGCTTATCACAAGCGGGGCAATAAAATCAGTCTCATTACTTAATTGTCAAACCTCGTAATTTTTTCTTCAATGGTCGCTTCTCTAACACTTAAAGTTATGCTACAAACACAGAACCACTTCCTTGACTCATACCAAATTCAAGAATATATGATAATTATACTTTTGTCTATCTCTACATAAATAAAAGTATTAAGAATTACATGATATTCGCGAGGGATCTACTGGTAATAGCACTTATTGGAAATTTTGATATTCCAACCATTTCAAATAGGGTTCAATTCGAAACGTATTTCGAAACATGCTCACGCCATAGCTCACTTGGCTCACTTGACGCAATTCTGCTTCACGGTGGCTCTCTCGTACCTAATGGAAATAGCTCACATTCATTTATACTAAACATGGTCTGGTTATCTATTGATTCAGTCGAAATGAAGTTTCGAGTTGAATTTTATTTTGTCATTCTGAGAAATGTTGTTACGCCTCCGGAGTTAAATTTTTTGGGCAACCCTGTCCAAAATACATATCTGCGGTTATTATTGAATTACGACACTGAGGATTTGGACTAAAAGACTTTCAAAAATTAAAACGTTTTCTTCTAAGGGTATATTAAAAAAGAGGCGATAATCTTTTTGTACTTAGATTGCCTTTTATATAATGGAATATTGTTAACCATAGAGCTGTAATCTGGTATCTCATAACTTAATCGTAAAATTTAAAACTGTATATCTCATACGTAATCACAACTCTGCAAAAAATAGAAAGGCTTTGTTCATAATTTAAAAGTTCTTCTTCCCCTCAAAGTTAAAGTTTATTTTCGGAATAGCCTTCGTTGCTCATAGTGATTCACATTTAATGTTTTAATGAGTCAAAACGGTTTCTCCGGAGCAATCGTTTGAATTCACTGAAAAGCTAGAAGTCACACGGAGCCAAGTCAGGCGAATACAGTAGTTGCGACACGGAAATTTACTTTCACTTAACTTATGCCCAAGTGATTTTTCAAAATGGTTTTCACTCATCATTCCTTCCTTTCCTCTTCAATAAGACAATACTAGCCTTCACACATCGACTAAAGCAACTGTATTTGCGAGTACTTAAAACATCGATTTGATGAATCATCCTTATACAATAGTCCTCACTTGGCGCCGAATACCTTTTTTTATTTTATCATTCCCGTACGTAAAAGATAAAGTATGTTCACCATTTTTGGATATCTGAAGGAAAGGTTGTTGCATACAGAACGTTTGTTTTGGAGGCAACTCAAACTGAGTGTACTTCGATAATTAGTTTAAACATATTCAAATTTTAATTGAATTATGAAAAACAATAAAACATCTTCGATGAATAAGGGCGAGGTAGGGGTTTTCACTTTCGAAAAATCGATTTTTTTGCCTTATCTTATTGCTTATCATTTCAAGAATCTGTCCTTAAAAATTTAAGTCGATAGAAGTAATATTCTTATAGTTATTGTCTTATTAGTCTCCTGGTCTTTAACGCTCTAACTCTATCAACTGAGGGCGGTCGGAATAGAAGTGTAGCTGAGAACGCGTTTTTCTCAAAACTACTTTTTCAAAGTTCGTGTTCACTGTCATTTCAAAACTACTTGATCGATTCATGTCAAACTTTGAACACATTTTTAACATATAAAATACCGCCCTCAACGTTTATTAAATAATTTTTTTTTTTTCAGTAATGGTGCTTTCCACCCACAAAATTGCCGAATTTTTGGTGGAAAATAACAGTTTATACTTTAGATGGCCACCAAAAATTTTTTAATGTAAAAAAAAAATTATCAGAAAACGTTGGGGGGAAGATTTGATAATAGTTTAAATAATTTTTCTTGGATTTTTATTTTCGGATAATTTTCAGCCGAGTTACTCGTATGTTTTTTCTGAAGACGTTCTGGCAGCACTGCTACCGGCTTATGCCGCAATATTTCTGCATGATAAAATTACCTTATATTGTCAAAAATGTGCTCTATAATGTACAATAGGTCCGAATAAAAATACTCAATCCAGATTTGAGAAATAAATTCACAAAACAAGTTTTTTTATCTTGAAAACCCTAACGCCCCCTTAAAATTTGATTATCTTTTCTCACCTCGCAGTCATCTAGCCGTACAACGATGAGCAACCATTAAATGTCGACTCTCCACCCTCGGCCACCCTCGTGTAACAGATTTCAGTTCAAGAACAAAGTGCAAAGCTAATCAAAAGGTCTTTCTTAAGTTAGAAGAATTAAACTTATAAAAACTATAACATTCTCTTCTTCTTCATTTATTTGACATCCAGACAATGAGATAAGAATATAATATTGCAGATATTTTAATAGTTTGAAGCAAAACGTTGGTGACGTAAAAGATAATTATTTTAAGGATTAACGTTAAATCAGAAATGTAAGTTAGGAAGTTGTACTATTTAAGAATCCTCAAACTATTCGGCATAATTAATATAACAACATATGGATATGGGGAAGATAGGGACATAGGTTATATTATACTAGCATATCACTCCATTTGGCATCCTACTTTTGGGAAAGAGGATCTCATATAGACAATGAGATGTGAATATCAAACTTTCGGTTTTTTAGTACTTAAATATATTAAATTCCGCACGCGACAGCTTTCTAAAGAGCCAACTGAGCGACTGAATTTGTTTTGAACTATTACATAACATAGACTCTTCTCCCGTAGGCCAATGACGCCTACACCCCGTCGATCACTACGCACCTTTTTTTTTAATACTTACATTTTTAAATTTGTAGTAGATTTTCGGTGGAATTTTCAATTCGAATATGTAGTTCAAAAAATTATATATAATTTTATTAATTTATTCATTACTTGTAAAATAATAATACAATTATTATTATACAAAAAACATAACGAGCACTAGCTACAGAGGCTTTCAGCTCACGGCTTAATTATAAAAGAGACTTAAATAATAAAGATGGAACCCTCCATGTAAGAAATATTTACAAGCAATATGTTTTTATGGACTAAAAATTATATGTTATAAATAAATTTAAAAGGAAGGGTAACTTAAATATATTTCTTTTACTTTGTACGAGATAGGAATTCAGATATTTTAGTGACGTTTACAGGAGATGTTATTTGCAATAAATCAAGAGCTCTTTTATTCTGAAATATACTGGTCCTTGCTGAATTGAAGAAGGGGCATTCATCCAGTAGATGTGTTATGGTTAAGGACGACGAATTACGATATGGACAGGATGATATACGGTTTTCATTTAATAATTGGGAATGCGTTAATGACGTATGACCAAGACGAAGGCGAACGAAGGCTTTTATATCTTGGCAACGGCCTAATGGCGGATCAGCAGATTTTTTCCCCTCTTGGTTGCAGTTGGCGTAGTGGTGTTGCACATTCTTCCAAGCATTAGCTTTTACGGCTTTTTCGATGTAGTCGAAAACAATCAATGGCTGTTTTGCCGCCAATGGCTGTTTTGCCGCCAATGGCTGTTTTGCCGCCAATTTGGCGGTTTGATCGGCCCATTCGTTTCCACTAATACCGGCGTGTCCAGGGATCCACATAAATTTTATATTTGTGTTCCCAATTAGTATGTTTCTAGTTTGCGCAATGAGGTAGGATTTATTGGATGCATTTAGGAGAGCTGAGATTGTAGACTTGCTATCAGTACATATTAGTGCTTTTAAGTTAGAGCTTTGTACTAGTGATAGCGCATTATAGATGGCTGCTGCTTCTGCGGTGTATACTGAGCTGTAATTGGGCAGCTGTCCAGCTGTAGAAGTTGGCCTTTGAAGTGTCAGTAAAAATGAGTTTCCAATGTACGTAGTGTTGCACAATGAGATATTTCAACAAACTCTGATATACCCTGGAATTAGTGTTCTTTTTTGATGTTTTTGAAGTTGTAGCTCGAACGAAGTTTCTTTGAGTAGCCATCAGGGGGAAAATGAAATAGATTTTTCTACCAGTGTAATTGTAATACCAAGATCTTTAGTTAATTTAATGCATTTAAAATAGTGGAGGGAGTATTGGAGTTTGTATTGTCGGTCAATTTGTCTTCTACTATACCATATAAGAGCTTGTTATTGCAAGATAGTAGTTTTGGAATAAGCTTTTGCGAAGTATGTATAACTCCTTCCTCGATAGATGGGAGTCCGGCTTCCGCAGCACATCATCAGCATAATTAATATGCGAAATGAGTTTATGTTTAGAGATTATCGTACTGATTTCGTTAAATGCGATTACAAATAGTATAACAGACAACGGTGGTCCTTGTGGTATCCCGTTGTACATATTGTACGTGTTCGAAAAGGTGTTATAGATTTTGGTCATGAATTTTCTATCGATTTGGAAAGATTTAATAAAGTTAAATATTTTTTCACCAATTTGCCACTTCTCAAGCTGTCGTAGAATAACATACGAACCAACTCTGTCGAAGGCTTTTTCGAAATCCAAACTGAGAGTGGATATGTGGTTTCTTTTCAAAATAGAGTAAAGCATCCATAGTGTCTTGCCCTACCTTAAATGCCACTTGGTTTCGACTGAGAAGGTTTTTATTTAATGCGAACCACGAGATACGTTTTGATATGATTTTCTCTAATCAATCTTATATATCAAGTAATAAATTTTTTATAAGTATTTAGGGCAAAGTACCAATAAAAAGCTTTTATAGCGACGGCACTTTAAATATTTTTATATGTCCTGCAATGTCGTGGAACATTATTTCGGTTTATAATATATTGTGAGGAAATTTTAGGTCTATTTCTTGCAGTTTGACTTACATTATAGGTGTTTTAGTAAGGATCCTAAACTTTTTTGAGTATAGAGAGAATATTTGAACAGTGAACACATTTTTCAAAGTCGACAAGTGGATTTGGAATTTATTTAATTGAAACCAACAATAAAATCTTTCCATTTTAAAACTGTCACATTAAGTATACTACACGGGGACAACATACAAAATATCAAGAAGTAGTCCTTGGCTTTTAAAAGTACAAGTTCCATGACTTCCACAATGATCCCTGGACAACGCTTCTAATGTGTAATCAATTACCGTCATAATAAAGTAACGACGGGGACGAAGGCTTACTTGTCAGAAAAAAATTACGATGACTTTTTAAATATTTGGAAAGTTAGTTAAGGAATCAAAAGTTAGGTTTTAACTAAGGATGAATTTAGTATATAAAACTCGAAGGAAAGCATTATATCTGAAAGAATATCATGGAATGTTGCAAAATATACCAACGGCGTTAGTATTCTGACACTGCTTTTCTTAACCACCTTATTCCCTTCTCGCTCATCACGTATTCATATTTGTATGCATTTAAAGGTTCTTAAAGGTGCACTCGCGCACAATGGCGAAGAAAAAGCGACGAAACAAAAGCGCGTTGAATCTTTCATGCATATTTTAAATGAAAAGTAAACATATGCGACCCTTAGCCTTTCTTTCTTCAACACCAAAATATATATCTACGTTGACAAACAAATAAGAAAAAGCCGTGTGTGCTTTGTACGCTTTCATAGGCACTCGCAGTAGCGCTGCACTCACCGGCTTGCCATTGTGAGAACAGCAGAGAGTCGTCCGCGAACAGTTTTCACAGTTTCACACACACTTTTATTAATCTAAAGGGTCCGCTTAAAAGCCCACATCGATACTTTTCCGATATTTAACAAATATATTTGTAAATATGCTTATGGGTCGTGCGGAGTATGCGAACAGGGTTACTCATACGCCACGGCGCACAGCAGTGAATTGAGCTGACAGCGGCGGCTACTGGCGCTGACAGCGCACGACACCGTGCAATATTTGTCCATTTTCGATTTCTGCACACAAAAGAGTCGCACTCGAAATGCGGCCGCTTATTGAAACGATGCAGAAAGTGGAGGCGAAAAATATGTTGAAAATGGTAAATAAATATCGAATTAAATTATTAATAGTTGTAAAGTACTTCAAAGTGAACATATGTGAACTGAGATATTTTATTTATAATTTTGATGGAAAATATTCTGAAAATTATTTATTAAAACTGAAGTGTGTTACTTAAGCGGTTTAATATTTTACAAATATTTCTGTGTACATCAAATAGCTTCATACTCCGAACAGTGTTTCGACCCGAACGAAAGTTTGAGAACCCTGCTAGAGCTTGCCTTGGAGCTGATGAGGCAATGTGATCGCTATTTGAAATCATGGATCCAAAGGTCTCTATACTGCGCTGTAAGCTGTTATGCGGTGCATTAGCAGGTTTTCTGGTATTTCAGGCAAGAATCTAGGCCCTTGTTGTATAAGTGCTTCTTAAGTGTGCAGTGGCCAGTCCAGAAAGCGACAAGTATCCTGAATTTGGTCCTAGGAAAGTTTACTACATATTTAAACCTGCTGAGGTTATAACCCCATATTAGCAATTCCTCAAACCTCTGTCTGCCTACTCCTTAGCGATTTGATCTCATATTCAAAAATTGCTTTAAGTGCCACTTTGGCTATCACTAAGCATGGTTATACTCATTACGATAGTTGCGTTGAAAGTTTGTATCTATGCACCGACTTATGACAAAGCCTTCTGACTGAAAAATGTTCGGAAAACTCATTCCATTCTCAAAGTTATGGAGAGTTTGGTGCTTGGTCCTGCGACTTCTGCACCAATTCCCTCCGAAGCTTTCGAGTCGTCGGTATACTTGATTGTACTATTCCAATGCGGTAGCCCGAGAGTGGAATCACTCCATTAAACCTTGCTGCTAAGGGTAACCTTGAAGTTCTTGGTGAAGTTTGCTCTTTGCCAATTACATTATTATCTGACCTATTCCACACCCTTCTACTGTCATTTGCAGCTGGATGTGTTCGGCTACCTGACCGATTACTAGGTGAAGTGGTGTGAGCAGAAGCATGACTCCAAGTACTCCGGTCGGACAAGTGCGCACTACATTCGATGTTCAGACGCATGCAAGTCGTTGCAGTTTCAATAGTTGGAGCCCCACTTTAGTCTGCGGAGTCTTCCAGGTCCAAGCCGACGCCTTATACGGGTTTATCGGTCACACGGTCATGGTGTACGACCCCACCTACCACCTAATCGATCGCACAACATTAGTGCTTCAGTCAGTAAAAATGTTGGTCAACTCTACCTCTCTGCCCCCAAGGGTAAGGTTCTAGAAGCCGGACAGGGACCTACGTCTCGTGAAAGGGACGATGACCATCTTACAAGGATTGATGTTCCGCTCAACCTGACAGCACCATCCTTTATCCAGGCTTTAACTTGTTTGTATTAAGATTCTGGGAGTGTCGACGAATTCGCTTCGGACTATAATAACAATGTCATCCACGTATCCTTGACAGCGTAAAGTCAAAACGTTAAAGCTAATAAAAATGAGATAGCGATATCCTTATTGGATACAAGAGGACAAGTAGGACAAAACATTTTTTTACGGTGGTAACTTTGCAGAGCAAAAGGTACTTGAGATGTAGGGATACTCTTACTACTGGTAAATGGTACAACTTCCGAAACCGCAAAGACAATGCTGGCGAACCACATTCCTACATTTGCTGCTTACCTTTACGGCCAGAATGTATATTTTTTAAGTAAAAATACAAGAGACTTGTGCTGATGTTCGTCGCAGCGGTCACAGTAACATCAACTGCGACAGTTTAAAGGAAAGATTTCTTACTAAATCCGATGAGAAATCCTGTTTCTATAGCTGTCTATTCTCTGCTTCAGTTGACGAAAGCGAATTTTGTATAATATTTTTTTAAAAATATTTTTTATTATTTTTTTTCATATTTTCTATGTCATCTAAGCTTTGCTACTTTTCTTTGCTTCATTTCTTTTAAATTTTCTCACCACACTTCGCACCCAAATGACATTCTTTCTTGTTTGCTTAGCCGCTTTGCATACAAGTCACTTTTGATTTTAGCCACAGTCAGCCGCACTCAAGGCAAACATTTTTACGACACATGCGTTAGTGCTGTGAAATAGTTAGACCTTCGCCCAAACACTTTCGTTGATTGAGTCGAGCTGCGAGTTGAGCCGCAGCGCAGCCGAGAGGCAAATTTCATAGCAACCGACATTGATGATGTGCCCAGTGGTTGGCGGTTCGCAATTGACGCTTGCCGTTTGGCTTGCAGCTGATATGCTAAGGACGCGTAGAAAATAAACGACAGTTTGTAAAGAAAGGATAAGCGATAAAATGAAAGACAAACATCCCTCTAACCAGTGGAACCATTCCACACTTGTGTGAAAATTATGTGCTCCCACATACGACCGTGATATTAGAGTGAATGTGAATGTGTGTCAAAGTCCTTCAAATATGACAAAATATGGTGAACGTAAATGTATTGTAGAAGTAAATGCCTTTAAGTACATATTACACTTTGTCAAATGATGGCCTTAAAGATTGAGCTTGCGGTTACGTAATAAATGAGGTATTTATGAATGTTCGTATGTATATATTATAAAGTTAGTATACAAAGAAAGTATTATTTGCGTGAGTATATAGAGGGTGATCCATTTCGAGGCTCCCTATCTTTGCATAGAAAAACACAGAAACCTCAAATTTAATGAGAAATGTTTACTATCATTCGAAAGATCATTCTTTGACATTTATTTTTTGACTATTATCTCTTTCAAATGTTGGCTGCGGCTACGTTTCAGATGGTACATCAGTGAAGCCCAATTTTTAATGATTTTTTTGAGACTTTCGACTGGTAATTGGCTAAAAACACGCGTGATGCTTTACTCCACGTCCAAAATAAAAGCGCAATTGTCAACATAGGCTTTAGACTTTACATATCTCCACAGGAAAAAGTCTAACAGTGTGATAACATACGATCTTGGTGACCATTTGACCGGCTCAGAACGTTAAATTATCATTCTGGGGAAGATCAAGCAGCTTCAGTTCTTGCACAAGCTGTATTTTATGTGCATATATGTTTATGCTTGACATGACTCTGGTGTGATCTGTTAAAAAAGGCTATTGAAAATAGTACCTCTACCTGGATCCCCCGTTATTTATATGTTGGGATACATTTATTCATAAAATCTGGAATAGATATATGGTTCCTGCGAAAAAAAGAAATTCGTCTCGCAGCCCACGACCTTTAAGTTCTCCTTAGTTGTTTTCATCAAAGCACTAGTATTAAATAGGAACTCTGACGGAAGTTAAAAGTGGTAAAATTTTTTCTTACTAACAGAAAACTCAGTGACCAACTTAAATACCATAACTTAGCCATATATTGTTTGCAATTGTTGAAGCTCGAAGCTCTATTTTCTGTGAGGAATAGACAATAGAATCGAACAAATATGATATACTTATGTGACCTGGTCTATGGAAAGGGGGCTTAGGTGTCAAAAAATCAATTTTTTTTTCAATTTTTTTTTTTCGCACGTTAGCTCTCTTTTCGTAGACCAGGTCACATATGAGTATTTATATTCCATATTTTGATGATACGGGTAGCTTTTAAAACACTTCTTTGGGACTATATAATATAGTCTTACCAGCAAAAACCTCGAGTTTTCAATAAATCAGGGATCTTTACTTATCATGTTAAAAAAGTATTGACTGGCCTACGAAATATCTCGTCACATACATCGGAAGAGTTCTTTTCATAAAGGCAATATGTTTCGCCATTCTTACGCTGATTCTGTATAATTCCTTTCTATTTCCCAAAGATACTTGAAAGACTTTTGATCTAATCTTCACCCACGTTACACCAATATATTGATGATACTATAAAATCTGCGGTGGCCATGGCTTCCAGCAGCTATTACAAGAGGGGAAAGTTGAGACTATGGAAAGTATGTTTATGGGTTTGCCACTAAAAGGCTACCGATTGTCTTGGTTTTGAAGTTGTACTGTACTTACAGAAGAAACCTGTTCGAGAGGCTATGACAGACTTTCACTCATTCTTCAACAGGTGCATTTCTCCCACTTCACCTTTAGTTGCTGATCCATTCTTTTTTGCTGAGGAAGAAATTAATTTTTTTTATAACACCATCATATCTTACTTTCTTGGTCTTATTATGAATCCTGCCCCAATTCTGCCACGGAATCCACTATGATGTCATGTCCGCAATTTCTGAGCCGAACGGCTTAAAATGTTCCGTCGACATGGTGCAAGCGCTTCCTTCTGCTTTGCTACTGAAGTCTACTATTGATCTGAGAAGGTTCAGAGGGCGTATCCTACAAAAGCCTCCTAATTTGCAATTTAAATGAACGGTTACGACTTGGAAGAAATGATGGCACGCACGCATTTTTCGCAATGAATGTAACGACATATACGCTTCTATGTGTGTTAGTAGATAAGTGTGACACCGTTAAGTCACTGGAGTAAAAAACAACTTTAACTCAAAAAAATGTAGAAAAAAATATTGGAGAAGGCGAAAGTGTTGAAGAGCCGGTTCATCAAATGTCAAACTCGCGCGTGTATATGCGTGTGTGTGTGACGTTTGGCACAAATAAGGAAAACGGTGAAAGGAACGCGCTGAAATGCGTAGCAAAGCTTAATGGAAAGGTGCAAGTGCTTCACAAACCCGCAAACAACACACACACACACTTGCTCGTCGACACATAAACACCGGGCTACGTGTAAGCGCGTCTGGCTTTACAAAAACATGGCCAACTCACCAAACAATATAATGGAGAAAAGTTGAAAAACTGCCATTTGCTAAAAGCTAAGAGCCATGAAGCATGCAGCCAAGCAAAAACACAACTGAAAACACAACATTTTTCGAGAGCAAACTGCGATATACTCCTGCTGGTGGGAAGAGGAAAAAAAATGCGGCAAACAGAGGTCGGAAGGACAATCTTGCACGCCTAGAGCTTGCCTAAGGTAGACAAAAAGTCAGTGAGCAACGGCCGTCGCCACGCGGCTGGCCTTTAAGCGACGCAGCGTGGCGCGAAGTTGGCACAGTTTCTAATAATGTGCCGCTATTTGGAGTAGCCGTGCCTTTAGGCTTTTTTGCTCGGCCTGTGTAACTTTTACAAGCTTTTCTTCTTTAAGGCTAAATTAGAGCAAAACAGGAAATGTCAGCTGAGTTGATGAAATTTAGACCAACGCGCAAGGATTTGTTGAGTTCAAGGTCGGCTTATGGCTTAACTTGTGACCGAACTTAAAGCATTCGCTGTTTTAGTGAAGTTTCATAATTTATAGTTTCTAAAATAGTATCAGAGGAAGTATGTCTTCATCTGATTATGATGATTGTAGCCTCTTAACTCATGACAAAATCGTTCACACTTAAAGTTTGAATGATCCGTAACTGTACAGCAATTTAAGAACCTATCAAAATTAAATATTATTTCTTATACCATAAATCTAAATTACCAAAAACTACATGTAGACACAGGTCGCTACAGATCTTCAAACCAAAGGTAAAGAGGATTGATTTTGGTACTATACCCCAGATTAACCTTTGAGTATTTTAGGAAACCTTTTATCATGTAATAAACTATGCCGGCCGAGAAGCTTTGTGGAATCTGGAGTTAATGTCACTACAATGACAGTTTAGCAATTCTCGTCCAAGAATAGTAATGATTTCTACCTTATTTTGTTGAATCTCTGCTTCTTTGTTTGGTTATATCATCTACTATATCGTTTAATATAGTATGTTAGACAGCAATTCAGAGAGCAATTCAACAGGGTTAATTTATTTAATTTTCCACCATGACAGCGCTCAGCTTCATGTTGCAAGGTCTTTAACCGGTCTATAATATGCTATTATTATTAAAACACTAAAAAATATAGTTATCACGAATTACGAGGGCAGTATGGGATGGTGCATTAGCGTGGTGTAAAAACCAAGAATTGTCTTTCCACAATTCCCCCGTTTTTAGGCGGATATCGTTACGCAAACGACGCATAACGTTCAAATTATATTCCTTGTTGACTTTTTGACCGGTTGGAAGGAATTCATAATGCACAACACCTCGATAATTGAAGAAAACAGTCATCATTACCTTGATTTTTGAGCGACTTTGACGCGATTTTTTTGGTCTCGGTTCTCTTTTGGCACGATATTCGCTATTGATAGGTTGTTTCGGGGTCGTAAGCATATATCCAAGTCACATCGCTAGTTATAGTGCATTTCATGACACTCTGGTAGTCGGAAAGCATCGTTTCACACACTTCAACGCGATGCCTTTTTTCCAAACAATTCAATTTTTTCGGTACCAGTCGAGATTTGACGCGCTTGAGGTCCAAAACATCCTTCAAAATGGTATTGGCTGAGCCCTTCGATATGCCAACTTCATCAGGAAGGTCTCTGATTGTTAGTCGACGGTATTTCAACACCAAATCTTTGATTTGTTGAACGTGAGCTTCGTCGGTTGAGGTTGGAGGTCGCCCTCGACGCTCTTCGTCTTTGACATGTTCACGGCCGGCTTGGAACTCACTATATCACTTGTAAACATTTGTTTTAGACATAGCCTCATCACCAAAGGCTTTCTGCACCATCCTCAACGTATCCGCAGGAGAAAATTGATTCTGTAAACAAAATTTAATGCAAATTCTTTGCTCAACAAATTTCAACATCTCAAAAAACTCACTTTTAGCAGCTCAGAAACCGACACGTATTTCAAACACTAATGAATATTTTGACATGAAATTTGACACAAATGTGACTGAAAGAACTACCAACCTAAAAAAAAAATAATTCTCCAAATCCTTCGCCGCGCGCAGTTTAAATTCAAACCTTATTTTTTGAGCACAGTAGTAAGTTAAATCAAGTTAACTTTAAAAATTATATTAAGGAATAAAAATATTTAAGCAAACTAGGTGAGAAAGACCATATACCTATTGTGTTAGGTGCTTAACAAAATTTTGTAGAACAACTTATGATATCATAAAAATAAAAGTGGTTTCTTTAACATTGTTAAAAAAATAATACACTTACATACATATTTTACGTAAAGCGAACCTCTTCTGTTAAAATAGCTCAATAAAAATTACTTGAAATTTAATAGTAAGTTTCTATAACAAACAGTGGCACTTTTCAGGCACTGAGTTGAAGGACCTACAAACGCAATTAAAATATTTTAAAAACAAGTAAGGAAGACTGAGTTCGGGTGCTAACGTTGATTTCGGCATCGAAGTACTAAGGAGTACTGCTGACAACCTTGAATGGGCCTTTGGAGGGTGCTGATAAAAATGGACGAATGAAGTCACATCGAATGACGACATAGTGGCTTGATTCTAGTGTACTGCGAGCGAACTGTTTTGTTGGAGTATGCCAAGAAATATCGACAGGGCGCAGCTCTTGCATGATGTGACGCTGTTCTTTAGCTGTCTCTACGTCGTTTGAATAAAATTATTGATAGATAGGACGTCCACTGGTCTGCATTGTGGCAAAAATATCGAAAATTGTATTGCGGGTGGTTCGGTGTTGTTTGTAAATTTGAAATACCGAGACATTGGAACTGTTGCCAGAACAACGCGCTCTAAAATTGACCGCCAAAGTCAGACGTGATGTCCAGCCCCTAAGCAAGGCCTTAGCAACTACCGCCGACGTCATGATTGGTATTGTTACAGAGTCGGGCCCGCTATGTCGATGTATAAGTGCCCGAATTGAGAAGCTATCGGCGCTGTAGTATACTCTTGTTGTGTCGGATAATTTCATTCCATTGGCAACTAATGCAGTTCTTAGCAAACAGCTTACAGTCACGTTGAATGCCGGGCCAAACAAATCGCTAAACCATCGGTCTTTTGTGTTCATTGCATGAACGCTGAGCGAAACTTTAGAGATCAGCGGCGACATTCTCCTCACCTTTAACATAAAGTCGAACTGCTTTGCCTGTCGGTCTGGTGTCTTGTGTAGCGGCTGAGAAAATCAAAAATGAGGGTTTTATGGTCAGTATACATATGACAGATACGTCCTTCGATCATCTAAAGAAAGTGGTGAACAGAAAGATACAGTGCTATCAGCTCTCGACTTGTAACGAGTTTCAGCAAATAGGAATTTGCGTAAAAAATTTGCCAAAAAGTGGTTCTTGATTGACGATAAAAATTCAGCATAGCTAAAATACGCTGAATGTCCTTGGCGGCAGGCGGAAGAGGGATCTGAGTTAAGGCTTCTATATGGCTACACAGTGTACGGATCCCATCTTTCGTGATTGAATGTCTCAAGAATACACGCTCGACAGCTCCAAACTTTGATTTTGAGACATTAATGCTTAATTTGAAATCTCTCAAACGGCTGGAGACTAAACGAAGGCGAGCCTTATGCTCATCCAGGAACGTTGATGCAACACAAACGACGTCAAGGTCTTGTAAGATTTAAGCTTGGACTGTGACCTCGAATCACTTTTGAGCTGGTCGGCCAAGCAAAAAATTATAACTGACATTTTTTGTAGATCGAGAAAATTCTTACAAGAATGAGTTTCTGTTCCATTATACATGCAAACGGAAAAAGAAATATTTCTGTGTTGTTTCTACCGGCAATCAAAGAACCAAATGTGTCATCTGCTTCGTAATTTTGTACGATATTTTCAGGGTATCTAAGCAGAAAATATTTATTTTTGTTTTTGTTCTCCCTAGGTGTTAATCTTCCACTTTCAGTGTATTTATATTTTCCACCTTTAAAAATTGTATTTTAGATACGATCTTAAAGCGAAAAAATACGAATTTTCCTATTTCAATCTACAAATGTATGTACAATTGTAGCAGACTACTAATATCCAATAGTGCAACCACAGAAATATCCATTAAAAGCACTATTTCCACCCGCATAGATAGACAAATGTTCACTCGGAGGCTATAAAATGCATGTTCAATAATATGAAAGGCTTGTACAAATAACAGTTATTACATGTTGATGCAATTGCGCAAATTCGGCAGATTCTTTTGTTTATTCTCATGAAATTTTTGTTGTTTCTTTGTTTTGGTTTTTGTCATCGAATTTTATGGCTGAATTCTTTTGCCAACCATTTTGTTTGCCTTCGTCGCCGGTAGAGTTGCCGTTAAACGTACACACACATATGAATAAACGCACATATTTACATTGACTCTCTCTTACACACACACACATATCACAGTTTTCTTTTGCATTGCTTAAATGTCTGTTTGTAGCAGTTTTTCGCTTATCACACAATTCGTTTTTGCTGTGTGTCCTGGTTGTGTTCATTTATTGCTTTGTGTTATTTCTCGTTTGCACTGCCCCGTATTTATATTCCATTTACCCACGCGGCTAGTAAAAATGTCGATGTATTCATATTGTTATTTGATTTTGGTTTCAATTTGTATTCTTCTCTACATAGTTTTTTCTCAGCATTTCTTTTTTACACTCTCCCAAATGTCAGCAATGAATTTATGCGCAGGAAGTGAATCGTCTGGCAATGAAGCAATTCCGAGCCAATGGAGATGTCATAAATCATCACTATTTGCTATGCCACAGGCGTAGAAGGCTTGAGAAATTTCTGTTTGGCTATGAGAACGCAAATTTGTGTGTTTCACTAGAACTTCGCGCTAAGTGTTTCAGATGGAAAAAAAAGATAAACAAGACGAACATTATCGATTTTGTCTAAAAATATATCTCGATTTGTACGTTTAAGTTTCATATATTTCTCGAACTTCAATTCTCCTCAAATTTATTTCTTGCAAACCACGCACGAAGCCATCAAACCAATCCCGGAAGCTTTAATAATATTAAATCGATAATATTGAACGCTTACTATTTTAACATTTTATTTCACACATTTCAGTTTATATGTACTAAATGTATATATTTTGTCGAGAAATGCCTTAAAAAAGCAGTAGAGTTTGAAATGATAAGGAATTGAGTGAGAATTGTTAGTATTTAAGAATGTTGTCTAGAATGGCAAATATTTAACTGATTGCCAATGTCCGACCAACCCTGTAGGAATTATTTTTAGGGTACAAATTCTTTCCATATATACTACATATACAAGTATTTTTCTTTTTTGACACTAAAATCGGGAATCGGTCTAGGCCGAGGATACGAAATTCCGCCTCTATCCTATGCGAGTTGCCTCTATGCTATGCGAGGTCACTTGGTTTTTCCATCGGATGCGAGAACGCCTTTGCTTTCGTTGTCCACCCATGTGTCCTGAGTTGAAGAGGCTTTTCGCTTTTGTTCTCCAAGCTTACATTATTGGTGAAACTGATGGTTGTTCTCAAAATCATTCTGCATAGTCGTAGGAGTTTCGCAAATTTAGGCGTCGAATAAGCAGCTCCTATTAGTGCTGTCGTAGGCTCTGAATTCGACAAAAAGGTGATGGGTGTCGATCCGTTTGGCAAGAATCTTCACCAGAACTTGACGTATTGTGAAATCTTATCTATGGTAGATTTGCTAGCTCACAGTCTCACTGATAAGGTCCAATCAGTTTATTTACAATGGGATTAAGTCTTTCACACAATACTATGGCTCGTACATTATAGCGACGTTAAGAATACTGATTCCGCGATATTTAGCGCAGACTGCTGGATTTTCCTCTGCCGGATTTTCTTTCTTGTGGAAAGGGTAGATTACACTCATATTCTAATGCGTAGGCATGTATTCTTTCGACCAAATCATGCTTAGCTGCAGGAACATGCCTGTTTTTACCTACTCGCCACCGGCGTTAATCAGTTCAGCCGGTAAACCATCGGCTTCTGAGGCTTCGTTATTCTTCACCTTGTCTTGATCAAATGGAGGTCAATTTTGTCGCTGTAGATTGTTGGTGCGGGCTCCTCTGCACCCGTAGCATCACTGCTTCCATTCCTGTTTTTACAAAACGTGGCACGAGACTTAGCTTTGTACGCAGCATTTTTCTGCGAGAAAGGTAGTAACCTACTGTCTCTTCCACAGCGGTGGGAAGAGAACCTTCTTATAGATCCTCAAAGTACGGACGTCTAGTACACTGGAAGCGCGTCTTTATCTCTCTATCCCAATGATCAATTCGTTTGCGGGTGTTTTATGTATATTTATATGTTGATACCTAATGTTATAAAATACCATTATACGCGACGTGGCACAATCAACTATCCTCTCGCCACAGTCGTAGATGGGGTCCTAAAAGCTCAATATTCTGATCATTGATCCAAAGTTGCCTTCTTTGCCAACCTTGGCGTTGAAGTCGCCGAGCACGATCTTAACAGCGTAGCGGAGACATTTTTCATACACTTAATCAAAGTGTTCGCAGAATTGCTCTTTCGTATGGTCGTCCTTTTCTTCTGTCGAGGGGATATCAGAGTCAGTCAATATCAGAGTATTGTGATTTAATTTAGGTTGATGCGATTTGTGGCTATCCTTTCACTCATCGGAGTGAATCAGGAGGAAAAGTGACACTTGCCTCCGATCAACTATAAATTCTGCACCTAATTTGAGCACCCCATTTAGATACAATATATAATTACATATTTATGTTGTGCAACTAGTTTTTTTTAACAAATAAAAATGTATCATTGTATTAACATTTCTCCGAATATTTCAAGATTTTCCATGTCATTACGACCGTTAATTCAGACCTCAACCAACAATTTTAGGACAACCCTTTCAAATAAATTCAAAATACTGATTCCAATTCCTACAAATAATCAATAGAAAATCAAGATGCACCTTTTTATAAAATCGATCGCTCTTAAATACTTATATTGTATATAGGATGTCTACTTTAAGAGGCATAGAATTACTTGAACTGAGGTAAGTGTCATAAAAGCAGTCAAAGTAAACATTTGACGTTTATAGAAATTGACTTTTGACAAGTTATTATTATTCTGCAGCAACATTTCATTTCCTTACTATCATGTCAACATTTAAAATATCATTGTTATATTTTGAAGAAACCCTCCCGTCTTCCTTGTAACCAGAAAAGAATTGAGTCAGGTGCGGTCCGCATACTAAATACATTATACTTTTAAGGTGAAGATCAATACCGACAATTAACATGAAAATTTCCGCGACTGTTGTGGTTTTTAATCTTCTAAGTTCTAATGATTAAACAACGAATTGGGCTTGTCAAGAGGTCATCATACTTGATATGATTTGACAACGTAAGACTACCTTCTGTAAGGCACGTCAAGTCAATGGTCTTGGTATATCAGAGCAACGGCTTTTAGAAACCAACACTGGGCGGCTTTATTGGACAATGTGATGCAAAGCTTTACACGAAAGCAGATTTTTTAAAGAAATTTTACACTTCATTCCAGAAAGTATCCAAATATTAAACCAAAACTTTACGTTTTCCTTCATATGCATTTCTGTTGTTCTACATAATACAAACAATACTCTAAAATAACAACCTTTATTTATAGTGTCTATCACGTTTCATAATTTAGAAAAATGAAAGAAGCAAACAAAATTGAACATACGAGTATACTCTCCATTGGTAACGTGAAACTTTCTCGTCACATAATTTCAGGATGCCACATTTTGTCTGCATTGCGGAGCATAGTTGCTAAAAAATTATTTTATCGAAGCCACGAAAGTGTTTTTACTGGCACAATTTTTCTTCCACATACAAGGTCTGTTGCAAAAGAAACAGCACTGTTAAAAAAAAACCATAAAAAATTAATATTTTTCAAAAGCTATATTTTTTTATTCAAAGTAGTTTCCTTGCGCTTCGATACAGCGTTTAGTCCGGCCAATTAGCATTTCAAATGAGTGTTTAAGGTCATTTTTCGGAATGCTCTTGAGAATATCGGTCGTCGCCTTTTGGATAGCTGAAATGTCCTGAAACCAGCGTCCTTTCATGGGCAAATGAAATTTTCCAAATAGGTAAAAATCACAGGGAGCCAGATCAGGTGAGTAGGTTGATTAATGGTTAATATGGAGTTTTTTGTCAAAAAATCAGTGACAAGCGTCGACCGATGACCCGGCGCATTACGTGCAACAGGCGCCAGGACCCTGCCTAACGTTATTGTGATCGAGCACGACGGATGCGTGACAAAAGAGGCTTCATAACACCGAGGTAAAGCACAGCATTAATTGTTGATCAGGTGAGACGAATTCTCGGTGTACAATACCCTCTTAATCGTAAAAACAAATCAGCATTGTCTTTATTTTTGACTTCTGAAGACAACTTTTTTTCGGTGACTTCTCATCGACACAGAGGTCCTCACGACCTTCTTGGAATCGCTTAAACCACTCATGCACATTACTACGGGATAGGCACTGATCACCATAAACTTTTTTCATCATTTGAAATGTTTCAGTAAACGTTTTCCTAAGTTTAAAACAAAACTTAGTATTTGCTCTTTGTTCAAAATGCATTTTACGACAGATGACCAAAAGCTGCTGTCACTTTCTGATCGATAACATCGATTGTAGTTATCCAATTTTCTTAAAATTTTTACGAAATACCAACAAGAGATCAAGCTTTGTATTTCATGTACCCACCAATAGGTGGCGCTACCAGAAACAGTTACATATATTTAAAAAGTTCTGTTTCTTTTGCAATAGACCTTGTATATATATTTACTTCACAAATATAGAATTTTATTTGGACAGGCCCAAAGTCTTTACACAGTTAAAAATAAATATATATGTAGATATGTACAGAACAGTTTCTACATATTGTCACCAAAAATGCAAAATAATGTAACTTCATTTTTAAAAAGTTATAATAAAATCAAAAAACAATGCTACTCATAGCGACATAGAATTTAAATTTTGGTTATTATTTGGTTATATCTCGTATCGGTAGCTTAAAATTCTGTACTTATATTCAGTGTGATATATTTAATCTCAGTAAAAATCAGTAATCTGTACAAACTAAATTTCGAGTACCTTGTGTTCTATTTTAGATAACATACACTTCTAAAATATTCGATAGGATATGTACATATGTATGTATGTACATGACATCAAGTGGCTATATTAACACTACTCGTAAGCCAGCTTTTTGATGTAGTACTATGTGATGCAATCAGGTTATTTTCAGCTGTTGTGTTCAATCAGATTTACATATTTATTTTGCAAATGTTTTATGAAATTCGATTTCACCAATTTAATTGCCAGTGATTTTACATTTTATGAATTAGAATTGATGTTAGCAGCAATTAATATTTTAAGCAGTTTTGTAAGTCGATATATTTCTATACCCTTGCAACATGTTGTCCAGAGAATAATCTAATACAATCAAAATCAAATTTGACGCGGACAGGGCCAAACTGCGGGCGCTTATCGAATCGAAAAAATTTGATACAACTTTTTTTACGTTCGTTTAAAGTTTGATATCCATGTATCAATAAAAGTTTGTTTGGTTGTATGTTGACGACGGGAAAAGATTGTCTGGTGAGTTTTACCATGGAAAATTGAGCAAAGAATTTGCATGAAATGCTTTGTTTCCAATCCGTGGCTACGCAATCGTCGAAGAAGTTGCAGAAAGTTTTGGGAAGTCTACTTTATCAAGGTTACAAGTATTTGAGTGACACAAAGCTTTTTGTGGGGGCTGTGAAATTGTCGAAAACTTTTTTCATGAGTGTTGTCCATTTACTTCACTAACAGCAACCTCGAAAAAGTTCAAGAAACTTTGGTTAAAAATTTTCATGTTGGCAGCAGAGAGATATCAAAGGATCTCAACATCTCTTATGCATCCACTTATCACATTTTCGTTAATGTTTTGAATCTCATGCAAAAACGGTGTCGAGGGGAACTCACAAGAGAGATGCCTGACCACATAGCTGATAATCTTACATTCATCAAGTAATGCTTGTGGAATTGAATACGTAGTCAAAATTGTCCAACAAGCTAGTGAATGGCGCTCAAAAAATTAACCGAAAAAACTAAGGCACTGAAGCAGTTGAAGGCCATCGCCGCCTAGGGTTATAAAAAGTGTATAGGAAAGTGGTTGACATGCTTCTATGAGCTTCATTTGAATTGTATTAAAATTCATGATATTTTTCTTGTGTCAGTCCGTGTCATATTATATCATAAAGTAAAAGAAACCGCCAACTTCAAAATCATCATCATTATGCAATCATCATTACGCAGTACTAGACTTTCAGGAAGTGAGAGCGTGCCTATACCAAAAAAAAACCAAATTAGTAAAGATTGAAAGTCTGAGGAAATGATCACATGTTCTATAGATACGTAGGATACTATTGGACTAAAAAGTTAAACGTAAGCTTAAAAATCTCTATGAAAACTGAAAGATGATAGGAGGACGAAGAGAACAAAGTAAATATCTGCTGCTTTTATAGGGGTTTCCAATAAGAATCATATGGTTTATTAAAAAAACAAAACACACTAATTGTTAAGAAATGTTTTTTTATTTAATCTGAAGCACAACCGGTACAATTGAGTTAAAACACCATTTAAATGACCTCCACAACTTCTTTTGTCATGAATAGTCATGAATAGTATGTTCCATATTGAATTCCAAGGCTTGAAAAGAGTCTGG
>CM050323.1:18151682-18185638 GCA_027475135.1 Bactrocera correcta
CCTTTATTGCATTTAATTCGTTTACCGATGTGTGAGAATGGTGTCAAAGATGACATCAATATCCCGCTTAATGGCGGGTAACAGCGGAATAGATCAAAGGTATAGCTTCATAAGGTAAAGTGCTTCAAAAATAATAATTCTGTTGAAAATATTATTTTTTAAGCTTAGCCCTCAGTCGCATTAAGGAAAACTGACAAGGAATGGAATATTGTCCAAAATGGACTGCATTCGTAACAATTTTTACAAAATTTCGGCTGTGAATATTAAATGTGATAATTTTCTGATTTGGACAAATAATGATTAGGCTGATATCAATGCGGTACTTGTGATGGTGAGTTGAAACGGTTATTTTCGGTGCTGTTAATATTTATGCCCAGTTTGGCTTGCCATTTTATAATTAATGGACATACTAAGGAACAATACTTGCAAGTCGAGAAAATATATTACCAAAATAACGCTTGACGACATTTTGTTCAACAATGAAGCTTATTTATAGTTAATTTGTACGATAATATACCACTTTGTCGTACTTCGGGTGATAATAATACATAAGCCTTTATTGAGGCACCGTGAAATTTTCAAGTTGTCCCTGCTCCATAGGCAAAGTGAATCATAACAAGAAAGGTAAACCTAAGTTCGGGTATAACCGAACATTTTGTACATTTACAACTTGTAAAAACTAATCCGCGGTAACCCCTCTTGCACCTAAGATCTGTTAGTTACATGGTGTCTAGGTTAAGTTTTGTACCGATTTTATTCATTCTGAGAACAAAGATATACTGTTATTATACATAGACGCTATTTTAATTGCTTAAAGGTAACTCACACCGTGGCCGATATACTATATCTATGTATACTAATATTATAAAGAGGAAAGATTTGTACCTATTTTTGTATGTTTGTAAAGAATAGGCTCAAAAAGTACTGGGCCGATTTAAAACATTCTTTCACCAATAGAATGCTACATTTTTTCAATTTGACATAGGCTATATTTCATTTTGAAAAAAATTAGGGATCCTTGGTAAAATTTCAACAATGTAACCGAAGGAGTAGAAAAATGAGTCTTAAAATGTCTTTCGTCGAATGCGCTGCCGAAACTATTAGCGATAGAACAAAATAAGAACATCATAATGTCTACAAAAAACTCCGCGGTAGCATATGTCCAACTATTGTAGTTATGTCACTACAACAACTTTTTTCATTTTAAACATTAATGAAAATGCTAACCAATTCAAACCATGCTATTTATGTGTTTGTATTAATCCTTATCCAAATAAATTATTTTATGGTCAAGACCATTTAACTACATATAAAATAGTTTTTAAATTGGACTTTCCATTAAAAAGATATTACGAATTAAAGAATTCAAACAGTAAACAAAACCGCCATAGCGCCGTGGCCGTTGTTTGCGATGCAGTGTGAAAAGCGCGCCGAGCCAGAGAATGTAAAGTATAGAGAAGGTGCAAATTGAATTCTGTATGATATTCGATTTGGCGGCTAACAGAGCCGATAGAATCAAAGTAAGGAATTCGACGTTGTCGCTGCTATTTAGCAGAATTGAGCACATGCAGTGGCAAAAATATATGTAAAACGACTGAATTCATTATTTATTACTGTTATTTTAATTTTTTGATCATTATTATTTTAATTTTTTAATTTTTCAAAAGTGCCCGCCATCAAAAAAATTGAACATAAATAGACTTATATACAAATATAACTGTGGGATTTTTTTTAATACAAATAAAAATATTTGTGAACAAAAGTGTTTTATATCCAAATTTCCAAAAATAAATAATTGTGGTAGAAAGTCACCTGGAAGTTCGAAAATCTTTACAATAGTTATGTTGGGGCTAAGGGAAATATTGGTCGGATTAATACACAGAATACTATTATCGGGAAGTGCACTTTCCAAAATTTCAATTAGATATTTCACACATGGGCTGCTATCTTTGGTAAAAAGTCAACTGAAGGTACTGGCGTCCACATATTCAGCACCTTGAGTCTTAAACAGTTTTGTTTCGATTTGGAAAAATTCTAGTCTTAAGGTTTCAACCGTTAAAAGTTCTTTTCGCACAAAGTTTTATCCCGATATATTAAGTGAATTTTGATTTTTATGCTGGAAAGTGAAAGAATCGTAGACGTGGACGTAGTTCATTTTCACACTGTAATATAAAAATCTCCGAGGAATATCACGTACCATGTTTTATTGAAATCGGTATAACGGGTCTCGAGATAGGCAAAATAATAATAGAAGTAGGCGGTCGTCCAATTTTCACTCCGTCTCCTTTAAAGTCCTCTCATAACATCTCGGTGCTAAAATTTAATGTCTTTTGCGTATTTAGTTATTGATTTACCGCGCTTCAAGTAACATTGCCGTTATAAAGAGAGTGGGAACGAATTTGAATGCTGTAGCTTTAGGAGTTCTGGGCAGGGTCAATGCTTTTTAAAATGTCTTGCCCACGGATAGCCCATGCTACTGCGATACTTTTTTATACCCTGAACAGGGTATATTAAGTTTGTCACGATGTTTGTAACACCCGGAAGGAAGCGTTGGAGACCCTATAAAGTATATATATAAATGATCACTATGTTGAGCTGAGTCTGTTTGTCTTTCTGTATTTATACGAACTAGCCCCTCAGATTTTAAGATATCCTTTTGAAATTTTGTAAACGTCATTTTCTCTTCAAGAAGCTGCTCATTTGCCGGAATGGCCGATATCGGACCACTATAATATAAAGCTGCCATATAAACTGAACGATCGGAATCAAGTTCTTGTATGGAAAACTTTTATACTTAGCAATGTATCTTCACCAGATTTGGTATAGATTATTTTCTAGGGCAACAATGTAGTCTCCGAAAGAATTGTTCAGATCGCATTACTATAGCATATAGCTTCCATACAAACTGAACACATAGTTACTTAAAGAAATGCACCTGTGAAGGGTATATTAGATTCCGTGCAGCCGACGTTAAAGTTTTTTCTTGTTTTAAATTACATTACCTTAATTTAGTGCCTGTTCTGGTTTTCTTTTGATGGCGTTTTTTGGCCATGACAGTGGTCCATACACGCTCATCTATGAACACATTTCATTAAAATATTTCAAATTTTGCTCAAGTTACAGCTTGTATTTATGGTCATACAGTCACGCAGATTTCAACACGTCCCGACATCCTGATCATTTAAAAATATTCATATATCTATCTCGAATAGTTTACAGTCAACACCATTCAACCAATGAAACAATCAACCTATTGAATTTATTGAAGGAAGCTCTCTATACGCCCAATGTCTCACTTCGTATACCAGTGGTGTGGTTCCAAGGTCGTATAATAAAAAGCATCACTGTACCACCTCCACCACTTTCTTTTGTGAAGTTATGTAAAGTCGCTTGTCTACGCGTTATTGCTGGCATACCTTCATGTTCTCAATCTCACAAAAACAAGGCGTCTACAGTTTCCAGAAGAAAACTAACTCTGAACCACTATCTCGAAATCCATCTTGGAGTCACCTACCACCTCGATTGAAATCACTATACCATCGATAAATATTAGTTCTTGATGAAGCTTCACCGCCAAAAACCGAATTAACGAAAGTTGTAAACAAAAAATATATGTGACCTGGTCTACGAAAAAGGGGCTTAGGTGTCAAAAAAAAAAATAAAAAATTAATTTTGTGACACCTAAGCCCCCTTTTCGTAGACAAGGTCATATATTATGGAAATGTTCGCTTTTTCATTCCATTTTTTGGTTGGGAAGAATATTTTAATTTACTGTAATCAAAAATATCAAACTTTAAGATAAAGTTGTGAATTGTCAGACTATAGTCCCTAAATCAATATGAAACTCAACCATCTAAGGCCTTATAGATAAATATATAAGGGGACCTTTCAAACCAACTTGGATGCTCTTAATAAGCATAAGGAATCTAACTAAAATATTGCCTTTTATATGTTTAAATAACTCTGCTGTAAATAACACATTTTGTCACTTCTGTGTACAGCTTCCAATTTAGCTAAGATTTAAAAATTAAGTTCCAAGGGCAGTAGACCTGTCTGCCAAATATATTCCAAACCGATTTATATTTTACCAATAACGGTTAATATTTTCCCATAGCCCCAATAAGCTGTTTTCAGTGTGTCTGATTTAGATTTCGTATGTGGATAAATCAAATAAAAAAGCTTTAGTTGTCAGCTGTCTTTGATATTCATTTAAAAAACTCATTCAAAAAATTAAAAAAATAATTGGAAAATATTCTCCTAACATACCATACAAAGCTATAGTACAAGGGTTAGTTAGAATAATTTTATTCATTCGCTCTTAGCCACGGAAATCGCGCATATGTATATTTATGAATGTATATATGTATGTGTATCCACAAAATATTGCGTGCCCTTTTGTTATCGCAAACAGTTTTTGTCAATCCATCTTCGTACACGAAACTAAAGCGATTCGAAAACAATTTGGTCCACATCAATTTTCGGAAATTCAATTATAACCAAATTAAATAATTATATTTTCAGGCTGCTAAATGATTTTTTGCCCTTCTGGTCATGCTGTGCACCAGCAGCCACTTGCAAATCGAATTAAGGACAAAGCAAAACACAAAACACAAAAAAATATTGAAAATAAATCAACGAAATGAAGGAATGAGGAAATGAAATGCTTCATTAAATTTAAATATTGCCCTAAACTCCTTGCTTCTAAGTGATTTCCTCGAACTAATTGAATTTCATATTACTTTGCCGGCCCCCACACCGCCACTTGACCTTAATTAAGTGTGAAATAGTCATTAGCAGCGCACAACAACAACAATAACAGCAATAGCTGAGTGAATGCGTATAACGAATTGCTGCTAAACTCTTTTGTCTTGTGCATAATTTAATTCTTAATGTTGCAGTGTGTAAAAATATCCATTAAATGTGTCACTTTCACTTGCCGACAACAAAAATTTTCAGGCCTCGACGCACACACATACAACAACGTATACATACAACTATGCGAATAACTTCAGAAATAATTCGAGCAAATGAGATCACGGCTTTGAAAGCATTGAAAGGGGGAAGTTGACTGCAATCGATTTCTTTGAAAATTTCGCTATGAAAATTTAAGGTCTAATGGTGACTTGAAGCTTCACTCCACGAAAAACTTTTCCAAGTTTTGTCTTTCAGAACTTTCTTTTGTTATGATTCTCTTGAACCGCCTAACTACTGAAACCATAAAGACTTAAAAGCTTAGCTCCTTAAGTTGGAGATCCAGCTTTAGAGGTCGACCAACTTCAAGCGCAATCAAAGTTCGAGAGAGATGGACCTTACAAACAAGATTCCACTAACACGATCTCGAAAGGATAGCCGGAAGGCTGTTGGCCTCTTGACTGGTCACAACCCACTGACATCACATACGATCCTGTCGCGCACAAGTGTTAACGATATATGCAGAAAGAGCAGAGAAGTTTACATGAAAGAAACACCTCTTATGCCTAAGTCGAGCACTACATAGATCTTGTCTTAAGTATCTAGCAGCTTCGGAGTTCAAGGGACCAAACGAAGTATCAAACGTAGATATCAAGTTGCTCTTCAAGTTCGCAAAGAGCCTTTGACGTTCTGTATGACGAATACCTCAGCTGAAATTAAACTGAACCTACATCTGGCTTCACTAAGGAAAGGTGTGACAGCTAGCCAGTATTAGCTAACTTCTCCTTATTGGCTGCATACCTCTAATCTCCTTCAGTATATGGTTGTTTATAGGCATTGTTCTCAAACTAAATCCTTTTCACCCTGCCTTAAAAAATTTTGACTTAATCAATTATTATCACATCTTTACTGTCTAAATATATTTTCCGCAGCTTCGCATTTACTACCTTATCTTACTTTCACCACAACTGCAAAGACTCGCTTTTAACACGCAACAAAAATTCTACAAAACATAATTTAAATTGCTAAACAAATTATAGATTTAAGATTTCATAACAAATTTTATTTTGCTCCAGTAATAGTATTATGCCAAAGTAATCAGCTAACTGCCCGTCTAAGTCTGACTGCAACGTACAACATCGTAAAATTTGTTTTTAGCTTTATTTTATTTGTTCTTGACTAAAGGTAAGCACAGAATTGTTTGCAACGCATTTTGGCTTTCTGCGTCACTTGGGCGACTTAAACCTTTTTATGGTTTCAGCACGAGAGTGGCGGAACGGATTGGAAGTGTTTATTTTCAACCTTTATCCAGCTTAAGACGAACTTTTTATTTTCGCTCGGCTCGGCGCTTGGGCGAAGTGAGCAAACTGCAAAATGAGTAAATCCGTTTATGTGAGAGAATAAACTGACGAAGTAATAAATATTTATATGTTTGGGAAGTGCTGCAAAAAGGTGGAAATGTGCAAGTCAACTTACAGTTTCAGCAACACAAAAACTGGTTTAATGTTTTGCTGCAATGAAGATCGAAAGAAAACGAGATTAGCTTTTTTGTTTAGTAAATAATTCTGTTAAGACTAGGAGAAATTCTACAAAAATTAAAGTGAAGAAATGTTTCTAAGAGTATTTTGTTTTCCGATTTTAATAAAGTGACAGAGCTTTGGGAATCTGTAATGGACATTTCAGGGACGTAAAAGCCTGCTCCGAAGCGGGTATTTGCATCTATTGAATCAAAAGTAGAGTTCTTTCCCTTCATCTGCCCCTCCGGCAGGTATTGCATCGAAAACTGCAACCTAGCCACTATCTCATCCTTACATCGACTGCATTATCAGCCGTTGCAATTCACACAAGAACATAAATCGGCAGAATAATCTTTTTTCTGGAAAACTTGTAGTGCCAGATGTTGTCATGCAAACTTGAGCTGCCCTAGGCCCCATATAACTATTATCAGTATTATCGATCATCCCGCTGACGTTGCTCCATATGATTTTTGATTGTACTATGTGAGTTACCTTAATGAAACCCTTGAAACATTTTGTACTATGTGACATGATAATATTTAATAGATAAAATCGGGTCGATACTTTCACAACTCCCAAATACTACATGTAATGCTTTTCGTTTATCTAAACAAACCTTATGGGAGGATGGAGTCATGTGAAGAAGTTCACTCAAGTGAGGATCGCCATTCACTTGGGAGTGGCCAGAAACTATTCTTTTACAAATGACACAAGCAGCTCACGACTTCCGACTTTAACCAAGTATCCCCTGGGTAACGTAAGAACATCCCTTTGAAGGCCAGCTAAAGTGAGAAGGCGAAACACCCCCTTCACAGGGTTGTGCGCTAGGTATAGAACCCGCCACGGAAAAAAACACTATCCATTGAAAAGTACCAACAGCCTAGGAAGAGAAACCCCCATTTCGATGACGACCATGGCAAATAAAATAAGATCTACGAATTGAGGGTATGCACCTGGTCCGGTCCCTTAATTGGGAAGGTGCCGCTGGCCAGCTGGTTGATGTCCTCGTGAAAATAAAGGCTGACATCATCGCCGTCCAAGAAATACGATGGACGGGACAAGCACAGAGATGAGTAGGTCCTTGTGGCATTAACTACAGTGGCCATATAAAGGAGCGCAAGTTTAGTGTGGGATTCGTGGCGGGAGAGAGACTCTATCGCCGAGTACTCATCACTCCAGTGAACGAACATCTAGCCACAATCCACATCAAAGCGAGGTTCTTCAACATATCACTAATTTGCGCCCACGCCCCGATGGAAGAGAGGGCGATGTGACCAAAGATGTCTTTTATGAGTGCTTGGAGCGCACTTATGAGAGCTGGCCTCACCACGATGTCAAAATCGTGCTTGCCGACTTTAACGCCAGGGTGGGCAAAAAAGGTATCTACGGTGGGTAAATACAGTCTCCACGAGGAAACATCCCCAAATGGGTTGAGGCTGATCGACTTCGCCAGGGCCCGCATTATGGTCACCTGTAATACTAGATTCCAGCATAAGAAGATTCATCAAGCTACCTAGCTCTCTCCGGATCGAAAAACTACCTACCAGATCGATCATGTTGTGATAGTCGGAGGACACGTCTCCAGTGTTTCATATGTGCGTGCGCTCCGAGGTCCTAACATCGACTCGGACCCAAGATACGCACCCGCTTCTGTGCAGTAAAAAACGCACGTCAATAAACACAAGGAAGATTCGACCTCGAGAAGCTGCAATCACAACAGAGAGCAGAACGATTTTCTACTCGGCTTACACTCCTGCTCGCTGAGAGCACCCGTCAATTCCTTACGTACATCTGCTAACAAACCATTGGTTTTCGGAAAATGCAAAAGAATAGCTGGTACGACGAGGAGTTCCGTGTCGCAGGGGAGAGAAAACAGGCTGCCTACCTCGCAACGTTACGATCGCCCACAACACGTGCGGGATGGGGTAGATACCGAGAATTGAAGAGGGAAGCGAGACGTATACGCACACAGAAAAAGAAAGAGGCCGAAATGCGTGAGTACGAAGAGCTTGATAAGCTGGCCGAAAAGGGTTATGCTCGAAAATTCTACGAAAAGATACGGCGATTTACAGAAGGTTTCAAGACCGGAGTATACTCTTGTAGAACCCTCAATGGTGATCTAGTCACCGATGCCCAAAACATACATGAATTATGGAGGGAACACTTCTCCAGCCTGCTGAATGGCAGTGAACGTACAACGCCAGGAGAAGGCGTACCCGATTCCCCAATGGATGACGATGGAGCAGACGTTCCATTGCCCGACCATGAAGAGGTTCGAGAAGCAATTGCCCGCCTAAAGAACAACAAAGAGACTGGGGCCGAAAGCATGCCCAACGATTGGAATTTAAGTGTGCTACGCCCAATCCTTAAAAATGAAGAACCCACAATCTGTGCCAACTACCGTGGGAGAGCCTCTTCAACATCGCGTACAACGTCCTATCAAGCGTATTGTGTGAAAGATTAAAGCCCACCATCAGCAAACTGATTGGAGCTTGTCAGTATGGCTTTAGACCTAGCAAATCAACAACCGACCAGATATTCACTATGCGCCAAATCTTGGAAAAGACCCGTGAAATGAGAATCGACACGCACCACTACTTCGTCGCTTTCAAAGCTGCTTTCGACAACACGAAAAGGAGCTGCCTCTATGCCGCGATGTCTGAATTTGGTATCCCCGCAAAACTAATCCGGCTGTGTAAACTGACATTGAGTAGCACCAAAAGCTTCGTCAGGATCGGGAAGCACCTCTCCAAGCCTTTCGATACCAAACGAGGTTTCAGACGAGGCGACTCCCTATCGTGCGACTTCTTCAATCTGCTACTGGAGAAAATAATTCGAGCTGCGGAACTTAATCGAGTAGGTACAATCTTCGATAAGAGGGTGCTGCTGCTGGCGTATGACGATCATATCAATATCATCGGCCTCAACACCCGCGCCGTTACTTCTGCTTTCTCCAGACTGGACAAGGAAGCAAAGCAGATGGGACGATGACATCAGCTGATGAGTCGACATTGAGAGTTTTCGAGAGAAAAGTTCTGCGAAAGATTTATGGTCCTTTGCGCATTGGTCGCGGCGAATATCGCATTCGATGGAACGATGAGCGGTACGAGATATGCGACGAAATGGATATAATTCAGCGAATTAAAAGACAGCGGATACGTCATGTTGTCCGGATGGACAAAAACATTCCAGCTCTGAAAGTATCCGCCGCAGTACCCGTCGGGGGAAGCAGAGGAAGAGGAAGACCTCCACTCTGTTCGAAGGACTAAGTGGAGAAGGTCCTATCTTCGCTTAGAATATTCAAAAGAGAGAGCTATATTGAACAATAAATCGTCACTAATATTTAACTTTTTTTTTTTTTGTTGCAGGCTGCTTTCGGAGAACGTAGCTATGTGTAGAAGTTCGCGTAAGTGAGGGAAGTTCTCTGAGCGGCACTCTGGAGTGACCAAAAACGATTATTTGACATATGGCTCAATCAGCTCACGACTTCCAATCTTAGACCAAGTTTCCTCTGGGAAGCCAAAAAGCATCCGTTTGAAGGCTTAACTATCTACACCAATAAAGAAGAAGAAGGGACTTTAAAACTAATTTTTTATGAGAAAAAAATTGTAGAGGAAAGCTTATAATTCTCCCACCATTATTTCTTATATATCTTATTACCATTTCATATTATCAAACCTATATATTTCATTAAATACTTCAATGTATGATAGATAATATTTATTATATTCCTTTCATTTTCGAGAATAGCATTAATCCAACTCCTCACAATAATCGGCTTCCATGTTTTACAACGAAACTATCTATAAAGTTAAAAAACTACAAAAGAAGAGTTGAGCAAACTGCTTAAGAGTTTTCTAGTGAGCCAGATATAACGGGTGATTTTTTTGAGGTTAGGATTTTCATGCATTAGTATTTGACAGATTACGTGGGATTTCAGACATGGTGTCAAAGAGAAAGATGCTCAGTATGCTTTGACATTTCATCATGAATAGACTTACTAACGAGCAACGCTTGCAAATCATTGAATTTTATTACCAAAATCAGTGTTCGGTTCGAAATGTGTTTCGCGCTTTACGTCCGATTTATGGTCTACATAATCGACCAAGTGAGCAAACAATTAATGCGATTGTGACCAAGTTTCGCACTCAGTTTACTTTATTGGACTTTAAAAACCAATCACACGAATGCGTACAGTGCGTACAGAAGAGAATATTGCGTCTGTTTCTGAGAGTGTGGCTGAAGACCGTGAAATGTCGATTCGTCGCCGTTCGCAGCAATTGGGTTTGTGTTATTCGACCACATGGAAGATTTTACGCAAAGATCTTGGTGAAAAAACCGTAAAAAAATACAGCTCGTGCAAGAACTGAAGCCGAACGATCTGCCACAACGTCGAATTTTCAGTGAATGGGCCCTAGAAAAGTTGGCAGAAAATCCGCTTTTTTATCGACAAATTTTGTTCAGCGATGAGGCTCTTTTTCTGGTTGAATGGCTACGTAAATAAGAAAAATTTTGCCGCATTTGGGGTGAAGAGCAACCAGAAGCCGTTCAAGAACTGCCCATGCATCCCGAAAAATGCACTGTTTGGTGTGGTTTGTACGCTGGTGGAATCATTGGACCGTATTTTTTCAAAGATGCTGTTGGACGCAACGTTACGGTGAATGGCGATCGCTATCGTTCGATGCTAACAAACTTTTTGTTCCCAAAAAAATGGAAGAACTGAACTTGGTTGACATGTGGTTTCAACAAGATGGCGCTACATGCCACACAGCTCGCGATTCTATTGCCATTTTGAGGGAAAACTTCGGAAAAACAATTCATCTCAAGAAATGGACCCGTAAGTTGGCCACCAAGATCATGCGATTTAACGCCTTTAGACTATTTTTTGTGGGGCTACGTCAAGTCTAAAGTCTACAGAAATAAGCCAGCAACTATTCCAGCTTTGGAAGACAACATTTCCGAAGAAATTCGGGCTATTCCGGCCGAAATGCTCGAAAAAGTTGCCCAAAATTGGACTTTCCGAATGGACCACCTAAGACGCAGCCGCGGTCAACATTTAAATGAAATTATCTTCAAAAAGTAAATGCCCATGAACCAATCTAACGTTTCAAATAAAGAACCGATGAGATTTTGCAAATTTTATGCGTTTTTTTTTTTAAAAAAAGTTATCAAGCTTTTAAAAAAAATCACCCTTTACTAGAATTTTGCCTCGTTTATTTCCGACTCAAATTAAATTTCGATGAATTGCTCTTCAGAAATCCGTTCAATTCACAAATAAACTGAACTCCAGTGGAGGTGGTCGAAATGTTGCTAGAAATGCTGCACAAAGTGTTAAATTGCAAATTTGTGCAGCGAGGCATAAGAAACACACCGATACGGTGGCCGCCACTGCGTATACGTAACATGAATTACTATGAACTCTTTGTGGGCCCTTAAGATATAAACTTAATACAGCACTCCCAAAGACTCAACTGGATGGGTGTATTTGCGATATGGAAGCGTTACTCGAACATAATTTCTACGAATTCATTAGCTGGTTGTCTTAGCAAGAATGTTCTTCATCTGTAATAAGAGCACCAGTTTCAAGGTCTTAATTATAGAAATTTCGTTCCTCCCAATACATTCTTCCTTAATTTTGACTATATTGGGGTGTTTGTGTTTCGCATAATTTTCGAGAAAAGGTGCATTTTAGTAGGGGAATCAGTTTCGAAAATAGCCAATACTGATAAGTGTAATCCATGAAATTTCTCTTGGCTGAAAATTCCAGCTAATTGTGTAACAACTATTTATGGAAAATCAAAAATGGAATATAGTTGAAGTTATTGAATAATTACAATAACAATTATTGACTTTAGGGCTTAGACAAAAACTAATAGGGTTCCACCTGTTTAGAGTTATAATTCAATAAATTTTTTAGTGAAAGAAGTGAGGGGTATACTTCTGCTAGAGTATTTAAGAAAGCTTGCAGGTGAAATTACTTCTACAAGAGCTGCCACCTTTTTAAAATTCGGTATTAAAATAACTTTAACTGAAGTGATGAAAGAATATATAACACAATGCGGTGAACAACAACCCAAATATGTTTAAGAAATCATTCCAACAGTCGAAATTTGCTTTGGTGAGGGCTGCCACCTGTTTTAATAATAAATTTAATAAAATATAAAAAAATTGTTTAATTGGAATGTAAAACAAGATAGCTTACCAATTAATTGCAGAAAATATTTTTATAAGAGTTGCCACCTTATCATTTTGTATCGCATTAAATTGATCAAATATTGTAATAAGTAAAATTGCCAGTAAACTAATCGGATTGAAGAAAAGTTTTGTCGTTATGTACTAAAGATTTATATTTGATAAGCATAATGAATGATTTTCGAGGAGTACTGCCACCTGTTCGAAAATTAAAATTCATACAAAATAATAAGATAAACAGAACAAAAAACTTTTACAAAGTCAAGCTACAGGCGTAAAATATGGCTTGGATAGGGAATTAATTTTTACAAATGTTGCCACCTGTTCAAAAACTTCGTACAAATAATAAGTTATGAACGTTAAGACACAGGCGTTAAAGATATCTTCGATTGGCAATTTAATTCAAAAGAGTTGCCACCTAATTTAAAAATGTATTGTTTAAAATTGGTTAAATATTCCACCTTTATACTTCCGATTATATTGTTTGAAGATGCACGATGAGTACTGAAGAAGATGGAACCACCAATTGTACGAACTCTACGGCAATATGGATATAGCTAAGCGCAAAAAAAATCTACGAATGCGCTGGTTAAAAGAAAAGCTCCTTTGAGGATCTGTCTGCACTTGGAATGTATAATTGGCGTGACCTCACAAAGAAAGTCATAGCCAATCGACGAAGTTTTGTGCTCTCTGCCAGAGCCACCCACACTTGTAGTGCCAAAGAAGAAGAAAAACTACTTTGTACCACAAGCATACAATAGACATATAACTCTCAAATCTATACTAGGCTTGTGTTGTGAGAATTTAGCACTAGTCATTCCGAAAACCACAAAAGTGTCCCCCAAGAAAGGTACTTTATATCAAAAATAAGCACTAACTGTATCCACTTTGCCCTCTGTGAAATAATTTCTCAAGCCAGAAAACGCATTTGTGTACATTCAATTTCCGGCACACCTGCTCTCTTCCCACAAAAACACTGAACTGAAGATGTACATATGTAAACACTTCCTCACTTATATAAGAAAGGCATTGATTATATATGTTGACTTACGGCAACCACGTGAGATGCCAAACTTAAACGCTGCACGGATCACAAGAGTGCATAAGTGCATTCCCTGCGGGCGGCTGTGCATGTTGCATGTTGCAACACTTTTTAAGGGATTTATATCCAATTGAAAGTAACACAAGGCAAGGTAGGCAAATGCAGACTGGATTTCAAGAGCATAAAGCATTGAGCACTTCTAACTGGCCTCGAGCAGTTCGAGTGGCAACCACTCCAACACGCCTCCCCCGGCAGTCGGTAATCGAAAAAAGTATAAGAAGAACGCACTCATGTAAATATGTATATAGTACCGTTACATTGCTCACCCTGCATAAACGCTGACGATGCATTCGGCAAGCAGATTTGTTTTAAAACTTAGGCGAAAGGTCAAAGTGCTTGCAACGTGCAACCGAGTAACAGCAGACTTGCATTTAGTGTGCAATCCTCAAGTCTCAAGTCCCCACACACACACACACTCGCCGCAACGCTTGTGTGTGCTTTGAACTTTGACTCTGACACGTTGCTGCCAACAGTGGTGGCTTATTTTTGTTTTTTTCTTCAGCTGAGTTTCACCTTGTTTTCTCCCCAAAAACCTAGCAATTCCTTTTAAGGTATCGACATGCTATGATCAAGCACTTTTAGATTGTTGTGCGCAGTTGTGAGAGCCATCATAGCATTGTTGTTGTACATCTGCTTTTAGATCCATTTACTAAACATACAACAGACTTGTTGATCATTCGACTCAAAGTTTTTTCAAATAACTGACAAAATTGGTTAGAAAACAAGTGACAGCTGTCGAAGAGACTAAGACCGAGAAAAGCAAGTAAAACAATATAAAGACACTTTGGTCTGCCCAAGGCAGAAGTTGTAAGAAATAATGAAGTTGTATTGTTCTGTTTGAATACAAATTATCAGAACGCAATCGAATTATCATGACATTTGATCCAATTGGCCTTAAGTTATTGGACCCATAGAGACATGTTATCTGCTATTTTTGAGGAATAATTAAAAAACTTGATTTTCGGAACTTGATTAGATACTGTTCTCTGATGGGGGTCTAGCACCCCCGATACAGAATAGTAACTGAATAAGTATTACGATCGATCAAACTCAACAATTTTTTTTCTGATTTACCTTACCAGCACCAGTAGGTTGCTTCTAGTACAGAAAGACCACAAAAAAGAGTAACCTCAGAAAATATTACAAAATGAAATTGTGTTGAGTGACGATGTAAAAATTAAATTAAGTGAAAATAAGAACAACTCATAGGTCAAATCATTCTCGAATACTTTCAAATAAAAAGGATTTGTAAATTCAACTTTTGCCAGATTTTTAGCCAGATGTCTCCTGAGAAAAAAAAAAAAATTTCTGTAGGGGAGGAAAATATGGAAATAACTGTTTTTTTTTTTTTTTTTAAGGATTTCACATTCTCGAAATATTGCAGAACCATGACAACAAACACGCTACTCTAGATGGAGACTACTTCGAAGGGTAATTTTTTTCCTTCTAAGCAAAAAAATTTTTATATTCTATAAAGAGCTTTTTGCAATTCAGAAACCATTTTGACTTCCTTTATTCAAAATAATAAATATAAATCTTGGTGCGTTACTGCTATTACTTTCATCACTTATGTATATAAACTGTTTTGTTTTCGAATTTCTACTAAAATAGAATTTTACTTTTGAAGCAATTACGAACTTGCAAAAATCACGTGTGCGTTTCACAAAGTCTTTGGAGCAAGCATAAGGAATTCGTTAGCCTTGAATCCGGAAGCGCTTAATGCAATTCCGTAAAAGCATGCGTAATAATCATATTTGGGAGTGTGTGCTTCTGGTGTCCATGAGAGTGTATGGCTAGATGTGCGTGTGGGTTAGAGGGTTCATGTATGTATTTTCATCACTTAGTTGTACTCAAAGAGTTTTTAGGGAGCACATTTGCTTATATTCTACAAATTGTGGTGAAGAGTGATCCGTTTTCGGCGGTTGGTTTTCCTGATTTCTTGAAAGACACCTGACAAAGCAATGGTTGTGTTTGCTATTATGCTCTTGCAACACCTTGCTACAGAGCATAATATATGTGTTCACCTAAGGTTTGTATGTATCACCTAAAACTAATCGATGATATGTATATCAATGATCAGGATGACGAAAATGTCCGTCCGTGCGAGCTGTAACTTCAGTGAAAATTGAGATATATTAATGAAACTTGGTATGCGGATACAAAATATACGGTTTCGTAGATGGGCCATGTGGGCCATTAACCACCGCCTTCTAATAAGTTTAATGTACATTTCTCCTGAACAACGGTATGGTTAAAAAAATACTTAAAAAAAAGTCAACAGCTAAATATGTCAGAGACGTTGGAATTTAACTCCGAGTTGGTGTGAGAAAGCTTAGTAGAAACCGGGGTGAAAATTGAACAATGTTTTTTGGTGGTATTACATATCATCGATTTCAACTAAGTTTAGTACCTAACATTCTTTTCATATTCCTCCGTCGCAGTACGAAAATAGACGAATTTGGAGATATTCGATTTCAATCTTTTTTTCCAGTGTACAAATCAAGAAGTAATTAATATCACGGGATAAAAATTTGCAATAATAATTATTTTAAAGTATGCAACCTTGTGACCAAAAATCCAACCAAAACTGTTTAAGCTCTCAAATACCGGAAATGCGGACTTCAGTATCTGTTGTTTGCTTTTGATCAAAAATAGCGATCAATGTATCCTTTTCTTGCAATTGTATCTCTGTGTATGGAAAATGGGTTGAATCGAGTCAATACTTTCCTGAGCCCCATATGCCTAATATAAAGATTTTCGAACTTCCGTATGACTTAATGTTGGATATATCGGCCAATATTTGAGTTATCTCAATGAAAATTAGAGATTACTCATAACATTATATCTTTGTGCCTAAAATGGATAAAATTGGATGAAAACTAGATGTCGCCTCCATATAACTAGTATCTGGATTTTCGAATATCCGGCTGACTTTACTCCATGTGATTGGCGATTGTGTGTAAAGAAGAAAGCGTCGGAGACCCTATAAAGAATATATATAAATGATCAGTATGTTGAGCTAAGTCAATTTAACCATGTCCGTCTGTCTGTATATATACGAACTAGTCCCTCAGTTTTTAAGATATCGTTTTGAAATTTTCCAAACGTCATTTTATCTTCAAGAAGCTGCTCATTTGTCGGAAGTGCTAATATCGGACCACTATAACATATAGCTGCCATATAAACTGAACGATCGGAATCATATGGAAAACTTTCACATTTGACAAGATATATTCACGAAATTTGGTATGGATTATTTTCTAAGGCAACAATATAATCTCCGAAGAAATTGTGCAGATCGGTTAACTATAGCATATAGTTGCCATATAAAATGAATCATCGAAATCATATGCTTGCATAAGAAACTTCCTCATTTGACGATATATCCTCACGAAATTTGGTATGAGTTATTGTTCATAGAAATAATGTAAAATAGGGAGAAATTGTTCAGATAGGATTGCTATAGCATATAGCTTCCACACCCAGTTACTAAAAGAAATGCACCTGTGTAGGGTATATTAGCTTCGTTGCAGCCGAAGTTAACGTTTTTTCTTGTTTTCGTAACATAATAGATAAAATCAGGTCGACTTGCCCCTTCTTTACTTTTTCTTGTTTGATTTCATGTTGCCCATTCTTTCAAAAGTGGCAATATTTCTTTCTACCTTATCTTGAAAGTCAGAACAGTCAACAATGAATAGAGATTAAAGGCAATAATAAACGGTATATTTCTCAGATACGAGGCAACATTCCATCTCGACGTCACACACAATCAGCTTTTATTGGATATTTTGAAACACACATACAGTCGACTGTAGCTTATGGGCGATCTGATTTCCAATATGATTTTTTATTTTCAAAAATTATCTACCCAGGCCTAGGTATTGCTGATCTCTGTGGTTGGATTGTATATAGGTTCAATTGGGATGTTTCTTTGAAGTAAAAGTTTAGCTCGAATTTTGGATTTCTGTTTCGAAAACATCGCTATAATACCACCGTGAGGGCTATACGTAGCAGAGACGTCCTACTATTTGGATTAAGTTTGATTTGACCAACATATGGCTTGAGTTCATAATCAACACTCCTCACATCACGACTTGAGATTACAAAAATAAATTCGGTTTGCATTGACAATTACCTCACGAGCACTCTTACTATACACACTTGTGCTCACATAATTAAGCCACTGCAAAATTACGTTTCAGAATATAAATTCATTGAATTAGTTTTGAATTTGTATAATGGTATGGAAAAAAGTTCCGTTATATGGTATGGAAGTTAGTAAGATCATAATCAGAAAAATAAGTATCGTGGTTGGCGAAAAAATTAAAATAAATTCGCAGGTGATGTAGTAGGGTGTGCTCATAATGTATAATTAAGCCGGTGTAACGAAATCTTAGCAAACACGATCTGTGTAAAAAAATTGTTAAAAAAGTGAAAAGTTTATTGATTCAATTTAATTTAGAAGCGTTTTTTTTTTGTTTTTTTGAAAGTTTTCTAAACAATGGGTTGGAATAAGAGTTCAGTTCCATGTGATAGAAGAGACATATGGAAATGTCACCAAAAGTTTAAAAATATTGCGAAAATAGTGGAATATTTAACATTTTCTATGGAAAAGGTTAAAAATGCTTTACAATATTTAAAAAAAAAAACATAAATCTTTTGAAAATCTGCCCCGTAAAAAACCTAGAAAGACAATTCTGAACGACAACAGGCAGGTAGTACAGATGAGCAAGGTGGATCCTTTTTTAACTTCGAGCGAAATTAGAGCCCAAATGGAGTAAAGGCATGGTATGCGGGTATCAGCACAGAAAGTCCACCATAGTTTACAGAAAAATTCCTTAAATGGGCGAATTGCACGAAGGAAACCGATCGTTACAAAGAAGAACATCCAGCGAAGGCTATCGTCTGCGAGGAAGCACCAACAAAACAACTCAAAATTCTGGGATTTTGTGGAATGGCGTAATAAATTCAAATTTAATGTCTTTGGGAACGATGGTATACCCTATGTCAGACGACCACCGCTACAAGAAATTAACCCACGGTATACTAAAAAAACTGTCAAATATGGTGGATTATCAGTCATGGTATGGGGGTGTTTTACTTCATGCGGAGTAGGACCACTTGGACAAAATGACTGACAGTATGTACAAAGACATTTTAGTAGAACAGTTAAAGGGAAATTACGCCAATGATTTACCACTATCTTGGATCTTCCATCCAGGATAACGACGCAAAGCGCTGCTCTAGGGTCGTTAAGGACTGGCTTGCGACGAACCGCATCAAGTGTCTTGAGTGGCGTGCCCAAAGCCTGGATTTAAATCATATAGAGAATCTATGGGGGATTATTAAAAGGGCAGTTGCGCCTAGAAAACCGTGAAATAGGGCTACATTGTGGCAAATTTTATGGGAAGAATGGAGCAAAATTACTCCGGACCAATGTAACACACTTATCTGTACAATAAGCCAACCCTACAGGGAAGCAGTTTTGCAAAAGATGTTCCTAACAAAATATTAATCTAAATAAGGCAAGTTTTTTTGAAACCATCGAATTCTTTTATCTGAAAGTTTATTTTTGCGGGTGGCACGGAAAATACATACCAATGAAGAAGAAAAGAAAATTTTGATTTTAAATTAAAATTTAGCTTTAAAAAAACTATGCATACAATAAAGTTTAAGTAATTTATTTTAAATTTGTGGAACTTTTTTTTTCGATTTATCAATAAAATTCAACATTTATGAATTTGTACACCATAACGACTGTGTGGTTTAATTATCTTGTGCTCACATGTATTTAATTGCCTTTCGCAATAATAGCAATTATAAAGCTCACGTGAAAAATTACCTTTAGCTAGATAAAAAGCATACTCCATATTTATCGGTGAAATGTTTTTCATTAGCTTCCTTATACATAAATTTTTTATGCAGATACAATTTGCTTTTTAGCTTATTTTGAGGTCACTTTCCTTTTTGTTTTACTAACTGCTTCTCTTCGGCTACCTGTTTTGCTTCCGTTTTAACTTATTTGTCACTTGACAACATCAACTCTTACATACTGCTGGCTCTATCTGTTCATCTACCGTGTTTTATTTATTCCCATTTGTGTTGCATGTCTCCACTTTTTCCGTTAGCATTTATTAACTTTTTGCGCTTCTTCTACCAATTTAGTGTTTTTCCAGCTTTCATTCTTCATAACTATTTGCAACGCTCCAACGCCAAAGCCATGTAAACGTACTTTCAAAAAAAAAATGATGACAAGGAAATAAAATGCGTAAACTTCGTGAACTTTTTCCCCAAAAACATTGTGTCGGATTTAGTAACGAATTCAGAATTTTTTGCATTTCAGGAAAGTTGAAGGTTTTCATGAACACTGCAAACGTTAGTTGCAAAGAGAAAATATTTTTTTACGTCTATGAACACTTACTTTAGCGGAAATGCAATTTAGACGCGATTTTGTGTTACGGTTTATTGGTAAGATTATATCAAGCAAGTATTGGCAAATACTGAAGTCATATGCATTACAGAGGGTGTTTTTTTAGACAGGTGGTTTCCACGCAGAAATAAAACTCAAACAATTTGATGTTATGCCCAAGAATTTAGCTTCAAGTGACCGCTATGGCTGGTTCGTGTAAATTTCATTTTTTAGCCAATTTATCCATTTTCTGCGTAGACAAGCGATTTCACACATCTCCACAAAAATTAGTCCTGTATTGCGGAATCACTATCTTGGAGGCCACGTCATAGGCCCACGACACCAGTGACAGTGCGCTCACTAAAAGCTTCCTTCAGGGGGAATTCTAGAAATTAAAAAACAAAATCGATTTTTTTTATACTTTCAAAGCTTAACTATTCAAGAATACGTGTACAAGAGGATTTTTTAAAACTCAAATTGTTTTCAGAGATATAGGCATTTTTCTGACCCGGCATTCAAAGTGGTTCAGCCGGAACGCGAAACTTTAAACGCGTTTTTCTCAAAACTGACTTTTTCGAAACGATGCCTACCATTTCTCAGGTTCTACTGGACCGATTTACTTGAAAATTTTATAGAGTCTTCTCCATAGGCTTGTCTATGGTTGGAACTAGCCGCATCCCAAAATTTTTATTTTTATTATTTTTAAAAAATTCGAAATAGTCAGAAAATGGGATAAAAAAAAAATTTTTTTAGGCAGTCGCCATTTTAAGAAAAAAAAATGTTTCTCACTTTTCCGTAGTTCCGACCATTGCGACATTATTCTAGATTAATAATCTTGTTTTTTGGTGACAGATAACTAGGAGGGTTGAAATAATGGGCATGGTCACGTGGAAATTTTTAGAGACCTCCCACTTCGTCAGCTCATAATTTTTGAAATTTTTTACTTTTTTCATTTTTTAATTTTTTTTTTTTTTTCTGCACTCTTCAAAAATTAATAAATAACTAATAAAAAAAATGTATAGTATAAATATTAATTGGCTTTTTTTACGACAATTAAAAATTAACTGAAACTCATGCTTCTAGACTAGAATACCCCCCTCAAATTTATTGTTTCGTTCTCTGAATGTGGGTCTTTCTTATTTCAACCAAAGGTCATCAACATTAATATCCTCCGATTCAGGCTTGAAAAAGTCTTTCTTAGAGGCGTCGATCAACCATTTTTTCAGAATACGGAGCAGAAAAAAACGTTCGTGGTTGAACGCACTCTAGTACTATATATCATACATGCTTATGGCTGTATAAACAAATAGACTATTTCTGGTTCAAACTCAAATTCACCCACGTTCCACAATGCAAACAACAGGAATTCTGCTTTGAAACTAACAGTGAACATTTAAATATTTTAACGGCACAGCAATTCATATTCATAAAATAAAATGTTTCTCTTTCGTGTTGCGTTTGCTTTCCATTATTTGCAGTTTGCTTTTAATGCCAGCAAAATATCATAAGCGAAGGGACATTAAATATGCATGCATCACATATTCACAACTATTTAAATATGTAAGCATATATGTGTGTATGTACAGGTGTTTGCACCTTTCAGAGCTGAACTACCATAAATATGCAACCGAAAGTGAATGGGCGTATAAATATTCATTAATAGCCAGCTCAGGTTTCGTTTGTGGTTGTGATTTTGAACAAAATGCGAAATTTTGAATTGTCGAGCTTGCTCAGCTCAATTTAAAATAAATGTGTAAATTCAATTGTGCGAAGTTAAATTCAGTCAGGCCACGTTAAACTTCGTTATTTTTGAAATACACATTTTGTGGAATAAAATTTCGGTTTGCTTTTATACAATTGCAACAGCAACAGTAAAGGGTGTTTGACGAATTTAACTGAGAAACCGGAAAACAGTTGAACTTTTCCTTACACCAATGAAGAAAAAGCAACGAACACACTTCGCACACCTTTCCAATAAATGAAAATATGAGTTTGCGTTGTTGTTTGTAAAAGAATAATCATAGTTTATGCCCTAAAGAAGTCACAATTTAGAAACTGCAAAAGACTCGTATAGATTGTATTGAAAATCCAAAGCTAAACAGTACGGTCCTTCAATATAAATTTAAGTTTAGATCTCGGCATAAATAAATCAACATCTCCAGATATTATTGTATTAATTTAAGGTTGCTGATTTGAGGACTTCTAGTAGGAACTTTAATGAGAAATATAATATTCAGACCATTCTGTCAGTATATTTACCTCTGAAATCTGTCTAAGTCAGCTAGTCCAGTTTAACCCAGACAGTGATCATAAAATTCGCTCCTTTAATAAGGGGGTATTCTACTCCAAAAATTTGAAAAAAATCGAAATTTTTTTTCATAATTTGATAGTCTTGATATTCAAAAATATCTCCCTAAAAGGATTTTCAAAACTCAAATTATTTTCAAAGTTATAGCCATTTTAGTGACGTGGCAACTAGACTGTTTGAGCGAATATCGTATAACGTAAAACTTTAAACGCGTTTTTCTCGAAACTACTTTTTTCCACACAGTACCGGCATTATCTCAAGTTCTATACAACCGATTTACTTGAAATTTTGTGCGAACCTTCTTTATATAATCCTTTATTGTTCCTACCAGCATCGTGTCAAAGTTTTTGTTTTTAATATTAAAAAAAAAAAATTCAGGAATTTCAAACAAAGCGTAAAAACTGATTTTTATTTTCAGGCAGTCGCCATTTTTCAAAGAAAAATTTTTTCGTGTTGCCTGAGCTAAGGACTATAACAGCATCCTTACTGATTAAGAATGTTTTTTGATTTCTTTTTTTTTTCAGACCACTTGGAAAGTCAGGATCAATGTCACCAGGATGCGCCATTTTTTCTTACACCTGTCTCTCCATCCCCGCTCTAATTATTTTAATTTTTAATATTTTTTTGTAAATTTTTTTTTCTGTATTCTCAAAATATCAATAAAAAAAAACACCATAAAAAATTGATACTAAAAATATTTTTTGGTTTTTTTTTAATCAAATTCAAAAAACTGCGCAAAATTTGATTTCTAGACTAGAATACCCCATTAAGCTGAAAACACCTATGAGGTAAATACAGATAAGCTGAACAGGGTGTCAAGATATGTTGCGTTTGCGCCGCAGTTGCCTATAAAATATGGCATACTACGGGCAAAAATGAGGAAGTAAGAAATTTTAATTTAAATTCGCGCGAAAACACGTTCGTTGAAATACTATATTTTTACGTTAGTATGACTGTCAGTACACCTCCAAATAATCATTAGTATTTAGTATATCCTTATCTTTTATTCTGAAGTACATAAAGTGCATTCGGCGATATTTACAAAGAGTGAGAATATTCAAAAAAAAAAAAGTCCCATTAAATTTTGTGTGCGGAATCAAATTTCAGGCTCCAAACGACCAGAATGTTGGAAAGGAAACGACTTCCGGTGATAATTGTTTGTCGCGAGGGTCGAGAACGCGTTGACGACGAACCACGTGAATGAAATAAAGGAATTGATGCTTGAGAATCGACGATTAACAGTCAGAGATCTTACTGGCATCGTTGGAATGTCGGAAGAATCAATAAAAACTGTTTTGAAAGATTATTTGGGTCTCAGAGAAGTGCAAGCACGATCAATCAGCCGAATATTGGGGCAAAGGTGCGCTGAAACCAAAAAAAAAAAACACGCAAAGCAGGCGAATCAAGGTAATGTTAACAGTTTTCTTCGGTTATCGAGTTATGGTGCACCCCGAGTTCCTTACGACCAGCGAAACTGCCAACAAGATACACCATTTCAATGTTATACGTCTTTTGCGCGAATGTATTCGTACAAAGTTATGGACCTTGAATTCTAGGTTTTTACACCAGGATAAAGCATCGTCAAATACTGGGCACATTCTTTGTGAGTTCCAACTGTTCGCCTGATTTGGCTTCGTGTGTTCTGGCTATTCAGCAAACTCAAACGACCGTTTCGGAGAAACCTTTTTGAGTCTATGGAAGACATTATACGTGAACTGCTATGCGCATTGAAGCTTATTCCGGAAATTGACTTCAACAACTATTTTGAGGATTTGAAAAGTCGTTGGCACAAGAGTTTTAAGACTAAGGCGGTTTTTTTTAATATGTCGTCATTTTAAGACATTTAAAATTATGAACAGAATCTTACTATTTTTTGCTCACAGTAGTATATATAAATGATTTCGATGATGTGACGAGTTGAAGTCCAGGTAACTGTCTGTCCATCTGTCCGTCCGTCCTTCTGTGCAAGCTGTAACTTGGGAACAAATTGACATATTTTTGGAGTATTAGGGTAAATCCTTTTGATACTTCTTTTGAGAATGTGAAAATGGGTAAAATGGAATGATAGCCCCATTTAGTCTCTATATAAAGCTGAGGTAAAAACTACTAAAGATACTCCAACAAACTAACTAAATATTTCAGAAGCATTAAATTTTACATCCACCATGGTATAGAAGGGTATCATAGGAGCCAGTATCGAAATTGGACAATTGGCTTGGCATCATCCATCGTTAGATGAAATTCTAACCACAGTGACTACTCCACTCAAACTTGGTGTTAAATTATTTCAACGTTTCTTGATGAATGCTCGCTTGCCAGTCAACAAAAAGAGTTTTTAGAAAAATTAAGTGAATGTTTACAATGTATTGGATTCGTGCTGGTTACACTAAGATACATTTTAATGCAAAAAATTTGTGAAGTCGATCCTCGAACTAGATCCTATAAACCATCTCACGTATGAAATAAGACGATGTTCGTTATTTTTGTAGATTTTATGCCGACTTTTGTGGTCAGTGTCAGAGTTATCGTGGTAAAAGTGCGTGGTTACATATTTCCGAATAACTTGAGTTATGCCAAAAAATAGCACACTAAACACTATTCCGGCTGATGTTTTCCTCATATACACAATATATTAAAAAATAGTAAGACTCTCTTAAGTCTCTGTTTTGCATCGTTCTCATTTATCATCATATTACAACTTCCACGCAAATCCCTTGGCTTAATATCCGCTTTCAGCTCCGATCTATTTGAGATGCAGACGTAATATTAAATAAAATTATATACGAGGTGTGTTAAAAAAAAATCGCGGTTTTTGTGTTTTCAAAAATTATTTATTTATTCATGAATATCTACTTTGTACCCTTCAAAGTAATCCCCATGAGATATTATACACTTGTGCCAACGGTTTTTCCAATCTTCGAAGCACTTCAAAACATCATTTTTTTTTTTTAATCTTCTTCAGCTCCTCCTTCGATGCCGTCTTTATCTCGTCAGGAAAAGCGTAACGTCGTCCTTTCATGGGCCTCTTCAGTTGAGGGAACAAGAAAAAGTCACAGGGGGCCAGATATGGGGAATACGGTGGCTGCGGCATCATTAGTGTGTTGTTTTTGGCCAAAAAGTCGCGCACAAGCAACGATGTGTGAGAGAAGGGACGTTATCGTGGTTCAAAAGTCAATTTTTGTTCTTCCAATTTGCTTCGCGCAAATTGCCCATAACTTGCAGGTAATATTCCTTATTGACCGTTCTTCCCTGTGGCAAGAACTCATGATGCACCACGCCCCTGCAATCGAAGAAAACTGACAGCTACGAATCGCGATACTTTTTGAACACACCTCGTAATTATTCTGTAGTGTTTAGAGCTCAAGTCTAGTAACATAAGGGTTTTAGTTCCATTTTAAATTTCTTCGAGGTCAAAAACACATTTATTTCTTAAAAGAATCTTTCAACGCTTTATATTGCCACACCTTTACTACTGTCGCACGCAGCTTACTTCCATCTAACGTACACAACTTGCACTTGATTGTATTAAACATTCGCTGTTCCACAAAGTGCCAGCAATTAAGTCACACTTCTGAAATCAAGAGCATCGAGGCAACCAGCAGCCAGCAACACGACAAGCATTGCTGCTGATTAGCACGCTCTTCAAAGCTGCTCACTTAGCAGTCATACTTTCGCTATACTTATTATGGCACGACTAAAATAAATGTTGCGTGAAATGCCACAAATTCCACCTAATTACAAATACCCGTGCACGCATCGCGCAGCTAAGAAAAATCGCTACACTTTAGCTGCAGCCGCAGCGCCAGCGATTGCTGCACATTCCGTGGTATTGTTTATTAGCAACATACAGCAGGGCATGCCAACAGCAGCAGCAGGAACAACAACAGCGTTGGCTGAGTAGGTGTGTAGCGTTGTTCTTTTGCACTGCCACTTGCCTCTTATGCAACAAAACAATTTGCTGTTGCACTTGAGTTGCACGCTCTTGCATTTCATAAAGCAGCAAAGTTGCGCCACATTGCAAGCTCCGCATTCATCCCGTTGGATTACTTGTCGGCACTTCTATCTCGCTCAAAGCGAGCGAAACTTTGCACATTTTTCTTCGACTGCAATGCATCAGGGTCTGGGCAACTTGGTGCAACGAAGGGTCACATGTTCCCCTCTCACACATCCACCCACCCACTCACCGTCGCACATAAATACATTTCCTGGCACTTTATTGCATCTGGAATATTGTGCTGATGTTCTGGTTTGCGTAATTTATCCACAAGACTTTAATTCCATTATTTGCTGCTGCACATTCTAAGCCATTAGTGCTTACGGTCCCCTTAGTGGCCCCCGGAATTTGTGCGAATAAAGGCACAACTAATGTTGGAAATGTGGGAAACTAATTGTCATGCATTTCAACCATATATAACTGCACATCAGGAGTTGTTGTGATATTGTACACAAATATCACCGTTACTATCTGAAGGGCACTTTTATATCTCTTTTTCCAAAGATCAGTGTGGCTTTGTAATACTTCCGAAAGACATTTCATACTCGAAACTCTAAATAAGGAAGCTCGAACCCAAATAATACTTATTTGGGGATATCTTTCGAGCTTGAAGCTTAGTTTACAGGGTTTATGGTATAAGCAATTTTAGAAGAAACAAACATTTGTGCATAAGGCACCATAATCACGATGCTTTCTTTATCTAACTAGTCGCAGAAGTGAAAGGAGACCTAATCGGGCTGATAGAAATAATGTGCGCTATCAGCGAATACATCACTCTCAACATTTTCTCTTGCGATTGAAAGATAAGTCTGGCTAAACCAAGGAGATCTGGTTTCTCCGCTTAAAACTCATAGAACTGAATGAATTCTGTAGCACATTTTATCCATATGACATCTCAAACTGCAGTGAACAATATACAATGTTACAGAATGCTTTGGTGCGTTCATTTGATTAACAGTTTAAAGATTTTCAGCTTGTCGTCTCCCAAAAAAAAACTTTGCTTCCAAAGTCCAAGAATTTTCAGCCAGCCCCTACTTATGTTTCGAATCTTCAGAACTTTTGTTTAATTATCTCATGGTGTGTGGACCCAATGAAAAGAAAAATACAGTTCATATCGGCTCGGTTGCCGCCTCTTTCATGATTGGCCATCTCATAATGCTCTGTATCTGCTCGCAGTTCCTCTTGCCTAAACTTCTAAGCTTTCCTATGCAGTCCAGTATCAATTTTCGACTGCCGATTCATTATTACTTCACTATTATTTTTTTGGCATCTGTTTCCACAATGGAAAATTAGCTCCAGAATCACTTCCTTCACGGCGGTGAACCCTAGACTTGCCAACATTTACAGTTTTGGCTACTGTTTCTCAACTATTATGCTTGCAGTAAATTGCAACACCGAGGGAGTGTAAAAATATTACATAAAGCCAAGAAACACAAATTAATATAGAAGCGTCATAAGAATTAATCAATCAAAAATCTGCAAGCAATTTTAAAGCTTAAATTTCTTATAAAAGTTATTTTATTAAAGAATTTCCTACTGGATAATTGGTTACCGTTTCCAACACTTACACCTGCATTGCATCCCTTCAAACATATATATTAAATGTTGTGGAAAGTTAACACTTTCTGATTAAATTGCAGAACTGTCAGCAAGCGTTGGAGAAAGTTAAATATAACTGCACACATTGCAGTGAACTGTAACTCATGAAGAGTATATTAACTACACTTATTCCTTTCTAGTATTGCCATTGCAACAATCTGCATTTTAATATGTGATGAACTGTCTCATTTGCATTTCTAATTTCACAGGTGACTTGTATTTTTTATTTCTCAGGCATTCCCGCATTATTATTGGCTAAATTTTAAAAAGTCCTCGCATTTGGCAAAATTTCATTTTAACTGTTTCATAAAACATAATGTTAAAGAAACCCAAAAAACACCGTATTTCAATAGGATCCCAATCGTGTGAGGAAAAGAACCAACAGCTTTCAAGAAGGTATGCGCCCACAAGTGTTTAAGCCTTAACTTACCAAACGACGGATAGTCAAAAAAGAAGTATTGAGAGGTTTCCACCACGTTTTCTTCCATACAGCTTCCGCAGATGGCGTCTGGTAAGATTCCCAGCAACTAGGGATAGGCTAGTCTTACCGAGGACAAAGAGATCACTGATCCCTTGCAGTCTATCTAGAACCAAAAGCACTTTACCAATGGTGGCCCAGTCAAAGCATCAGAGAACTGTGGAAAGAACCTTATATACAATGTTAAGAAGGCTGATCCACAGAAAATTATCGAAGACAGCGGTATATCCCTTCATGAGTTTAGGGGAGAAAGCAGTAATATTCGAATCATTAAGTAGGTATTCATCCAACTAAACCACGCTTAGCAGCTGGAATTTGCGCGTTACCACTTCTTCGCCGCCGATTATAAACAGCTCAACTGATAATCCATCGGAACTTAGCACTTTGTTGTTAACGATGGCGTTGTTGCGGTAGTTCTTCTTCGTTCGTCACATTGCTTTCGCCATTTAGCAGTGCCTTTTAAATTTCGAGTTCGCTCTGGATATCTCTTATCAGGTTTCTACTGGTTTCCATGCCTGTCTTCACAGAAGCCGCTCCGAGCTTTAAGATGTAGAGATGTGTTAAATAGATACCGTTATAAAATATTGATATAAGGCTTAGTATGCTACGAGGATTATTCAAACAATTCTTAAACTTTTCTGTTTTATGAGAGTCTCCTAACGAAGCTATATTAGAAATATTTCCTCCGAGTGTATAATACCGACAAAATAATGAAAAACTTTCAAATGGCCTCCTCATCTTCCAGCGTGTGAAAGTTAATCAAAATTTAAGTTTTCCTATTGAAAACGCACAAACTAATGGCTACTTAAGCTCGTCATCAAACCCCACTCGTGCGTTGAGAGATGACTTACTCGCCTGCATTGCACTCAAGAGGAAGAACGCGATAATAAAATGGCATTCTCGCTGTAACTCGCAGGCGCAAAATATAGATAATAATGTTAAATAAGTGTGCACAGTTATTTGAAGTGCACTCTAAGTCGCCGGAAGTGCATTTTCGCAGCCAACAATAATTTATTATCATTTTTTACACCAACCTTAACGCCTTTTAGTGCTTTTCTAGGTCATTGCTTCTTTGCGCACCTCGTTGGTGGCGTAGCAAGAGAAGCACAATCTACAGCAAGTAAATCTAACCAAACTAGTTTTGAAGTGGAAGTGGTACATCGGCCAAGTGTCTTGAGGCACAAAAGTTATATATAGGATGATTGATTAGCTATTATGTTTTAAACATTTATTTCATGTAATGTAATCGTAAGCTTTAAATGATAAATGTGAAGTCAGAAATAACCCTTTAATGGACCGACTGCGATATTTCTTGAACGTAATGTTCAATAAGCTCCACGACATCTTGCTAGGTCCACAAAATCCAATTCTGTATTTAGTAGGGCACTTTTAAATTATCGCCAATGACCAACACATTAGCATTAGGCTTATGTTAGGTTAGATTATTCTTGGGGTTCATCATAGAATGGATCTCAAGCTTAGACATCTGTGAATTTTAGTCCTTTGTAATTTCCAAAAACAACTCAAAATTGATAGCCAAATTTTCAGTGGTGGACATAGCGTTTCTACCTAAACATAAATTTGTTAAGGCCGTTAATATCAATCCCAGCCAGATTGACTTTACTAAGAAAAAGCAGAAGATATCTTATGGTTCAAAATGTAATGGTGTAAAATTGGGGTAACGTTGCTCGTCCTAGCAAGTCCATGAAAAAACCACCCAAGCAAGTCTCATCTCAAAGGCAGTATAGCCGCTTAAAAGCTATTCTCCAATGGAAGCTGCCTTCTATGTATGTCTACGTGTGCAATATGTAGAAAGGCATGGGCTGCCATGGTTGGTGTTGTTTTTCGAGTACCGAAGATTTCAGCTCCTGCTGCCTTTTTACAGCAGTATAAGGTAACCGACCTCTTCTTCATCCTCTTCTCAATATTTGGCCTCCATGAAAACTAACAGGCCATTCGTATTCCTTCTTCTAATCCCAAATACTTCATCCTGTCCACCGGTTGAAGAATAGAGCCCCTCAACGAGAATCATTGTATTTGTAGTAAACAAAATTAGCTCAGTTTTATTTTGATTCTTAACTAACCCATTTCTGTCTACCCATTTGGCTACCTCATTTAAATACTCTTGGGTAAACACTAACTATTTGTTGGGTCCGCACATTAGCTGAAATAAACACGACGAGTCAAGCGGTTCGATCTGCACCTGCTGTTAGAATTTTATATAAATCTTCAAATAAATGTCGGTTTAATATCACCATGGAGGTATTCCTTAGAAATACTGTACGGAACTTAATATATTAGAGTGTAGTGGTGTTTATGAAGATAAGCGGTAGATAGTCTAAAAGTCTCATTTACAGTCGGAGGGCAAAAACATATTTGATCCCACTTAAAATGATAGCAAATTATACTTCGTACACAAACTGATAACATCCAAGGCCTTCATTACCATGAAAAATGGATTGGAATTAAATTCGAACCACTCGCCTGTTTATCTAATTCTAAATGGCCATCAAAAGAAATCGGCATACCGCCTTATCTTTCAAACAGGAAGACGGATTGAGATTATTTTAGAGTTATGCTAGGCAAAATGTTGATTTTAAAGAAAATATATAAAAACTCAAGATATTTTAGAAGATGAAGTTGATAAATTTATGAAAAGTTTTCAAGAATCGGCTTGGCTCCGAAGCAAAACAACTTAAATACTAAATATACAACAGATATTTCAAAACTCATAAAGATGAAAAGAAAACAATGTTAAAATGCAGAACTAAACAATTTAACTAAGCTTTAGCACCAAAATAAAGTTATTTACAAATCAAAACATTTCTAATTACATTGAGAAATTAACGTCAAATTAAAATTCAAATTCTTGCTGTAAAGCTGTAAATGGCCATTTAAAGTTGACCCATCTAGCAACGCTGTAACTTTTAACAGCGCTGACAAATCGGCTAATGTCATACCGCGTTAGAAGCGTCATTCGAAGACAATTTATACCATGGAACAGTACACTCCAAAAGAACGCGCTGAAATTGTTCAGCTTTATATTCAAAATAACTTTTCAATTGTGTTAACTCAACGTGCGTTTCGCAAAAAAAATAAAGTGAAAAGTGCTCCAGTTAAGAACACAATTAAGTCTTTATACGCAAAATTTGTGAACACCGGTAATCTCAGTAATGCCAGTCATGCATCCAGACAACGCACAAGACGTTCTGATGAAAATATCGAAGCTGTACGAGCCAGTATTGAGGAGACTCCATCGACATCGAGTTATCGCCGCTCTCAGGAATTAGACATCTCTCGCACCACTCTCCGACGCATAATTCATAAAGATTTGAAGATGTTTCCATATAAAATTCAAATGGCACAAAAACTAAACCCAGCTGATTATCCGCGACGCCTTAATTTTGGCAAACAAACAAATGGGTCAACTTTAAATGGCCTACCCTGTATTAGAGCAACATTGTCGAAGCCACCCTTCAGAAAAAGCGATGAAGAAAAAGTGGAATTCTTTTTCAGAGAAACTAACTAAAACCTTACAGCAGCTCAAGAATCGAAATATGTATGTGAAATCCAACCAGCAACAAATAAAGTGAAAATTATAGAAAGTAAATTTAAACCAAAAAAGGCTCCCGACTTTGACTTGGTGACTGCTGATGTACTAAAAAATCGAACACAAAAAGCATTAGCAAAGCTAACTTCGATAATAAACGCTTGCCTGGATCTCAGATTCGTCCCATTGTCGTGGACGGTATTTGAAATCATTATGGTACAAAAACCTGGGAAAAGCGTACATGAGGCCTCGTCATATCGTTCAATCTCATTGTTGCCTTATATTCTCCAAGCTACTTGAAACTGCAGTTATAAGAAGACTTCAGAACATAGCTGAAGAAAAGAGCCTTATACCAATTCATCAATTTGAATTTAGATCTCAACATTCCAGAATCTGTCAAATTCCTCAAATAGCAAGCACAACAGGAGTTGCGATGGAAGAAAATCACATTTGCACAACTGTTTCTCTTGACGCATCAAATTCAATCGGTAGCGTATGATAGCACGACTTACTTCATAATTTTCGACAATATATAACTGACCTAGTTGCTTTTTACCTGAGCAACCTCTACTTCAGAAGCAAGCAGGGACAGTCATATACTACGTTACAACCAATAAAAATAGGCTTACCTCATGGAAGTGTTTTAGGACCACTCTTATACATATACTAGCGGTGCCTACGTCACCAAAGTGCACAATGGCCACATGTGCAGATTACACCTGCATCATTACGACAAGAAAAAATGAAACTGAGTTGTCGAACAGAATTCAATCTTCAATCAATCAAATTATAGAATGGACAAACAAATGATACATTACTTTAAGCGAGTTGAAGTCTATCCATATATACTACTCTATCAAAAGTACTATATAAAAAATACTCGAAATTGTAAATAAAACGCCGAATATCTAATTTATCATCAATATTTATTTTTAGCCTTCTAATTACTCTCCACCAGGTATTTACAGTCTTCGAAACATTTTTGATAAGCCCTTTTTGGGATGACCTTCAACGAATTTGTTTTGTCTCTTCCATCGACAAAATCGGGTTCCACGGAACGTCAATGTCAGTTTAGGAACAAGAAAAAATCAGACGGCGCCAAATCCTGTGAACACATACTATACGTTGGTTGATCAATCGTAATTTTTACGTTTTTAGCTTTATATTTGGTCACAAGCATGGATCGAACCCATGGTGCATTATCATCGTATAATATCCATGAATTCTTTTTGAACAATGCCTTCCAAAACAAATTCTTGATACACCAAACCACGAATATCGAAAAAAACATTGAGTATCACGTTGATTTTTGGGCGGCTTTGGCGTGTTTTTTTTTTTCTTGGTTTCGGGTCGTTTTCCCCTCCCTTCTGATGACTGTTGACTTGTTTACATGCCACTCTCATAAGCCCATATCTCATAGGCATTTATAATGCTTTCCATGAATGTGGGATCGGAACAAAAATGTTCAAAAAGACTATTTTTGAAAAACAAATGAGACGAGTCAAGCAAAAATGCGCTTCATAATCAAAATATTCAGCAAAATCATTCAAATTTAACTAACGCTTTTCAAGTATCTATCCTTCACTTGAATAATATTTTCAACAGTTGAAGGGATCGAAGATCGTCCAGAACGAGGCATGTTTTCAAAGATCTTTCGATTGTCCTTGAAGTGGTTGGTTCGTTAAGTCATTCCCGAAGCGAAATCGAAACACGGGGTAGAAAATAATGTAAACACTGAAGCTTGACAACTAACAGAAACTAGAAATAATAGAAGCAAACTAAAAAGAACAACGTTTCATGTCCTTCTAAGAAATTAACAAATATTATATTTGGTTAAAAAAATAGAATGGCCACCCGAAAAAGGCATATCTCTAGCAGACAGTCAGCACTTGCAGT
>CM050323.1:18186638-18221283 GCA_027475135.1 Bactrocera correcta
GTTTTTAATTTTTTTCTGTACTCCCCAAAAATTAATAAATAACTAATAAAAAAATTTATAGTAAAAATATTAATTGCCTTTTTTTACGAAACTTTAAAAATTACCTGAAATTCATGCTTCTAGACTAGAATACCCTCTTCAAAGAATTTATTGTTTCGTTCTCTGTATGTGGCGTTTTCTTGCTCTAACCAAAGTTGGTTAACATTAAGATCCTCCAATTCAGGCTGGAAAAAGTCTTTCTTAAAGGCGTCGATCAACCATTTTTTCAGAATACGGAGCAGAAAAAAACGTTCGTGGTTGAACGCACTCTAGTACTATATATCATACATGCTCAGTCATCGACTATCTCTCGTGCCGTAAAGACGTCTTTTGTTTTTTCGCTTACGCAGTGTTTTCTTAATTCATCAACTACTTAATTCGTTTTTCACCGCTCGCGAGTGCTCTATTTCTTTCGTTATTCGTATTTACATTGCTCACTAGCATTCCAACCTCAAAAACATAAACTTTTACACGTGTACGATGGCTCCGATGCCATCAAATATCAGGGAGAATCGCTTCGCTATACTCGACACGGGACCTAAAAGAAAAAAACGCAAACCTCCAATAGCTTTTCAACTAGAAGATTTCCCTTTTCTACCCGAAAATAAAGGAGACGACCCAAAATTTATTGTGATTGAAGCTACTGATCCGTCCAGACCTATTGCATCCTACTCATGTTTCGCAATACATCATGCCATCAAGCAAATTAGTAGTGAAGTGATTAACATATCCACTCTTCGTGATGGAAAACTATTGCTTCTGGTAAAGAATAACAAAATAGCTGAAAAATTTCTAAGGGCAAAACAATTGGTAGGCGTGTGTGCTATATTAGCCACGCTACACGCATCACTCAACCAAATGAAAGGTACCGTATACGCTCCTTTTCTCAACAATGTTGCAGAAGAAGAAATCATTAAAGAATTATCCTCCCAAGGAGTAGTCGAGGTTTACAAATTTAAAAAATATATTGATGGCAAATTATTACCATCGGGAGTGGTCTTGCTCACTTTCAATCTCTATAATTTACCCAATAAAATCGATATCGCCTGGTGCAAAGTACTAGTTCGCCAATATATACCCCTTCCCATGCGATGCAAATCATGTCAAATTCTTGGGCATACAAAGAATAAATGCCAACGCTCTCCTCTTTGTGAAAACTGTTCACTCCCTCCTCATTCTCCGTCCGAGTGTGATCGCACTTTTTGCGCTAATTGCTTCCAAGCCCACCCCTCCTCCTCCAAAGAATGTCCAAAATTTCTACAAGCTAAAGAAATTCTAAAAATCAAAATCATGAATAAGTGCTCAATGCGGGATGCTACAAAAATATACAAACAACAAGCAAACGTAACAAACGTTTCCAATAGCTCGTATGCTGACATTGCATCCACTGCAAACGCAGGCAAAACCAGTACAAGCTATAACACAGTTACACCAAACAATAGAATCAACTCCACCAACACAACAATTTACGAAAACAACAATAATAAAAACTTAAATAAAAAACAAACCAATATTGACAATTTAGACCTCTCCCACATACCCTCCACTTCCAACAAACAAATCAACATACCAGACTCCCCGAAAATAGAATCTTATACTGCAATGAAAACAAATAATAACATTCCATCAACTATCAACACCAACAATCAAAATAACTCTTCCAACTCTCCGGTTTCGGAAATCTCACATTCAATCACAGATCAAATCGAAATAGAAACAAACCATAATATAAATCCACCTCTTCAACCAAACTCGCCATACTCTCTCTCTCAATACCAATCATATTATCAACCTCTCCCAACTCTCTCTCAAGTTCTCGCTACTAAAGAAGAAAACACATCTGAAAACGAAATGCTAGAATAACGAAACACTACATACATGACTATTCACATGAATATATTTTCTCACGTTCTGCTTTCCTCTCATTTACATCAATGGGATTAAAAATCATTCAGTGGAACATGAACGGATATTGGAACAATTACCATGAACTGCAATTACTTATCAAAGAAAATAATCCAGATGTGATATGTATTCAGGAAACTCACATTCCAGTAATAAATATCCAAAAAACATACTTTCCCAAACAATACACTGGCTACTTTTTTAATTTAAACAATATACAAACTAACAAACAAGGAGTTGGTATACTAGTTAAAAGACATATACCTCATGAAATTTTTAATATCACTTCAACACTGTCTACCATATCAATTAAATTAAAACTTAGCCATCCAATTTGTGTTGTTAATACTTATATTCCCCCCCCAGCAAATTTTTAACGAATCAGATTTAAGGAGTATATATCATCAGCTTACCAAACCTTTCCTATGGGTTGGGGACTTCAATGCTTGGAACCCACTTTGGGGCTCTCCCAAATCAAATCCAAGGGGCCTAATAATTGAAAACCTTATAACTAGCCACCAATTGTCATTACTTAATAATGGCGCTCCCACCCACTTCTCAACTCATTCAACGTTCACCAATGTAGACCTCTCCTTTTCTTCTCCGGAACTGTCTCCCAGAATCGAGTGGAGTGTTTTTTCCGAACTTAAAGGTAGTGACCACTTCCCAATTTCAATCAATATTGCTACTGTCCTACATCCTACAAAATATACTCACCTCCCCCGATTTAAGACAGACTTAGCCAAGTGGGACAAATTTCAAGCAGAAATATTAAATAGTATGAAATACTCGCCGAATGGCAATATAAACCAAGAAACCTCTTTTATTACAAAAACTATACGCGCGGCAGCTAACAAATCAATTCCCCAAAGTAAAAGAAAAATTTCTAAGGCCTCCCCCATTTGGTGGAATAAAGAGCTTCAAGACCTTCGCACCCTAAAAATTGAATGCTGGAGAACTCTAAAAAATTCCATGACTGATGCAAATATAATGAACTTCAAAAAATCTAATGCTCATTTCAAACGGGCGGCCAAGGCAGCCAAGAGAAAGAGTTTTGAAACTTTTACCTCGCATATTTCCCCTTCATCAACCCCCAAAAAAAATCTGGCATGACATCAAACTTCTAACCAGTATCCCACATCCCCATATAGCAGTTATTCAATCTGAGGAAAGACTTCTATGCGACTCCATAGATATTGGAACAGCTTTTGCACAACATTGGTCTCAATGTTCAGTTGACGGCAACTTCTCTGAAGAATACATCCAGGAAAAACATCGTTGGCTTTCCATGCACTACGCTCCTATAAACCTTTCCTTACCGGCAATTCACTTAGACAATATGATAACATATTGTGAACTGGAATCAGCTCTCGTACATGCCAAAGGCAAAACACCTGGCATCGATCGTATATCTTATCCGATGCTATCAAATCTACCTCCAATTGCCAAACAAAAGTTACTATCCCTCTACAACAATATCTATGCGAAAGGCTACTATCCTAATGCTTGGAAAACTGCCGCAGTCATTCCAATAATAAAACCACATAAGCCGTCCAACTTGGTATCTTCTTATAGACCTATTTCTTTGCTTTCTTGCCTCAGCAAAACGTTTGAAAAAATTATTGCGAAGCGACTTATTTGGTTCATTACTAAAAATAATCGTATCAAACATAATCAAACTGCCTTTAGAAGCAGACAAAGTACAACTGATTCACTTTTGCAACTGCAACATTTTGTATCCGACGCGATTGCCACAAAAAACCACGCCACAATCTTGGCTACCGACTTCGAAAAAGCCTTTGATCGCGTTGGCGTTCACGCAGTACTGAGCCAACTTGCAGACTGGAAGGTTGGTCCAAAAGCTTTTATGATTATAAAAGCGTTTATGATCCACCGACAGTTCCGAGTTCGTGTTAATAATACTTTTTCCGAGGTAAACCCTCTTAACAACGGTATACCTCAAGGCTCCCCCCTATCCGTAGTACTATTCATTATTGCGTTTGATAAACTCACCGATATCTGCCTAAATATAAAAAATGTTAATTTAACTATGTATGCCGACGATGCTTTTATTTACACTAATTTGAAAGATCCGCAGGCAACTAATAATGTTTTTAATGAAGTACTCACGAAATTCAAAAAATGGGGTTCAATTTCTAAATGTAAATTATTACATATTTGTAAAAAAAGAAAATGTTCATACCCAGATCTAATTTTCGACAATACTTTAATACCTCCTGTAAATAACTTAAAAATATTAGGAATATATTTTGACAATAAGTTTACATTTAAGTATCACTGTATTAACCTTAGAAAATCGCTTTCCAGTAGACTAAACATAATTAAGTATTTATCTAGCAAACGGTCATTTATACACACAAATACACTTATTAATATTACAAGAGCCATAATACTCTCTAAAATAGACTATGGCCTGCCGATTTATGGCTGGTGCTCGAACACAAACATTAAGCAGTTGGAGGCTCCTTATCACGCTGCGATTCGTCGTAGCTTAAACGCTTTTCCTACATCACCAATTAAATGTATTTTAGGAGAAAGTGGCTTACCGTCAATAAAGGAAAGAGTTTACGAAAAAACGATACAACTTCTTCCAAAAATACTTAATTCTCCAAACATAGGAATTCAAAAATGTATAACGCTTGCAGCAAAACACAAAAGGAATTTTCAACTTAAATCTACCCTCCGCCGCTGTCTTCAGTTTGCAAAAAATTTAAACATTCATATCCCATCAAAATTTTATACAACTAACACTCAACCGGAATGGCTGATTAGTGACGTTTCAATAAATACATCTTTACATAAGTTTAAAAAATTCACCACCAGTAACACAGTTTTTCAACAAAACTTCTTAGAACTAGCCAACGTTTATAAGAATAAAAAATTTAAAGAAATTTTCACAGATGCGTCCAAATTAACAAATACTGCCTATGCTGTTACCACAGCTAACGGGACAACTATTACTGGCGGAATTCTTCCATCATATTCGTCCGTATTTACCGCCGAGGCAATTGGAATATATATGGCATTAAAATTTGCTATCTTACAAAAAGGCAAATTCCTTATTTTCTCAGACAGCTTCTCCTGCTTGAACGCCATCCGCAACATACGAAATAATTCCATAGTAATATCTAAAATTTGAGACATTTGCATTAAACATAAAAGAAAAATAGCTCTTCTCTGGGTGCCAGGTCACGTTGGCATTCCCCGGGGAAAGAATATGCTGACAAGGCGGCAAGATTCTTCGAATCTGCCCCCACTTTTCTTAACGAGGTGCAAGACCAAAATGACCTCTGTAAAATGTTAAGCAGACACATATATGAAAAGAAAGTTGCAGACTGGAAGGAATTTAAACACAAATACGCAAACCTAAACAAACTACGCGAAAAGGTATGCTACCCCAACAACATCTCAAGACAGCAAGCAACAATCTTTACTCGATTAAGGATCGGGCACACGCAAAACACTCACCAACATCTTCTTGGCGGCAATCCCATACCATCATGTCCATTCTGTCCCAGCACATTATCCATGGAACATATATTCAATATCTGTCCAGCACTAGAGAGTATTAGGCAAAAACACTTTAATTCTAGTAAATACCAAACATTGTTAAATACACCATCTTTCGCAAACATTGTTAATATATGCAATTTTCTAAAAGAATGTAATTTTTATAATAAAATATAAACTTTGTAACTTTATACTATTATATCGGAGGCGATGGCCACAGTAGCTTGTACTCCTTTCTTACTATTAGGTTTAATATTTTGTATATTTTTCCTAATAAAAATAATAATAATAATAATAATAATCATACATGCTTATGGCTGTATAAACAAATAGACTATTTCTGGTTCAAACCCAAATTGACCCACGTGCCAAAATGCAAACAACAGGAATTCTGCTTTGAAACTAACAGAGAACATTTAAATATTTTAACGGCACAGCTATTCATATTCATAAAATAAAATGTTTCTCTTTCGTGTTGCGTTTGCTTTCCATTATTTGCAGTTGCTTTTAATGCCAGCAAAATTTCATAAGCGAAGGGACATTAAATATGCATGCATCACATATTCACAACTATTTAAGTATGTATGCATGTATGGTTGTATGTGCAGGTGTATTTGCAACTTTCAGAGTAGAACTTCCATAAATATGCAACCGAAAGTGAATGGGCGTATAAATATTCATTAATAGCCAGCTCAGGTTTCGTTTGTGGTTGTGATTTTGAACAAAATGCGAAATTTTGAATTGTCGAGCTTGCTCAGCTCAATTTAAAATAAATGTGTAAATTCAATTGTGCGAAGTTAAATTCAGTAGGCCACGTTATACTATCGTTACTTTTGAAATATACATTTTGTGGAATAAAAATTGCTTTTGCTTTTAAATATTGCAACAGCAACAGTAAAGGGTGTCTGACGAATTTAACTGAGAAACTGGAACTACTGTGTTAAACAGTTGAACTTTTCCATAACACGAATGAAGAAGCAGCAACGAATACACTTCGCACACCTTTCCAATAAATAAAAATATGAGTTGCCGAACGTTGTTGTTTGTAAAAGAATAATCATAGTTTATGCATTAAAGAAGTCACAATCTAGAAAATGCAAAAGATTCGTTTAGATTTTATTGAAAACCCAAAGCTAAACAATACGGTCCTTCAACATAAATTTAAGCTTAGGTCTCGGCTTAGATAAATCAACATCTCCAGATATTATTGTATTAATTTAAGGTTGCTGATTTGAGGGCTTCTAGTAGGAACTTTAATGAGAAATATAATGCTCAGACCATCCTTACAGTATCTATACCTTTGAAATCTGCACTAAATCGGCTAGTCCAGTTTAACTGGCCTTGAAATGAAAAAATCCAGACAGTGATCATAAAATTCGCTCCTTTATTAAGGGGGTATTCTACTCTAGAAATTTGAAAAAATCGAAACATTTTTTTTCATAATTCAATAGTTTTGATATTCAAAAATATCTCCCTAAAAGGATTTTTCAAAACTCAAATTATTTTCAAAGTTGAGCGAATATCGTATAACGTAAAACTTTAAACGCGTTTTTCTCGAAACTTCCACACGGTACCGGCATTATCTCAAGTTCTATACAACCGATTTAGTTGAAATTTTGAGCGAACCTTCTTTATATAATCCTTTATCGTTTCTACCAGCGTCGTGTCAAAATTTTTGTTTTTAAAATTAAAAAAAATTCAGGAATTTCAAACAAAGCGTAAAAACTGATTTTTATTTTCAGGCAGTCGCCATTTTTCAAAGAAAAATTTTTTCGTGTTGCCTGAGCTAGGGACTATAACAGCATTCTTACTGATTAAGAATGTTTTTTGATTTCTTTTTTTTTTCAGACCACTAGGAGAGTCAGGATCAATGTCACCAGGATGCGCCATTTTGTTTTTTTGTTTATTACACCTGTCTCCGCCCCCTCCTCTAATTATTTTAATTTTTAATATTTTTTTGTAAAATTTTTTTCTGTATTCTTAAGATATCAATAAAAAAATACCATAAAAAATGGATAGTAAAAATATTTTTTGGTTTTTTTTAATAAAATTCAAAAAACTGCCCAAAATTTGATTCCTAGACTAGAATACCCCTTAAGCTGAAAACACCTATGAGGTAAATACAGATACGCTGAACAGGGTGTCAGGATATGTTGAGTTTGCGCCGCAGTTGCCTGTAGAATATGGCATACTATGGGCAAAAACGAGTAAGTAAGACATTTTAATTTAATTTCGCGCGACAACACGTTCGTTGAAATACTATCTTTTTACGTTAGTATGACTGTCAGTGACATCTCCAAATAATCATTAGTATTTAGAACACCTTTATATTTCATTCTGAAGTACATAAAGTGCATTCGGCGATATTTACGAAGAGTGAAATTATCCAAAAAAAAGGTCCATTAAATTTTATGTGCGGAATCAAATTTCAGCTGCCAAAACGTCCAGAATGTTGGAAAGGAAAAGACCTCCGGTGATAATTGTTTGTCGCGAGGGTCGAGAACGCGTTGACGACGAACCCTGTGAACAAAATAAAAGAATTGATGCCTGAGAATCGACGACTTTCAGTCAGAGATCTTACTGGCACCGTTGGAATGTCGGAAAAATCAATAAAAACTGTTTTGAAAGATCATTTGGGCCTGAGAGAAGTGTGAGCACTATTAAAATACGATCGATCAGCCGAATATCGGGGCAAAGGTGCGCTGAAACCAAAAAAAAAAACACGCAAAACAGGCGAATCAAGGTAATGTTTACAGTTTTCTTCGGTTATCGAGTTATGGTGCACCCCGAGTTCCTTACGACCAGCGAAACTGCCAACAAGGAACACCATTTCAATGTTATACCTCGTTTGTGCGAATGTATTCGTACAAAGTTATGGACCTTGAATTCTAGGTTTTTACACCATGATAAAGCATCGTCGAATACTGCGCTGATTCTTTGTGCGTTCCACCGTGTTCGCCTGATTTGGCTCCGTGTGTCTTTTGGCTATTCTTCAAATTCAAACGAATATATATTTCTGGCCTAATAATGAAAATAGGCATATTTATCAACGAAAATGTTTTTTTTTTTTCGTTGGATTTGGCTCGTCTTGGAAGACCCACACGGTCGATTGCTGTTCTGTTTCGGGCTCATACGCATGGATCCATAATTCGTCACCTATGACGATCTTATAAACGTCTTTTGAAGCACCGTGATCGTATTTTTTCAGCATTTCTTTACACCAATCCACACAAGCCTTTTTTGAGCGATTGTCAAATTGTGCGGGATCCAACGAGATCAAACCTTTTTTACGGCCAGGTGTTCATGCAATATCGAATGTATGTTGGTGGGAGAAATGCATAGGCATGCCTCTATCTGAAGGTATGTTACATGACGGTCTTGCATTATCAGTTCACGTACGGCATCGATATTTTCTGGCACAACGGCTGTTTTTGGACGACCTTCACGGAATTCGTCTTTGAGCGAGCGTCGGCCACGATTGAATTCTTTTGTACCAGTTTTTCACTGTGCTATAGGATGGTGCTTCATACCCATACAAAGATTTTAGTTCATCGATGCACTCTTGTCGTGATAATCCACGTCGAAAGTTGTGAAAAATTATCGCACGAAAATGTTCACGAGTTAATTCCATTTTTTGGCCGAGATGAATTTTTTAATTCCCTGTAAATAAAACAATTCACGATTAATTGACAAAACGTTCGGAGTGATGTTATGCTAAAAAATGTCAAACTTTCCAATGGAAATGTCAGATTGCACCTGGTAACACCTAGTGTTGCCTAGGCCAGAAATATATATAGCAATCTATGTAGGTGAATTGCTATGCGCATTGAAGATTATTCCGGAAATTGACTTTAACAACTGTTTCGAGGATTTGAAAAACTGTCGAAACAAGAGTATTGGGACTAAGGGGGTTTTTTTGAAAATGACGACATATTTAAAGATATTTAAAATTATGGACAAAATCTTTCTATTTTTTGCTCACAGTATATATAAATGATCATGATGATGTGACGAGTTGAAGTCCGGGTGACTGTCTGTCTATCTGTCTGTCCGTCCTTTTGTTTAAGCTGTAACTTGAGTACAAATTGATATATTTTTGGAGTATTAGGGTAAATAAATCCTTTTGATATTTCTTTTGAGAATGCGAAAATGGGTAAAATGGAATGATAACCCTATATAGCCCCTACATAATGCTGAGGTAAAAACTACTGACGATATTCCAATACACTAACTAAATATTTCAGAAGCATTAAATTTTATATCCACCATAGCATAGAAGGGTATCGTGGGAGCCAGTATCGAAACTGGACAATTGGCCCGGCATCATCCATCCTTAGATGAAATTCTAACCACAATGACTACTCCACTCAAACATGGTACGTTAAATTATTTCTACGTTTCTTGATGAATAAAGTAGATAAAATAGGAACGTTGAACCTTATACTCGCTTGTCAGTCAACATGAAGAGTCTTTTAGCAAAATTAAGTGAATGTATTGGATACGTACTGGTTACACTAAGGTATATTTTAATGCAAAAAATTGTGAAGTCGATCCTCGAACTAGATCCTACAAACCATCTCACATACTAAACTGTGCCCAAAAAATAAGATGACATTTGAATTTTAACTTCGCGCGTCGAAGGATTTGGAGAATTATTTTTTGCCTTTAGGTTGGTAGTACTGTCAGTCACATTTATGTCAAATTTCATGTCAAAAAATGAATATTAGTGTTTGAGATACGTGTCGTTTTGTGAGCTGCTAAAAGTGAGTTTTCCGTTTTTTGCGATGTCGAAATTTGTTGAGCAAAGAATTTGCATTAAATTTTGTTTACGGAATCAACCTTCTGCTGCGGATACGTTGAGGATGGTGCAGAAAGCCTTTAGCGATAAGGCTATGTCTAAAAAAATGTTTACAAGTGGTATAGTGAGTTCCAAGCCGGAACGTGTCGAAGACAAAGAGCGTCCAGGGCGACCATCAACCTCAACCGACGAAGCTCACGTTCAACAAATCAAAGATTTGGTGTTTAAAAACCGTCAATTAACAATTAAAGCCTTGCTGATGATGTTGGCATATCGAAAGGTTCAGCCAATACCATTTTGAAGGATGTTTTAGGCCTCAAGCGCGTCAAATCTCGACTGGCATCGAAAACATTGAATTTTTTGGAAAAAAAAAAGCGTCGTGTTGAAGTGTGTGAAACGATGTTTTCCGAATACCAGAGTGTCATGAAATGCGTTATAACTGGCAATGAGACTTGGATCTATGCTTACGACCCCGAAACAACCGATCAATCGAGCGAATATCGTACCAAAAAAGAGACGAGACCAAAAAAATCGCGCCAAAGTCACTCAAAAATCGAGGTCAGGACTGTTTTCTTCGATTATCGTGATGTTGTGCATTATGAATTCCTTCCAACCGGTCTAAAAGTCAACAAGGAATATTATTTGAACGTTATACGTCATTTGCGTAACGCTATCCGCCTAAAAAGGCCGGAATTGTGGAAAGACAATTCTTGGCTTTTACACCACGATAATGCACCATCCCATACTGCCCTCGTAATTCGTGAACATTTCGCCAAAAACTCAACCCATATCGTTCCGCAACCACCGTATTTACCTGATCTGACACCGTGCGACTTCTGGCTGTTCACCAAGCTTAAAAGATCGCTCCGGGGACACCATTTTTATACGATAGAGGAGATTCAAGCCGCAGCGAAGAGGGAAACTGAAGGCCATCCCTTAAAGTGACTACAACCAGTGTTTCGAAGATTGGAAAATCCGTTGGCATAAGTGCATTGCATCGGGAGGGGATTGCTTTGAAGGGGATCAAATTGATTTGGAAGAATAAATAAAGAATTTTCAAAATAAATACTTATTTTTTGGGCACAGTAGTAAGACGATATTCGTTATTGTTGTAGATTTTATGCCGACTTTTGTGATCAGTGTCAGAGTTATCGTCGTAAAAATGCGTGGTTACATATTTCCGAATAACTTGAGTTGTGCCAAAAAATAGCACACAAAACACTTTTCCGGTTGATGTTTTCCTCATTTACACAATATATTAAATTTTATTTATTTGGGAAAAAATAGTAAGACTCTCTTAAATCTATTTTGTGCATCGTTCTTATTTACCATCATATTAAAGCTTCCACGCGAAAACTTTGGCCTAATTTCCGCTTTCAGCTACGATCTATTTGAGATGCAGACGTAATATTAAATAAAATTATATAATAATTCTGTAGTGTTTAGAACTCGAATCTAGTAAAATAAGAGTTTTAGTTCCGTTTTAAATTTCTGCGAAGTCAAAAACACATTTATTTCCTAAAAGAATCTTTCAAGGCTTTATATTGTCACACCTTTACTAATGTCGCACGCAGCTTACTTCCATCTAACGTACACAACTTGTACTTTATTGTATTAAACATTCGCTGTTCCATAAAGTGCCAGCAATTAAGTCACACTTCTGAAATCAAGAGCATCGAGGCAACCAGCAACTCGACAAGCATTGCTGCTGATTAGCACGCTCTTCAAAGCTGCTCACTTAGCAGTCATACTTTCGCTATACTTATTATGGCACGACTAAAATAAATGTTGCGTGAAATGCCACAAATTCCACCTAATTACAAATACCCGTGCACGCATCGCGCAGCTAAGAAAAATCGCTACACTTTAGCTGCAGCCGCAGCGCCAGCGATTGCTGCACATTCCGTGGTATTGTTTATTAGCAACATGCAGCAGGGCATGCCAACAACAACAGCAAGGACAACAACATTTTGCACTGCCACTTGCCTCTTATGCAACAAAACAATTTGCTGTTGCACTTGAGTTGCACGCTCTTGCATTTCATAAAGCAGCAAAGTTGCGCCACATTGCAAGCTCCACATTCATCCCGTTGGATTGGATTGTCGGCACTTCTATCTCGCTCAAAGCGAGCGAAACTTTGCGCATTTTTCTTCGACTGCAATGCATCAGGGTCTGGGCAACTTAGTGCAACGAAGGGTCACATGTTCCTCTCTCACACAACCACCCACCCACTCACCGTCGCACATACATACATTTCCTGGCACTTTATTGCATCTGGAATATTGTGCTGATGTTCTGGTTTGCGTAATTTATCCACAAGACTTTAATTCCATTATTTGCTGCTGCACATTCTAAGCCATTAGTGCTTACGGTCCCCTTGGTGGCCCCCGGAGTATGTGCGAATAAAGGCGCAACTTGTGTTGGAAATGTGGGAAACTAATTGTCATGCATTTCAACCATATATAACTGCACATCAGGAGCTGGTGCAAGGTGAGATGACAAACATATTTTACACAAATATTACCGTTACTATCTGAAGGGCACTTTTGTATCTCTTTTTCCAAAGATCAGTGTGGCTTTGTAATACTTCCGAATGACATTTCATACACGAAACTCTAAATAAGGCTTTCAAGTAAGCTCGATGTTCTTTTCACCGTTGAGTTTTATTATAGCAAAGTTGACTGAACTTATGGTATAAGCAATTTTAGAAGAAACAAACATTTGTGCATAAAGCTCCTTATTCACGATCCTTTCTTTATCTAACCTAGTCGCAGAAGGGAAAGGAGACCCAATCGGGCTGATAGAAATAATGTACGCTCTCAGCGAATACAATAATCTCTCTTGCGATTGAAGGATAAGTCTGGCTAAACCAAGGAGATTTGGTTGCTCTGCCTAAAAATCATAGAAACGAATGAGTTCTGTAGCACATTTTGTGCACATGACATCTCAAACTGCAGTGAACAATATACAATGTTACAGAATGTTTTGGTTAGTTCCTTTGATTAACAGTTTAAAGATTTTCAGCTTGTCTCCTCCCAGAAAAAACTTTGCTTGGAAAGTCCGAGAATTTTCAGCCAGCCCTACTCATGTTTCGAGTCTTCGGAACTTTTATCTAATTATCTGATGGTGTGTGGTCCCAATGAAAAGACAAATTCAGCTCATATCGGTTCGGTTGCAGCGTCATTCGTGATTGGCCATCTCATAATGCTCTGTATCTGCTCGCAGTTCCTCTTGCCTAAACTGCCGATTTATTATTTTTTCTTTGCCATCTTTTTCCACAACGGAAAATTAGTTCCAGAATCACTTCCTTTACGGCTGTTATCCAGTGACCCCTAGACTTGCCAACCTTTACAGTTTTGGCTACTGTTTCTCAACTATTAAGCTTACAGTAAATTGCAACACCGAGGGAGGGTAAAAATATTACATAAAGCCAAGAAACACAAATTAATGTAATGTCATAAGAATTAATCAATCAAAAATCTGTAAGCAATTTTAAAGCTAAAATTTCTTATAAAAGTTATTTTATTAAAGAATTTCCTACTGGATAATTGGTTACCGTTTCCAACACTTACACCTGCATTGCCTCCATTCAAACATATATATTAAATGTTGTGGAAAGTTAACACTTTCTGATTAAATTGCAAAACTGTCAGCAAGCGTTGGAGAAAGTTAAATATAACTGCACATAAGCAGTGAACTGTAACTCATGAAGAGTATATTAACTACACTTATTCCTTTCTAGTATTGCCATTGCTGCAATCTGCATTTTAATACGTGATGAGCTGTCTCATTTGCATTTCTTATTTCACAGGTGACTTGTATTTTTTTTTTTTTTTTTTTTTTTTTTTTTTTTTGTCAAGCATTCCCGAATTATTATTGGCTGAATATTAAAAGTTTTCGCATTTGGCAAAATTTCATTTTAACTGTTTCATAAAACATAATGTTAAAGAAACCCAAAAAACATCGTATTTCAATAGGATCCCAATCGTGTGAGCAAAACAACCAACAGTTTTCAAGAAGGTATGCGCCCACAAGTGTTTAAGCCTTAACCTACCAAAGTCAAAAATGAAGTATTGACGTTCTCTTCCCTACAGCTTCCGCAGATGGCGTCTGGTAAGATTCCCAGCAACTAGGGATGGGCTAGTCTTACCGAGAACAAAAAGATCACTGATTCCTTGCAGTCTATCATGAACCAAAAAGACTTTGCCAATGGTGGCCCAGTCAAAGCATTCGAGAACTGTGGAAAGAGCCTTATATACAAAGTTAAGAAGGCTGATCCACAGTTAATTATCGAAGACAGCGGTATATCCCTTCATGAGGATAGGGGAGAAAGCAATAGTATTCCAATCATTAAATAGGTATTCATCTAACTAAATCACGCTTAAAAGCTGGAACCTTTCCAGTTCTTCGCTGCCGGGTATAAACAGCTCAACTGATAATTAATCGGCACTTGGATCTTTGTTGTTAACGATAGCGTTGTTGCCGTAGTTCTTCATCGTTTTCATTCGTCGCATTGCTTTTGCCATTTAGCAGTGCCTTTTAAATTTCGAGTTCGCTCTGGATATCTCTTATCAGGTTTCCACTGCTTTCCATGCCTGTCTTCACAAAAGCCGCTCCGAGCTTTAAGATGTAGAGATGTGTTAAATTGATACCGTTATAAAATATTGATATAAGGTTTAGTATGCTACGAGGATTATTCAAACAATTTTTAAACTTTTTTGTTTTGTGAGAGTCTCCTAAAGAAGCTATATTAGAAATCTTTCCTCCGAGTGTATAATATCGACAAAGTAATGAAAAACTTTCAAATGGCCACCTCATCTTCCAGTTTAGTGAAAGTTAATCAAAATTTAAGTTTTCCTATTGAAAACGCACAAACTAATGGCTACTTAAGCTCGTCATCAAACCCCACTCGTGCGTTGAGAGATGACTTACTCGCCTGCATTGCACTCAAGAGGAAAAACGCGATAATAAAATGGCATTCTCGTTGTCACTCGCAGGCGCAAAATATAGATAATAATGTTAAATAAGTGTGCACAGTTATTTGAAGTGCACTCTAAGTCGCCGGAAGTGCATTTTCGCAGCCAACAATAATTTATTATCATTTTTTACACCAACCTTAACGCCTTTCAGTACTTTTCTAGGTCATTGCTTCTTTGCGCACCTCGTTGGTGGATCTACGATCTACAGCAAGTAAATCTAACCAAACTAGTTTTGAAGTGGAAGTTGGTACATCGGCCAAGTGTCTTGAGGCACAAAAGTTATAAATAGGATGATTGATTAGTTATTATGTTTTTAACATTTATTTCATGTAATGTAATCGTAAGCTTTAAATGATAAATGTGAAGTCAGAAATAACCCTTTAAAGGACCGGACTGCGATATTTCTTGAACGTAATGTTCAATAAGCTCCACGACATTTTGCTAGATCCGCAAAATCCAATTCTGAATTTAGTAGGGCACTTTTAAATTATCACTCTGACCAACAGAATAGCATTAGGCTTATGTTAGATTAGATTATTCTTGGGGTTCATCCTAGAATGAATCTCAAGCTTAGACATCTGTGATTTACTCCTTTTTAATATCCAAAAACAACTCAAAATGGATAGCCAAATTTTCAGTGGAGGACATAGCGTTTTTACCTAAACACAAATTTGTTAAGGCGGTTAATATCAATCCCAGCCAGATTGACTTTACTAATAAAAAGCAGAAGATATCTTATGGTTCAAACTGTAATGGTGTAAAATTGGGGTAACGTTGCTCGTCCTAGCAAGTCCATGAACAAACCACCCAAGCAAGTCTCATCTCAAAGGCAGTATAGCCGCTTAAAAGCTATTCTCCAATGAAAGCTGCCTTCTATGTATGTCTACGTGCGCATATGTAGAAAGGCAGTGACTGCCATAGTTGGTGTTGTTTTTCGAGTACCGAAGATTTCAGCTCGTGCTGTCTTTCTACAGCAGTATAAGGTAACCGACCCCTTCTTCATCCTCTTCTCATATTTGGCCTCCATGAAAACTAACAGGCCTATTCGTATTCCTTCTTCTAACCTCAAATACTTCATCCTGTCCACCGGTTAAAGAATAGAGCCCCTCAACGAGAATCATTGTATTTTGTAGTAAACAAAACTAGCTCAATTTTATTTTGATTCATAACTAATCTATTTCTATCTACTCATTTGGCTACCTCATTTAAGGACTCTTGGGTAAACACTAACTATTTGTTGGGACCGCACATTAACTGAAATAAACACGACGAGTCAAGTGGTTTGATCTGTACCTGCTGTTAGAATTTTATATAAATCTTCAAATAAATGTCGGTTTAATATCACCATGGAGGTATTCCTTAGAAATACTGTACGGAACTTAATATATTAGAGTGTAGTGATGTTTATGAAGATAAGCGGTAGATAGTCTAAAAGTCTCATTTACAGTCGGAGGGCAAAAACATATTTGATCCCATTTAAAATGATAGCGAATTATACTTCGTACACAAACTGATAACATCCAAGGCCTTCATTACCATGAAAAATGGATTGGAATTAAATTCGAACCACTCGCCTGTTTATCTAATTCTAAATGGCCATCAAAAGAAATCGGCATACCACCTTATCTTTCAAACAGGAAGACGGATTGAGATTATTTTAGAGTTATGCTAGGCAAAATGTTGATTTTAAAAAAAATATATAAAAACTCAAGATATTTTAGAAGATGAAGTTGATAAATTTATGAAAAGTTTTCAAGAATCGGCTTGGCTCCGAAGCAAAACAACTTAAATACTAAATATACAACAGATATTTCAAAACTCATAAAGATGAAAAGAAAACAATGTTAAAATGCAGAACTAAACAATTTAACTAAGCTTTAGCACCAAAATAAAGTTATTTACAAATCAAAACATTTCTAATTACATTGAGAAATTAACGTCAAATTAAAATTCAAATTCTTGCTGTAAAGCTGTAAAAAATACATAGGCCATTTAAAGTTGACCCATCTAGCAACGCTGTAACTTTTAACAGCGCTGACAAATCGGCTAATGTCATACCGCGTTAGAAGCGTCATTTGAAGACAATTATACCATGGAACCAGTACATTCCAAAAGAACGCGCTGAAATTGTTCAGCTTTATATTCAAAATAACTTTTCAATTGTGTTAACTCAACGTGCGTTTCGCAAAAAAATAAAGTGAAAAGTGCTCCAGTTAAGAACACAATTAAGTCTTTATACGCAAAATTTGTGAACACCGTAATCTCAGTAATGCCAGTCATGCATCCAGACAACGCACAAGACGTTCTGATGAAAATATCGAAGCTGTACGAGCCAGTATTGAGGAGACTCCATCGACATCGAGTTATCGCCGCTCTCAGGAATTAGACATCTCTCGCACCACTCTCCGACGCATAATTCATAAAGATTTGAAGATGTTTCCATATAAAATTCAAATGGCACAAAAACTAAACCCAGCTGATTATCCGCGACGCCTTAATTTTGGCAAACAAACAAATGGGTCAACTTTAAATGGCCTACCCTGTATTAGAGCAACATTGTCGAAACCACCCTTCAGAAAAAGCGATGAAGAAAAAGTGGAATTCTTTTTCAGAGAAACTAACTAAAACCTTACAGCAGCTCAAGAATCGAAATATGTATGTGAAATTGTATGTGTGGAGGATGGGGTCATGTGTAGAAGTTCACGCAAGTGAGGAAAGTTCTCTGATCGCCATTCACTTGGGAGTGGCCAGAGAACGATTCTTTTACATATGACTCAAGCAGCTCACGACTTCCGGTCTTTGACCAAGTATCCTCTGGGTAGCCTAAGAACATCCGTTTGAAGGCGAGCTAAAGTGAGAAGGCGAAACACCCCTGCATAGGGTTGTGCGCTGGGTTTGGGACCCGCCACGTAAAAAAACACCCCCAATGAAAGGAAAAAAACAGCCTCGGATGAGAGCCCCCCCTTTTGATGACGACCATGGCAAACGAAACAAGGACTATGATTTGAGGGGCATGCACCTGGAATGTCCGGTCCCTTAATTGGGAAGGTGCCGCTGCCCAGCTGGTAGATGTCGTCGTAAAGATAAAGGCTGACATCACCGCCGTCCAAGAAATGCGATGGACGGGACAAGGACAGAGACGAGTAGGTCCTTGTGACATTTACTACAGTGGCCATATAAAGGAGCGCAAGTTTGGTGTTGGATTCGTGGTGGGAGAGAGACTCCGTCGCCGAGTACTATCATTCACTCCGGAGAATGAACGTCTAGCCACAATCCGCATCAAAGCGAGGTTCTTCAACATATCGCTGATTTGCGCCCACGCCCCGACGGAAGAGAAGGACGATGTGACCAAAGATGCCTTTTATGAGTGCTTGGAGCGCTCTTATGAGAGATGCCCCCGCCACGATGTCAAAATCGTGCTTGGCGACTTCAATGCCAGGGTGGGCAAAGAAGGTATCTTTGGCACTACGGTCGGTAAATTCAGCCTCCACGCGGAAACATCCCAAATGGGCTGAGGCTGATCGACTTCGCCGGGGCCCGAAATATGGTTATCTGTAGTACTAGATTCCAGCATAAGAAGATACATCAAGCTACCTGGCTGTCTCCAGATCGAAAAACCACCAACCAGATCGATCATGTTGTGATAGACGGAAGACACGTCTCCAGTGTTTTAGATGTGCGTGCGCTCCGAGGTCCTAACATCGACTCGGACCACTATATTGTTGCAGCCAAAATTCGCACCCGCCTCTGTGCAGCAAAAAACGCACGCCAACAAACACAAGGAAGGTTCGACGTCGAGAAGCTGCAATCACAACAGACAGCCGAACGTTTTTCTACTCGGCTTGCACTCCTGCTCTCTGAGAGCACTCGTCAACAACTCGGTATAAGGGAACTGTGGGACGGCATTTCAAACTCCTTACGTACAGCTGCAACCGAAACCATTGGTTTTCGGAAAGTGCAGAAGAACAGCTGGTACGACGAGGAGTGCCGTGTCGCAGCGGAGAGAAAACAGGCTGCCTACCTCGCAACGTTACGATCGACCACAACACGTGCGGATGGGATAGATACCGAGAGTTGAAGAGGGAAGCAAGACGCATTTGTAGACAGAAAAAGAAAGAGGCCGAAATGCGTGAGTACGAAGAGCTTGATAAGCTGGCCGACAGGGTAATGCTCGAAAATTCTACGAAAAGATGCGGCGGCTTACAGAAGGTTTCAAGACCGGAGCACACTCTTGTAGAACCCCCAAAGGTGATCTAGTTACCGATGCCCAGAGCATACTTAAATTATGGAGGGAACACTTCTCCAGCCTGCTGAATGGCAGTGAACGCACAACACCAGGAGAAAGCGAACCCGATACCCCAATCGATGACGATGGAGCAGACGTTCCATTGCCCGACCATGAAGAAGTTCGAATAGCAATTGCCCGCCTGAAAAACACAAAGCGGCAGGGGCCGATGCATTGCCGGCCGAGCTATTCAAACACGGCGGCGAAGAGCTGATAAGGTGCATGCATCAGCTTCTTTGCAAAATATGGTCGGACGAAAGTATGCCCAACGATTGGAATTTAAGTGTGCTATGCCCAATCCACAAAAAAGGAGACCCCACAATCTGCGCCAACTACCGTGGGATTAGCCTCCTCAACATCGCATATAAGGTTCTGTCGAGCGTATTGTGTGAAAGATTAAAGCCCACCGTCAACAAACTGATTGGACCTTATCAGTGTGGCTTTAGACCTGGTAAATCAACAACCGACCAGATATTCACGATGCGCCAAATCTTGGAAAAGACCCGTGAAAGGAGAATCGACACACACCACCTCTTCGTCGATTTCAAAGCTGCTTTCGACAGCACGAAAAGGAGCTGCCTTTATGCCGCGATGTCTGAATTTGGTATCCCCGCAAAACTAATACGGCTGTGTAAACTGACGTTGAGCAAGACAAAAAGCTCCGTCAGAATCGGGAAGGACCTCTCCGAGCCGTTCGATACCAAACGAGGTTTCAGACAAGGCGATTCCTATCGTGCGACTTTTTCAACCTGCTTCTGGAGAAAATAGTCCGAGCTGCAGAACTCAACAGAGAAGGTACAATCTTCTATAAGAGTGTACAACTGCTGGCGTATGCCGATGATATTGATATCATCGGCCTCAACACCCGCGCCTTTAGTTCTGCTTTCTCCAGACTGGACAAGGAAGCAAAAGAAATGGGTCTGGCAGTGAACGAGGGCAAGACGAAATATCTCCTGTCATCAAACAAACAGTCGTCGCACTCGCGACTTGGCACTCACGTCACTGTTGACAGTCATAACTTTGAAGTTGTAGATAATTTCGTCTATCTTGGAACCAGCGTAAACACCACCAACAATGTCAGCCTAGAAATCCAACGCAGGATAACTCTTGCCAACAGGTGCTACTTCGGACTAAGTAGGCAATTGAAAAGTAAAGTCCTCTCTCGACGAACAAAAACTAAACTCTATAAGTCGCTCATAATTCCCGTCCTCCTATATGGTGCAGAGGCTTGGACGATGACAACAACCGATGAGTCGACGTTGCGAGTTTTCGAGAGAAAGGTTCTGCGAAAGATTTATGGTCCTTTGCGCGTTGGCCACGGCGAATATCGCATTCGATGGAACGATGAGCTGTACGAGATATACGACGACATTGACATAGTTCAGCGAATTAAAAGACAGCGGCTACGCTGGCTAGGTCATGTTGTCCGGATGGATGAAAACACTCCAGCTCTGAAAGTATTCGACGCAGTACCCGCCGCGGGAAGCAGAGGAAGAGGAAGACCTCCACTCCGTTGGAAGGACCAAGTAGAGAAGGACCTGGCCTCGCTTGGAATATCCAATTGGCGCCACGTAGCGAAGAGAAGAAACGAGTGGCGCGCTGTTGTTGACTCGGCTATAATCGCGTAAGCGGTGTCTACGCCAGTAAAGAAGAAGAAGATAGAAAGTAAATTTAAACCAAAAAAGGCTCCCGACTTTGACTTGGTGACTGCTGATGTACTAAAAAATCGAACACAAAAAGCATTAGCAAAGCTAACTTCGATAATAAACGCTTGCCTGGATCTCAGATTCGTCCCATTGTCGTGGACGGTATTTGAAATCATTATGGTACAAAAACCTGGGAAAGCGTACATGAGGTCTCGTCATATCGTTCAATCTCATTGTTGCCTTATACTCTCCAAGCAACTTGAAACTGCAGTTATAAGAAGACTTCAGAACATAGTTGAAGAAAAGAGCCGTATACCAATTCATCAATTTGAATTCAGATCTCAACATTCCAGAATCTGTCAAATTCATCAAATAGCAAGCATAATAGGAGTTGCGATGGAAGAAAATCACACTTGAACAACTGCTTCTCTTGACGCATTCAATACATTCGGTAGCGTATGATAGCATGACTTACTTCATATTTTTCGACAATATCTATATGACCTAGTTGCTTCTTACCTGAGCAACCTCTACTTCAGAAACAAGCAGGGACAATCATATACTACGTTACAACCAATAAAAACAGGCTTACCTCATGGAAGTGTTTTAGGACCACTCTTATACATATACTAGCGACATGCCTACGTCACCAAAGTGCACAATGGCCACATTTGCAGATTATACCTGCATCATAACGACAAGAAAAAATGAAGCTGAGTCATCGAACAGCATGCAATCTTCAATCAATGAAATTATAGAATGGACAAACAAATGATACATTACTTTAAACGAGTTGAAGTCTATCCTTATAAACTACTCTAACAAAAGAAGTACATACAAAAAAATACCCGAAAATTGTAAATAAAATGCAAAATATCTAATTTATCATCAATATATAATTAATCAACACCAGATATTTCCAGTCTTCGAAACATTTTTCATAAGCTCTTTTTGGGATGACCTCCAACGAATTTGTTTTATCTCTTCCATCGACAAAATCGGGCTCCACGGAGCGTCAATGTCAGTTTAGGAACAAGAAAATATCAGACGGCGCCAAAGCCTGTGAACACATACTATACGTTATTTGATCAATCGTAATCTTTACGTTTTTAGCTTTATATTTGCTCACAAACATTGATCGAACCCATGGTGCATTATCATCGTATAATACCCATGAATTGCTCTTCCACAATGCCTTCCGAAAAAATTCTTGATGCAACAAACCACGTATATCGAAAAAAACATTGAGTATCACGTTGATTTATGAGCGGCTTTGGCGTGTTTTTTTTTTTCTTGGTTTCGGGTCGTTTTCCCCTCCCTTCTGATGACTGTTGACTTGTTTAAATGTCACTCTCATAAGCCCATATAATGCTTTCCATGAATGTGGGATCAGAATTCGCGCGATCAAACATGTCCAAAAAGACTATTTTTGAAAAAAAAAAAAAAATTCAAGTATCTATCTTTTAAATTTTTTTACAATTTCTATTTATTTTTATTCAAAGAAGTGTCATTTATCCCCTTTTTTTATAAATTTTCCCCAATAACTCCAGACTTCTGGCCATAAACTACTAAAAAAATAAAGTAAACCTTTTTTTTTATTTTTATTTTTTGTTTTTAATATTAAAATTTTTAGGAAAAAAATACTTTTTTCCCTTCATACATTCATTTTTAACTTCGAAAGTGTTGCACATATAGGAAAACGGTATAGAAACAGATTAAAGAAACTGTAATTCTTAATTTTTCTAAATTTGTTTCATCAAAATCGGACAAGTGGTTTGAGAGTTATGATAAACTTCGTTTTTGCCAAAATGTTACAACTAAGCGAAAGAACATCAAGATAAAGAAAAATTTAAAAGGTCATAAAAAAACTCACACATACGAACTATACTATACTGACCTAGTACCGTCACCCTGCTTTGGAATTTCTCACCCCAAGATAAGCTGTTGTACTGTGTCATCGGCTTATATTTTTGAATTGCAACGTTTGTTACACGATGCTTTGTGGTACATACGCAATTTAGATCTACATAGTGGTCCCTATATAAAATTGGATCAGGAAGTCATTCGCGAAACGACATCGAAACACAGGGTACAAAATAATTTAACCACTGAAGCTTGACAACTAGCAGAAACTAGAAATAACAGGAGCAAACTTAAAAGAACAACGTTTCATGACCTTCTAAGAAATTAACAAATATTATATTTGGTTTAAAAAAATAGAGTAGGCAATCGAAAAAGACATATCTCTAGCAGACTGTCAGCACTTGCAGTACAATCTAGCTCAAACTCCTTTGGAAAATTCGCAATTATGTTGTATTTCTCTCTTTGGTTGTGTACACGCCTTTTTCTACTATAGATATGAGTTATTTATAGTCTTCAATATTTAAAATCAATATAAAGGAGTTTTGCTGTTTTATCTTTTGTCCTTTGAGACTTTCACAATAGTAAAAGTTGTCTAAGCTCCCAAAATAAAACTTTATAACATTGAAGAAAGCGAGAATACAAATTTAATGAAGTATCTAATTTAAATAAGCATCCGCATACCCTCTGGTATCGAAGTCAACCCGCTAAATTTTGTATTGCTTTAGATGTAAAGGGATCCGCCAAAGAGTGAGAAGAGAAATTGTGAAGCGATGACGACTCAAGTAACATGAACCACCAATTTCAACAAATTTTCACTAGCGATTTCGAAAGGACTTCCTAAACAAAGTATAGAACAACGCCAAAGCAAAATGATGGGTTGCCCGCCTATCAAAAATCATGACAGATCAATGCTGGCAATGTTCGTCTCAAATTTCAAAAATTCTGTAAACTTAAAAGAGCTGCTGCTCTTGTTTACTCTCATAACTGGCTTGTGGACATCTCTAAACATTGTTTTGTACTTTTATACATATACAGTAAGTAATATACATACATATATAGTATAGTACTATATATTGTTATATATGTACATCCCATTCATCTACTTCCGTTTTCTTAATATATTTATTTTCTGGTTCCTTTTATTTCATTTTCAATTTCTTGTGATTTTTCTATTCTCAAACTAAAATATTCATTTCTTGCGTTTGTTCGAACTGGCGCCGCTGATTTCCTATACTCCCTTCCCAATTACATTTTCCTATCTTCATTACAATCTTTTTCACTTGTAGCTGTTTTGCAGCTGTATTTTTCACCTTTTCATTGATTTTTTCCCAAGCCTACATCACCCAAATTGTGAGTTGATTGAATGGTTATGCATGTTGTTGTTGTTGTTGTCCATTCATCAATTTCGCTGTGCCTTGTGGCAAGGTCCAGTGTAGCACGTCAACTAAGCACTCATTAGAGTCGCTTGGAATATCGGTATTTGCGAGTACTATTTGGACTTGGCATTACACCAACAGACTACGCGTTTCATTCATTCATTCGACTGTATTTACTTACAACCAGCAGTCAGGCGGAAGTTGTTTTTGCACAGCACACAGCACAGCTGTGCGACCCTCAAAGGTCTGTAAAACAACCCACCACTTTAGTACGCCAAAGAAGATGAAATACCGATAGTGCCTACAGATATCCCGACCACAGCATGCATTGCGCGTTCGAACTCAAAAACTCTAGCGAACTCTTACTCTCAACGAATGCGAAGAGAGAAAAGAACATACGAAACACGAACGCAACTGCCAGAGTAGCAATTTAGCAACATTCCACTGGCAACATGTTGCTAAGTAATCACAAAACGATACATTCTGATTATGAGCGTTTTAAACTTTCTGGTGGAAATCATACGCGAATACGGTTAATGTCCAAAGTCTAATCAAAAATCGGGCATACAAATTGTAAGCGGGATAAACTAGTAGTAAAAACCCATAATTGGACTTCGAGGTTATTAAAATTCATATCAAACCATATATCCACATAACTATAGTCAAACCTCTAATGTTGCACAGAATCTTTGTATGGATAAGGCACTATAAAAGACCACTTTCGAGAAAAAATTGGCTCATCAGTCTGTGTGGTGCCCTACAAACTACACGAACTATGACGCTCAATGCTTTACTGTTTATATAGCCGGAATGTGAATTGAGGTGAAAGCTCGATTCAGACTCTGATAATCTGGAATTCTCACACACTTTAATTGCAATCCAAAATGCTTGGATTACCAGGTTGTCGAGCCTAGCCCCGGCTGTCGCTTTTCTGCTCGCATTCCGTGTATGGAGGCGTGGAAAGAAAGGACTCGCTGGAGGAGAGAGTTGGGGAGCTTTAAGAAGAATGTATAAATGGCTTGCGGCAAGGATTTGTGGAAAAAATGCATTGTTTGAAACTATCACTATCATTGCAAGTGGAAGTATTTGCAATAAAGTAGATCTGTTGCTCTACGGAGATACCTCCTTCAGAGTAGTGACTATCTACTCGGACAGTAGGGCAGCGATATTAACCGAACTTGTCGACTATCTGAAAAGACTAGTGAAAGAGTGTCTAGGCTCCTTATCGCTAGCACCGAGTTTCTATGCGATTAGGCTTGTTTGAGTGCCTGTCCACAGCGTTATTTGAGAAACTGCAAGGTAGGTAAGCTTGCTAAGACAGTTACTTCAGTTTCGAAGGTCCTTCTGACCCAGAGTAAATCGTATGAAGTCTTATGAACAGTTCGCTTCCAGCTCATCCACCTTTCAATGGTTGTAAGAGTCCTAATTGGACATTGTAGCGATCGAGATTCATTCATCAAGGTTGAACATTTTACGGGATTGTAAGTATTTTTAGAAATTGAACACAAATATAGTTATTGGATTAGCATCGAACTTAGACGAAAAGGAACAAAAAAAAAAAACAAATCGCTCGAGTACTAACAACCCTTTTCCCCGCTATTTTCTTTCACACAAAGTTGCCGCAACAAAAGTTTTTGTGTGTGACCATAACGCTGATAAACCACACAGAAACAGTTGCTATTCTCAAACATTCACTTTAACATTTCCTATTAACAGAAGAAAACAGTGGGAGACAATTGTAAGAATTTAAGAACAAAAAAGACGTTCTAAGAGCTTTCAGTGGGAATTATAGAACACTAGGGGATCCGACCCTAATTTCATTATTATTCATATTAGGTTGTCAAATATCTCCCTTCCAGCTTTTTGTCTTTTGAATTTCGCGGCTATGTACGAGTATAAAGCGCTACAGAGCTCATATTTATCGTCCTCAGCAATACTATACATATTTGAAAGGTCTTGACATAATCTACAAAACGACACTATGCATGATTTGTTTCGATATTGCGTTCAACAGTTACAGACGCGTAAACATGGAGTTCACTAACGCCGAAATTTTAAAGTTTTCCTTCGTTAAAGGCAAATCCGCTACAGAAACGTTCCGCAGGATTAATGTTGTTTTGGGGAATGGTACTTTATCACTTCGAACTGCGGAGGAATGGTTTCGACGATTCAGAGCGGGTGAAAACGACACCATGGATAGGCCAGCCGGCGAAAGACCTGTGACAACGAATACCTATCAAATCATGGAAAACATCGTGTTAGAGCGGCAGGTGGCATCTCGTGACATTGCCCGGAAGATGGGATTTAGTCACCAAACCATATTAAACCATCTGCAGAAGGCTGGGTACACAAAAATGCTCGATGTTTGAGTGCCGCATGATTTGACGCAACAAAATTTTCTGGGCCGAATCAACGCCTGCGATATGCTGCTGAAACGGAACGAACTCGACCCATTTTTGAAGCGGAGGGTGACTGGCGACCAAAAATGGATCACAAACGACAATATCAAGCGAAAACGGTCGTGGTCGAAGGCCGGTGAATCGTCCGAAACAGTGGTCAAGCCGGGAGTGATGGCCAGGAAGGTTTTGTTGTGTGTTTGGTGGGATTGAAAGTTAATCATCCACTTTGAGCTGCTCCCATATGGCCAGACGCTTAATTCTACCATCTACTGCGAACAACTAGACTGCTTGAAGCTGGTGATCGACCAGAAGCGTCCAGAATTGGCCAACAGGAAAAGTGTAGTCTTCCACCAGGACAACGCCAAACCACACACTTCGTTGATGGCTCGTCAGAAGTTACGGGAGCTTAGATGGGAGATTTTATCACATCCACCTTCTAGCCCGGACATAGTGCCAAGTGATTACCACATGTTCCTGACCATGGCGAACGCCCTTATTGGTGTAAAGTTGAACTCAAACGAGGCTTGTGAAAAGTGGCTGTCCCAGTGGGGGTTATTCTGAAGTTGCCGTCTAGATGAAAACAGATTAACGTCAAAACGGCGCATATTTGAACTAAATCCGATCGCTGTAACATCCAATCTTTAAAGTTGGTTCAAACTGGACACAGTGTGCTAAATTTTACTAAAATCGGTTCAGTACTTTAGGAGTTCATCGCGGACAAACAACGTGACGCGTGATTTTATATATAAAGGTATCTTCTTCAAGAAATACACAAAAATTTGGGACTTTACCTAAAAAATATTTTTCCTCTATAATACTAAAGAGCGCTTAATGTAATGTTTCTAAAACATCAAAGTATTTCAAAGAGATGTTTTGGTGACATATGGGGAACATGTTGATGCGTGTTTCTATATTTTTTCCAACTTGTTTACAATTAGATATTTTGTCCCAACTATTCGCAACATTCTTGCAATCAACTCAATAAATATCCGGATAAACCAAAAGATAACACGTGAGTAACGACAGTGCAAATTCTGGCCTTTACAGGACTCATTTGACAACAAAAAAAAAAAATATACATGCATACTTACGAGGACGGTCCAATAAGAATTATACCCCTCGTAAAAACGAAGGTTTTGGAATAATTGTAACATAATCCATAACATAGTCACCTTACAGCTCGTTACGCCTAACCTAGCGACAGTCACCTTCCTTAATTTAGTACATTTTCAACGAAATGCTTTGTCATGAAGAGCCATTTCTTCTTCGCCTTGGGGCTTATTTTCTGCAATTCGAGGCAATAGAGTTTTGCAATTGATTTCTTCTTCTCTAAGTAGTCAGACTAAATTACATCTTTTACGTCTCAAAACACGTTGCTGCTTACTTTTCCTGTCGATAAGGTAGGGTTTGCCTTCACGGACGAGCAGGTGGTCAGGATTTCTGTTCGGATGGCAAACACTGATATGAGAGTGTCGCACGGTTATAATTCTTTGTCAGATTGAGCAATTGTGACATCGAAAACTTTCTCATACCCAACACTTGTTGCAGCGTAAGACCCGAAGATCTTTTGAGTTGCCTTACTGTCTCATTACCTCCCTCGTTGTCTTTTTAAGCGTTTTCTTTTATGGTTGTCACTTTCAGGGTTCTTGAAGTTAGACCATACATGAGAATGTACCTCACTTGCAATAATGGCGACTTTGAGCATTGACTCTATATATGTAGTTATCGAACCACCCTCATATGCAAGCACTCATAATAGCTGAGGCTCGTAAACGGTGAGTAAATGTGCACATACATACATAAATATTTCCATTAGCAAAATGTGTGCTAGCCTTGACGGTGAGACCAGAACAAAGCCCCATTTATATTCAATTATTGTATGGCATTTGTGTGAATGCAAAAAATGTTGAATATATCCAAGGACACATACATATATACGTTACATTTATCGACATTTTCACATAATCATAAATGTAAGCTTTTGTTTCGAGCTGACTGCCTTTCACTTCAGTTCGTGCAACTGTCATTTCCTTTTGACATCATTGAATTCGAGTTTAAGTTCCATTTGATCGATGTCAATATTGGCTACAATACAAGCGCGCCAAACACATACATACATACATATACCCTTATATATATTTATATTCATATTATATGAGTGTCATATTGTTTCTGCCATTATTACGCATGATTTCACACAAATCGAGCTTCAACTGTCGTTTCGAGAGTCGGGAAGACATCGACTCACACATGTGGAAATATTGAAATCACATTTATGTGCAACCATAAGTATGTATAGTACATGCTGTTTACATACATATTTGCCGATTGATTAGCAACTGAAATGGTATCTCCAATTTGAGTAGTGTGATTGGTGAATTGTGTCAATCGATTTGCGTGAATGATATGTTGTGACGTGCGAACGGCCTCATTATAATCTATAGAATTTGTGCTATAAGTCGGAAGAATATTTTGTCCTTGAAACAAAGTTTTATGAGACATGACAAACGATACTACAATACCATCAAATATATGTATATCTGAGGCAAAGTTGAATTGACCCCTGATATATCAACTAACTGATTATGCAAAGGAAAGTGACGTTCATTCCGAAGTCTGCAAGATAGATACTATCCCAGAGGAAGAGAATCTTGAAGATTCATGACAGCCCTCAAACTTCCTCTAAAAGGCTTTCCACGGAGAACTTTTGGCCTACTTTATTTCAGACTTTATGTCTTTTAGTTTGGCTCACAGGGTCGTTCTTATCCGCATCGGTGGTGGTTCAAACTCATCCGAAATTAACCAGAACTTTGAGGGTGAATGTGTAACCATCGCTTCAATTAGACAAGGAACAAACTTTTGGTTCGTTTCATACTAGAAGTTGTCGTCCTGCCTACATCACTGGCCGCTATACAGCGTGCAGCCACAGCTTCTGAGTCAGGACGACATCTACTATGTTTCGTTCCAGATGAAGAAGTAGGTTTGCAGTTGCCGCCCTTGCACTTTTGTAGGTCAACCTGTAAAAAACTTCGTTATCCATGCTCTTCTCCAACAGCGAAAGTTTAGAGCCATTTTACTGAGCGTGCCGCTCATTCTTGAACAACTGTTTCAAACTGAAGACGGATTTCCCGATTGACTATGCCAAAGCCAAAGCAATAGCTTATGACTTTACGAAGATCCACTTTGTCCACAGTCTCCAATCTGGCCCTTTTCCACACTTTTCACCGTTTGCCTGACGCCTTGAAGCACGTCTGAAAGGAAGCTTTCGTCACAACCATTGGGAAAACAAAAGGATCATCGAACTTCTCACAAAAGGCGATGTGGTGAGGCTAATTTTGTCTGAAGTCTAATTAATTTAGATATATTTATATGGGAGTCGGTCTAGAGGTTAGACTTTAACTAGCATTTATTTGGTAGCTTTGGAGTGAATGATTATATTACTTTTTAAGGTTCAGCGACTTGAGGCTAGAGTATAAAAAACTTTTTGATAATGACGAAAATATATGGATCTAAATGTTTGTTTTTTTTTTTTTGGAAACTGCAATTAGTACTACTCCATTCAATTTACCATATTTAAAACAGATTAAGCATAGACATTAGTTATGGGCAGGAGTAACCCAAATCAATTTTTAAAATGATGATTTTTAAAAATATTGCTAATATTTATTTTTGCAGCATTTAAACCTTAAATTTCATGCAAATACTATACGGCATTCCACTTCTATCACTTCACATGAAACTGTATTGCAATAAATTTGAAAAATATTTTTCTAAAAATTTTATCAAATAGGCAACATTTTCCGGAAACTATGCAACTAACCACCTTAGTGAGAATACTCACAAGCACGCTTTGTACCCACACATGCGAAATACCAAACAATTCAACTGTTAATCCACTTTCAGTATTCGAAATAGATCTGCGAAGCGCTTAATTGAATTCACCTGCCATCGCTGCCACGCTAGAAGTAAGCAAAGCAACAACAACACAAACACGGCGACAACAAACAAGCATCAAATGCCCCTCACAGTCGAACCACCGGGGCGTATGAGCAACAATTTCAAATTCAAATCGATTTCAATTCAGACAACAACACACACAACGCAGCATGCAGCTGCACATTGCTTCGATTTACTTAATCAAATCGAGCAGCGACAAGCACTCGGCGCTTGAGCACAGCTTTCGCCTGAACAAAACAAAAATAGAAGAAACGTTTGCGCGTCAAAGGTCAAAGCATTATTTTGCATACTCTTCCCTAACGAATGAATAACTTTTCAAAGAATTTCTCTTTCAGCGCTTTCTAGTCTCGCATACACTTTCACTTTCTTTTCATGCTAACAGCACTGCACATGTGTGTGTGTATACCTGCGTATATGCGGTAACATCAACAACGCTTGCAATACGATTATAGCCGATGGCATTTCAACTCTGGTCCTCAAGCCGACACTTTTGTTGTAGTTGCATTTTATTATGCAACTCAGCTGCGACATTTGTCGGATTGTTGATATTTACACTTACCATTGAGATGGAAGGAAAACAAGTCTTTTTCTATAATTTTATTCCGTTTGCATTTACATGTGTGTATGTGTGTGTGTGTATGTAAATACGAGTCTTTGTGTATTCAAGAGTATTATGTGCTCCAGTCACTAGACTCAGAGTGCCTAAATCAGTGCGACGTGTTCGATGTTTGCCCACTGGGGAGTATTTATACACCAAACGCAAACATGGCAACATAAGCATCTACACGCAAGCGTAAGTAAACCCTACACAAGCACACACATGCACTCCGGAGAACATATGAGTAGAATTATACGTGGGTTCCAAAGTAAACAGGAATCTAGCACCTCCTGGTGGCGCCATCTATATATCGACAGGAGAGTTAGAATCTGCTATCTTTTTCGATTGTCCAGTGAGAGTTTCATGACATTTCATTGATTGGAAGTGAAGTTATTGCGTTTTAAGTGTCAGTATGTTTGTGTTATCGGTGCGAAAATGAGCTTCGAACAAAGAGCCAACATTAAATTTTGTTTTAAAATTGGTAGAACTTTTACCGAAACGTTTCAATTGACGAAACAAGTTTATGGCGATGATTATTTATCACCTAGCAAAGTGCAAGAGTGGTTTCAACGTTCAAAGTGGTCGTGAGGACATATATGACGATCAACTTGTGAGCCAATCGAAATCCATTATCACTGGAAAATCCATCGAAACTGTGCCTTAATTCATCAAAAATCAATTTTGGCTGATCATTGAAATTCATAGAAATGGAATTGAACTTCTCTAAAACATCGATTTATCGCATTTTGACCGAACATTTGGGCTTACGAAAGGTGTGTGCACAGTTTGTTCCGCACAAATTGACTGACGACCAAATATTGCGCTCATCTATCGACGCATGTGACCGATTATTTGACCAAAAATTACATTTTACCATTAACCACTCCCCGTATTTACCTGATTTGGCACCTTGCAACCTCTTTCTTTTCAGAAAAATGCATTTGCTCTTGAAAGGAGAGCTTTATGCAGACGTAGAGGCCATTCAAAAGGCTTGCACCGGCATGCTGGCGGCCATACCGGCCAACGAGCTGAAACACTCGTTCGAGATGCTTTTGGGACCGTGCAAAAAGAAGGATTGAAGCAGAAGGAGACTGCTTTGAATAAAATAAATTGATTTTGTCGAAAAAGCCATTTGTTCTTTTTTTTTTAAGTCCTGTTTACTTTGGAACCCACCTATATACAGCTATGTACAGAGAAATAGGACACTTGTCGATGAAAATATTTGAGACAAAATTTTACTTATTTTTGATAATTGTCAAAGCTTTATTTTCCGGCTGAGTGCTTGTGTTGGCTGGCGTAGTGTGTTACGACAGGCTATCCTGTACTGTTATCGTTCTTAGTATGTTGTTAGCGGCGTTTTTTTTTTTCAAAGTTGCATTTGCAGCTGTTCAGAGAAATAGAACGCTCTGAATTATTTCTTATTTGAAAATCGAAATTTGTGCAATAAAGTTATTAATATAAATTAAGTGGAATTTTAATTTGCATAAATAATAAAAATATGGGTAAAGGAATGCATTGTGCGAGGTGAACTAGCCATCGTAGCGCTTGTCTCTTAATTCGCTGAACTATGTCAATGTCATCTTATCGTACAGCTCAGCGTTCCAACGACTGCGGTATCCTCCGTTGCCATTGCGCAAAGGACCAAAAATCTTCCGCAAAACCTTTCTCATGAACATTTTTAAGGCGAACTCATCAGAATACGATACGCCATTGTGCATGCCTCCGCAAGTTGATCGTCGACAGAGCTCCTACTGACAAGATAGAGGAAATTATCCACGACTTGAAAGTTTTGACGGTCAACAGTGACGTGACGCTTGGCTTCCATGTCCAGCCTGGAGAAAGCAGAAGTAAGGGTGCGCCTATTATGCCCAATGATATCAAAATAATGGGCGTACTCCAGCAGTTGTACACTCTAATAGAAGATGGTACCTTCTCTATTCTGCTCTGCTGCTCGAATGATTCTCTCCAGCAATAGATTGAGAAAGTCGCACGTTAAGAAGTCGCCTTGTCTGAAACCTGGTTCGGTATAGAACGAGTCGGAGAGGTCCTTTTCAATACTGACGGAGCTTACACAGCCGTATTAGTTTTGCGGAGATACCAAATTCAGACATCGCTGCAAAAAGCTGCTAAAAGCAGCTTTAAAATCAACGAAAAGATGTCGATCCTCTTTTCAATGGTCTTTTCCAAGATTTCACGCATAGTGAATATGTGGTCAGTCGTTGATTTTCCCGGCCTAAAGCCACATTGATAAGGTCCAATCAGTTTGTTGACGGTGGGCATCAGTCCTTCACACACTACACTTATTTCACGGTAGTTGGCGCAAATTGTGTAAAATCCATCGGTCCCCTCCGCTTTGCTGTTCTTCAGCCAGGTAATTGATAATCGAACTTCTTCGAATGTCCTTTCCATTGTTATCGATTAAGGAATCCCTGGCGTTAATCTGTCGCTACCATTCAACTGGCTGGAGAAGTTTTCCCTCCATAATTTTGGTATGCTCTGAGTATCAGTCTCTAGGTCGCATCTGGTGGTTCTACAATATTATGCTTCGAGCATTTGCCCTGTCAGCCAGCTTGTCAAGCTCTTCGTACTCACGCATTTCGGCCTCTTTCTTTTTTTGTCTGCATAGGCAGTCTGTTTTCTCTCCATTGCGACATGACACTCCTCATCGTACCAGCTGTTCTTTTGCTTGTTCCGAAAATCAGTCGTTTCGTTTGCGGCTGTTTTGGACGCATGAGCTGAAAAAACCATTTGTATCAAAAAAAAATATATAAAAGCACAGATTACTTTGCCTAAGACTCATGAAGAGAGTGATGAAAATTTTTAGAAAAAGTATTATGGAGCGACGAAATAAAAGTAAATCGAATTGGGCTCGATAGTAAAACGTATGTTTATCGTCCGAAAAGCCAATCCTCAATTTCGGGATACTCCAAAAAGACAGTAAAACATGGTTGAGGTAATTCCATGGAGTAGGGTACTGTAGCATGGTAAGGAGTATAATGAACCGAAATATGCAGTTAGGGCAATAAAGAATTGATTATCTTCCAAAAATATTGATGTATTAGAATGGCCAGTGCAAAGTGCCGATATTAACCCGATAGAAAAAATTCATGAATTCGAATGATCTTTGGACTGGAATTAAGAAAGCGTAGTATTCAATTTCATGGAGGAGATGCCAAAAATTGGGGGAGAGCTTACCTCGCAGATGTCAAGCGGTCCTCAAAAATCGGGCCATACAACAAAGCACTAACAAATTAGTAAGTACAAAAAAT
>CM050323.1:18222283-18258464 GCA_027475135.1 Bactrocera correcta
ATTGTTGCCTTAGAAAATAATATATTCCAAATTTCGTGAATATATCTTGTCAAATGTGAAAGTTGTCCATACAAGAACTTGATTCCGATCGTTCAGTTTGTATGGCAGCTATATGCTATAGTTAACTGATCTGAACAATTTCTTCAGAGATTACATTGTTGCCTTAGAAAATAATATATACCAAATTTCGTGAATATATCTTGTCAAATGTGAAAGTTGTCCATACAAGAACTTGATTCCGATCGTTCAGTTTGTATGGCAGCTATATGCTATAGTTAACTGATCTGAACAATTTCTTCAGAGATTACATTGTTGCCTTAGAAAATAATATATACCAAATTTCGTGAATATATCTTGTCAAATGTGAAAGTTGTCCATACAAGAACTTGATTCCGATCGTTCAGTTTGTATGGCAGCTATATGCTATAGTTAACCGATCTGAACAATTTCTTCAGAGATTATATTGTTGCCTTAGAAAATAATATATACCAAATTTCGTGAATATATCTTGTCAAATGTGAAAGTTGTCCATACAAGAACTTGATTCCGATCGTTCAGTTTGTATGGCAGCTATATGTTATAGTTAACCGATCTGAACAATTTTCTCGGATATTACATTTTTGCCCTAGAAAATAATCTATACCAAATTTGGTGATGATACATTGTCAAATGCGAAAGTTTTCCATATGAGAACTTGATTCCGATCGTTCAGTTTATATGGCAGCTATATGTTATAGTGGTCCGATATCGGCCGTTCCGACAAATGAGCAGCTTCTTGAAGAGAAAATGACGTTTGCAAAATTTCAAAAGGATATCTTAAAAACTGAGGGACTAGTTCGTATATATACAGACAGACGGACAGACGGACAGACGGACAGACGGACAGACAGACGGACATGGCTAAATCGACTCAGCTCAACATACTGATCATTTATATATATACTTTATAGGGTCTCCGACGCTTCCTTCTGGGTGTTACAAACATCGTGACAAAGTTAATATACCCTGTTCAGGGTATAAAAATAGAGTAGCAGACTGTCAGCACTTGCAGAACAATCTAGCTCAAGCTCCTCTGGAAAATTCGCAATTATGTTGTATTTCTCTCTTTGGTTGCGTAAACGCCTTATTCTACCTTAAATATGTTTTATTTACAGTCTTCAATATTTTAAATCAATTTTATATTTTTGGAGTTTTGCTTTTTTATCTTTTGTGCTTTGAGACTTTCACAATAGTAAAAGTTGTCTAAGCTCCCAAAATAAAACTTTATAACATTGAAGTAAGCGAGAATACAAATTTAATGAAGCATCCGCATACCCTCTGGTATCGAAGTCAACCCGCTAAATCTTGTATTGCTTTCAGATGTAAAGGGATCCGCTAAAGACCGAGAAGAGAAATTGTGAATCGATGACGACTCAAGCAAAATAGTTCCCTTTGAAGTAAATATTAATTTAACTCCACCAATTTCAACAAATTTTCACTAGCGATTTCGAAAGGAATTCCTGAACAAAGTATGGAACAACGCCAAAGCAAAATGATGGTTTGCCCACCTATCAAAAATCATGACAGATCTATGCTGGCAATGTTCGTTTCAAATTCCAAAAATTCTGTAAAGATAAAAGAGCTGCTGCTCTTGTTTACTTTCATAACTGGCTTGTGGACATCACTAAACATTGTTTTGTACTTTTATACATACATATATAGTAGGTAATATACATATATATATAGTATAATAACATGCCATTCATCTACTTCCGTTTTCTTAATAAATTTATTTTCTGGTTCCTTTTATTTCATTTTAAATTGCTTGTGATTCTGCTATTTTCAAACTAACATATTCATTTCCTTGTGTTTGTTCGAACTGGCGCCGCTGATTTCCTATACTCCCTTCCCAATTACATTTTCCTATCTTCATTACAATCTTTTTCACTTGTAGCTGTTTTGCAGCTGTATTTTTCACCTTTTCATTGATTTTTTTCCCAAGCCCAAATCACCCAAATTGTGAGTTGATTGAATGGTTATGCATGTTGTTGTTGTTGTCCATTCATCAATTTCGCTGTGCCTTGTGGCAAGGTCCAGTGTAGCACGTCAACTAAGCACTCATTAGAGTCGCTTGGAATATCGGTATTTGCGAGTACTATTTGGACTTGGCATTACACCAACTGACTACGCGTTTCATTCATTCACTCGGCTGTATTTACTTACAACCAGAAGTCAGGCGGAAGTTGTTTTTGCACAGCACACAGCACAGCTGTGCGACCCTCAAAGGTCTGTAAAACAACCCACCACTTTAGTACGCCAAAGAAGATGAAATACCGATAGTGCCTACAGATTTCCCGACCACAGCATGCATTGCGCGTTGGAACTTCATTTACTCAAAAACTCTACCGAACTCTTACTCTCAACGAATGCGAAGAGAGAAAAGAACATGCGAAACACGAACGCAACTGCCAGAGTAGCAATTTAGCAACATTTCACTGGCAACATGTTGCTAAGTAATCACAAAACGATAGATTCTGATTATGAGCGTTTCAAACTTTCTGGTGGAAATCATAAGCGAATACGGTTAATGTCCAAAGTCTAATAAAAAATCGGTCATACAAATTGTAAGCGGGAGAAACTAGTAGTAAAAATCCATAATTGGACTACGAAGTTATTAAAATTCATATCCAACCATATATCCAAATAACTATAGTCAAGCCTCTAATGTTGCACAGAATCTTTGTGTGGAGAAGGCACTATAAAAGACCATTTTCGAGAAAAAATTGGCTCATCAGTTGTGTGGCGCACTGCAAACTACACGAACTATGACGCTCAATGCTTTACTGTTTATGTAGCCGGAATGTGAATTAAGGTGAAGGCTCTATTCAGACTCTGATAATCTGGAATTCTCACACACTTTAATTGCAAACCAAAATGCTTGGATTAATATTTTGTCGAGCCTAGCCCCGGCTGTCGCTTCTCTGCTCACATTCCATATAGGGAGGCGTGGAAGGAAAGGACTCGCTGGAGGAGAGAGGTGGGGAGCTTTTCTAAGAATGTATAAATGGCTTGCGGCAAGGATTTGTGGAAAAAATGCATTGTTTGAAACTATCAGAACGACGCATTGCAAGTGAAGGTATTTGCAATAAAGTAGATCTGTTGCTCTACGGAGATACCTCCTTCAGAGTAGTGACTATCTACTCCGACAGTAGGGCAGCGATATTAACCGAACTTGTCGACTATCTGAAAAGACTAGTGAAAAAAGGTCTAGGCTCCTTATCGCTAGCACCGAGTTGCTATGCGATTAGACTAGTTTGAGTGCCTGTCCACAGCGTTATTTCGAGAAGCTGCAAGGTAAATAAGCTTGCTAAGACAGTCACTTCAGTTTCGAAGGTCCTTCTGAACCAGAGTAAATCGTATGAAGTCTTATAAACAGTTCGCTTCCAGCTCATCCACCTTTCAATGGTTGTAAGAGTCCTAATTGGACATTGTAGCGATCGAGATTCATTCATCAAGGTTGAACATTTTACGGGATTGTAAGTTTTTTTTTTTAGAAATTGAACACAAATATAGTTATTGGATTATCGTCCAACTTAGATGAAAAGAAACAAAAAAAACAAATCGCTCGAGCACTAACAACCCTTTTCCTCGCCATTTTCTTTCGCACAAAGTTGCCGCAAAAAAAGTTGTTGTGTGTGACCATAACGCTGATAAACCACACAGAAACAGTTGCTGTTTTCAAACATTCACTTTAACATTTCCTATTAACAGAAGAAAGCAGTGGGAGACAATAGCAAGATCTTAAGAACAAAAAAGACGTTCTAAGAGCTTTCAGTGGGAATTATAGAACACTAGGGGATCCGACCCTAATTTCACTATTATTCTTATTAGGTTGTCAAATACCGACCGATATCCCTTCTGCCTTTTTATCTTTTGAATATCGGGACTATGTGTAAAGCGCTACATAGCTCGTATTTGGCAGTACTATACATCTTTGAAAGGTCCTGACATAACCTATAAAACGACGCTATGCATAGTTCGTTTGGATATTGCGTACAACAGTTATAGACGTCTAAACGTGGAGTTCACTAACGCCGAAATTCGCACTATTTTAAAGTTTTCCTTCGTTAAAAGCAAATCCGCTAGAGATACTTTCCGTGAGATTAATGGTGTTTTAGGGGATGGTACTCTATCACGGTTTCGACGATTCAGAGCGGGTGAAAACGACACCATGTATAAGCCAGCCGGCGAAAGACCTGTGACGACGAATACCGATCAAATCATTGAAAAAATCGTGTTAGACCGGCATGTGGCATCTTATGACATCGTCCAGAAGATGGGATTTAGTCACCAAACCATATTAAACCATCTCCAGAAGGCTGGATACACAAAAAAGCTTGATGTTTGGGTGCGGCATGATTTGACGCAAAAAAAAACTTCTGGACCAAATCAACGCCTCCGATATGAAACGGAACGAACTCGACCCTTTTTTGAAGCGGATGGTGACCGGCGACGAAAAATGGTTTACATACGACAATATCAAGCGAAAACGGTCGTGTTCAAAGGGCCGGTGAATCGTCCGAAACAGTGGTCAAGCCGGGAGTGATGGCCAGGAAGGTTTTGTTGTGTATTTGGTGGAATTGAAAGTTAAGCATCCACTTTGAGCTGCTCCCATATGGCCAGACGCTTAATTCTACCATCTACTGTGAACAACTGGACTGCTTTAAGCTGTTGATAGACCAACGTCCTGAATTGGTCAACAGGAAGGTTGTAGTTTTTCACCAGGACAACGCCAAACCACACACTTCGTTGATGTCAGAAGTTACGGGAGCTCGAATGGGAGATTTTATCGCATCCACCATATAAACCGGATACAGTGCCAAGTGATTACCACCTGATCCTGTCCATAGCAAATGCCCTTTTTGGTGTAAAGTTGAACTCAAACGAGGCTTGTGAAAGTGCATGTCCCAGTTCTTCGCCAAAAAGGAAAGGGGTATTCTGAAGTTGCCGCCTAGATGGAAACAGATTAACGAACAAAACGGCGCATATTTGAACTAAATCCGATCGCTGTAACATCCAATCTTTTAGGTTGGTTCAAATTGAACACAGTGTGCTAAATTTTACTAAAATCGGTTCAGTACTTTAGGAGTTCATCGCGGACAAACAACGTGACACGTGATTTTATATATAAAGGTATCTTCTTCAAGAAATACACAAAAATTTGGGACTTTACCTAAAAAATATTTTTCCTCTATATTACTAAAGAGCGCTTAATGTAATGTTTCTAAAACCTCAAAGTATTTCAAAGAGATTTTTTGGAGACATATGGGAAACATATTGGTGCGTGTTTCTCTATTATCCAACTTGTTTGCAATTAAATATTTTGTCCCAACCATTCTATACGATTTCGCAACATTCTTGCAATCAACCCAATAAATATTCGGATAAACCAAAAGATAACACGTGAGTAACGACAGTGCAAATTCTGGCTTTTACAGGCCTCATGTGACAAAAAAAAACAAATATACATACTTACGAGGACGGTCCAATAAGAATTGTAGCCACCGGAAAAATGAAGGCTTTGAAATAATTGTAACATGATCCATAACAATCGCCTTCCTTAATTTAGTACATTTTCTGCGAAATGCTTTGTCTTCTTCTCCAAGTAGTCAGTGTAAATTACATCTTTTAAGTCTCAAAACACGCTGATGATCACTTTTCCTGTCGATAAGGTAGGGTTCGCCTTCACTGACGAGCAGGTGGTCAGGATTTCTATTCGGATGGCAAACACTGATATGAGATATTCGCACGGTTATAATTGTTTGTCAGATTGAGCAATTGTGACACCGACTGTATCGACAACTTTCTCATACCCAATACTTGTTGCAGCGTAAGACCCGAAGATCTTACTATCTCATTATCACCCCCGTGGTCTTTTCAAATGATTGCTTTTATGGATGTCACTTTCAGGTTTCATCATTTAGACCGTACATGAGAATGTACCTCACTTGCAATAATGGCGACTTTGAACATTGAGTCTATATACGTAGTTATCGAACCACCTTCATATGCAAGCACTCATACTAGCTGAGGCTCGTAAACGGTGAGTAAATGCGCACATACACACATAAATATTTCCATTAGCAAAATGTGTGCTAGCCTTGACGGTGAGTCCAGAACAAAGCCCCATTTATATTCAATTATTGTATGGCATTTGTGTGTGAATGCAAAAAATGTTGAATATATCCAAGGACACATACATATATATATACGTTACATTTATCGACATTTTCACACAATCATAAATGTAAGCTTTTGTTTCGAGCTGACTGCCTTTCACTTCAGTTCATGCAACTGTCATTTCCTTTTGACATCATTGAATTCGAGTTTAAGTTCCATTTGATCGATGTCAATATTGGCTACAATACAAGCGCGCCAAACACATACATACATATACCCTTATATATATTTATATCCATATTATATGAGTGTCATATTGTTTCTGCCATTATTACGCATGATTTCACACAAATCGAGCTTCAACTGTCGTTTCGAGAGTCGGGAAGACATCGACTCACACATGTGGAAATATTGAAATCACATTTATGTGCAACCATAAGTATGTATAGTACATGCTGTTTACATACATATTTGCCGATTGATTAGCAACTGAAATGGTATCACCAATTCGAGTAGTGTGATTGGTGAATTGTGTCAATCGATTTGCGTGAATGATATGTTGTGACGTGCGAACGGCCTCATTATAATCTATAGAATTTGTGCTATAAGTCGGAAGAATATTTTGTCTTTGAAACATAGTTTTATGAGACATGACAAACGATACTACAATACCATCAAATATGTATCTGAGGCAAAGTTGAATTAACCTCTGATATATCCACTAACTGATTATGCAAGGGGAAGTGATGTTCATTCAGAAGGCTGCAAGATAGATATTATCCCAGAGGAAGGGAATCTTGAAGATTCATGACAGCATTCAAACTTCCTCTAAAAGGCTCTCCACGGAGAACTTTTGGCCTACTTTATTTCAAACTTTATATCTTTTAGTTTGGTTCACAGTGTCATCTAGGGTCGTTCTTATCCGCATCGGTGGTGGTTCAAACTCATCCGAAATTAACCAGAACTTTAAGGGTGAATGTGTAACCATCGCTTAAATTAGACAAGAGACAAACTTTTGGTTCATTTCGTACTAGAAGTTGTCGTCCTAACTACGTCAGTGGCCGCTATAAATAAATTCAACAGCTATGCAGCCATGTTTTCTGAGTCAAGACGGTATCTACTCTGTTTCGTTCCAGATGATGAAGAAATGGGTTTGCAGTTGCCGCCCTTGCACTTTTGTAGATTAACCTGAAAACACTTCGTTATCCATGCTCTCCTCCAACAGCGTTAGTTAAGAGCCATTTTACTTAGCCTGCCGCTCATTCTTGAACAACTGTTTCAAACTGAAGACGGATTTCCCAATTGACGATGCCAAAGCCAAAACAATAGCTTATGGCTTTAAGAAGATCCACTTTGTCCACGGTCTCCAATCTGGCGCTTTTCCATTTTTTGCACCGTTTTCCTGACGCCTTGAGGCACTTCTGAAAGAAAACTTTTCTCACAACTGTTGGGAAAACAAAAGGATCATCAAACTTCTCACAAAAGTCGATGTGGTGAGGCTAATTTTGTCTGATGTCTAATTAATTTAGGTATACTTATATGGGAGTCAGTCTAGACTCTAACTAGCATTTATTTGGTAGCTTTGAAGTGGACGATTATATTGCTTTTTAAGGTTCAGCGACTTGAGCCTAGAGTATAAAAAATATTTGATAATGACGAAAATATATGGATCTAATTGTTTTTTTTTTTTTTGGAAACTGCAATTAGTACTACTCCATTCAATTTACCATATTTAAAACAGATTAAGCATAGACATTAGTTATAGGCAGGAGTAACCCAAATCAATTCTTTAGATAATAATTTTTAAAAATATTGCTGATATTTATTTTTGCAACAATTAAACCTTAAATTTCAGGCAATAGTATACGGCATTCTATCACTTCACATGAAACTGTGTTGCAATAAATTTGAAAAATATTTTTCTAAAAATTTTATCAAATACGCAACATTTTCCGGAAACTATGCAACTAACCGCCTTAGTGAGAATACTCACAAGCACGCTTTGTACCCACACATGCGAAATACCAAACAATTCAACTGTTAATCCACTTTTAGTATTCGAAATAGATCTGCGAAGCGCTTAATTGAATTCACCTGCCATCGCTGGCGCGCTAGAAGTAAGCAAAGCAACAACAACTCAAACACGGCGACAACAAACAAGCATCAAATGCCCCTCACAGTCGAACCACCGGGGCGTATGAGTAACAATTTCAAATTCAAATCGATTTCAATTCAGACAACAACACAAACAACGCAGCATGCAGCTGCACATTGCTTCGATTTACTTAATCAAATCGAGCAGCGACAAGCACTCGGCGCTTGAGCATAGCTTTCGCCTGAACAAAACAAAAATAGAAGAAACGTTTGCGCGTCAAAGGTCAAAGCATTATTTTGCATACTCTTCCCTAACGAATGAATAACTTTTCAAAGAATTTCTCTTTCAGCGCTTTCTAGTCTCGCTTGCACTTTCACTTTTTTTTCATGCTAACAGCTCTGCACATGTGTGTGTGTATGCATGCGTATATGCGGCAACAATAACAACGCTTGCAATACGATTATAGCCGATGGCATTTCAACTCTGGTCCTCAAGCCGACACTTTTGTTGTAGTTGCATTTTATTATGCAACTCAGCTTCGACATTTGTCGGATTGTTGATATTTACACTTACCATTGAGATGGAAGGAAAACAAGTCTTTTTCTATAATTTTATTCCGTTTGCATTTACATGTGTGAGTGTGTGTGTGCTTATGTAAATACGAGACTTTGTGTATTCAAGAGTATTATGTGCTCCAGTCACTAGACTCTGAGTGCCTAAATCAGTGCGACGTGTTCGATGTTTGCCCACTGGGGAGTATTTATACACCAAACGCAAACATGGCAACATAAGCATCTACACGCAAGCGTAAGTAAACCACACACATACACTCTGGAGAACATATGAGTAGAATTATACGTGTGTTCCAAAGTAAACAGGAATCTAGCACCCCTGGTGGCGTCATCTATATATCGACAGGAGAGTTAGAATCTGGTATTTTTTATAAATTGTCCAGTGAGTTTGACATTTCATGACATTTCATCGATTGAAAGTGAAGTTATTGCGTTTTAAGTGTCAGTATGTTTGTGTTATCGGCGCGAAAATGAGCTTCGAAAAGAGAGCCAACATTAAATTTTGTTTTAAAATTGGTAAAACTTCTACCGAAACGTTTCAATTGATGAAACAAGTTTATGGCGAGGATTGCCTATCCCGTTGCAAAGTGCACGAGTGGTTTCAACGTTCAAAGTGGTCGTGAGGACATAAATGACGATCAACATGCGGGCCAATCAAAATCCATTATCACCGGAAATTCCAACGAAACTGTGCATGAATTCATAAAAAATCAGCCGAAATCACCATTTAAATTCATGGAAATGGAATTGAACATCTTCAACACATCGATTTCTAGCATTTCGACTGAACATTTGGGCTTACGAAAGCTGTGTGCACGGTTTGTTCCGCACAAATTTACTGACGACCAAAAATTGCTGAGAATCCAACATTCGAAGGATGATTATTTGATCCAAAATCACATTTTAACCATTAACCATTGCCCGTATTCACCTGATATGGCACCGTGCGACTTCATCCTTTTAGGAAAAATGCATTTGCCCATGAATGGAAAGCGTTATGTAGACGTAGAGGCCATTCAAAAGGCTTACACCGGCATACTGGCGGCCATACCGGCCAACGAGCTAAAATACTCATTCGACATGCTTTTGAACCGTGCAAAAAGAAGTATTGAAGCATAAGGGGACTATTTTGACTAAAATAAATTGATTTTATCAAAAAAAAAAAACATTTGTTCTGTTTTTTTTAAAGTCCTGTTTACTTTGGAACCCACCTATATACAGCTATGTACTGAAAAATAGCACACTTGTTGATGAAAATATTTGAGAAAAAGTTTTACTTATTTCTGATAAATGTCAAAGCTTTATTTTCCGGATGAGTGCTTGTGTTAGCCGACGTAATGTGTTATGGTAGACCATGGCCCGGTACATTCTTAGTATGTTGTTCCTGGCGTTTTTTTCCAAAGTTGCATTTGCAGCTGTTCAGAGAAATAGAACGCTTGGCTATTGTGGATTATTTCTCATTTGAAAAGCGAAAGTTGTGCAATAACGTTATAAATATAAGTGGAATTTTAATTTGCATAAATAATAAAAACATGGGTGAATGAATACCTTGTGCGACGTGATCTAGCCATCGTAGCCGCTGTCTCTTAATTCGCTGAACTACATATGTATGTCAGTGTTATCTTATATATCGTACATCATTGTGGTATTTGCCGTTGCCATTGCGCAAAAGACCAAAAATCTTCCAAAAAACCTTTCTCATGAATATTTTTAAGGCGAACTCATCAGAATACCTCTTCGTGCATGCCTCCGCATGTTGTTCGTCGAGAGAGCTCCTATTGACAAGATAGAGGAAATTATCCACGACTTGAAAGTTTTGACGGTCAACAATGACGTGCCGCTTGGCTTCCTTATCCAGCCTGAAGAAAGCAGGTGCACCTATTATGCCTAATGTTCTGCAGCTCAAATTATTTTCTGCAGCAGCAGATTGAAAAAATCGCACGATAAGAAGTCGCTTTGTCTGAAACCTCGTTTGGTATCGAACGGTTCGGAGAGGTCCTTCCCGATCCTGATTCTGACGGAGCTTTTGGTATTACTCAACGTCAGTTCACACAGCAGTATTAGTTTTTCGGGGATACCAAATTCCGACATCGCTGCAAAAAGGCAGATCCTTTTCGTGCTGTTAAAAGCAACTTTAAAATCGCCGAAAAGATGTCGATCCTCTTTTCAGGGGTCTTTTCCAAGATTTTGCGCATGGTGAATATGTGGTCATTTGTTGATTTTCCAGGCCTAAAGCCACATTTATAAGGTCCAATCAGTTGTTGACGGTGCGCTTCAGTCCTTCACACACTACACTTATTTCACGGTAGTTGGCGCAAATTGAGTGATCTAATTTTATGGATTATGCAGAGCACACCTTAATTCCAATCGTTGGGCATGTTTTCGCGCAACCGTACTATACAAGGAATCTGATGCACGCTCCTGATCGGCCGGCAATCCATCGGTCCCCTCCGCTTTGCTGTTCTTCAGACAGGTAATTGATATTCGAACTTCTTCGAATGTCCTTTCCATTGTTATCGATTAAGGAATCCCTGGCGTTAATCTGTCGCTACCATTCAACTGGCTGGGGAAGTTTTCCCTCCATAATTTTCGTAAGCTCTTAGTATCAATCTCTAGGTCGCCTCTGGTGGTTCTATAATATTATGCTTCGAGCATTAGCTCTGTCAGCCAGTTTGTCAAGCTCTTCGTACTCACGCATTTCGGCCTCTTTCATTTTTTGTCTGCATAGGCAGTCTGTTTTCTCTGCATTGCGACACGACACTCCTCATCGTAACAGCTGTTCTTTTGCTTTTTCCGAAAATCAGTGGTTTCGTTTGAGGTCGATTTGGACGCATGAGCTGAAAAAACCATTTGTATCAAAAAACAACACATATAAAACCGAAGATTACTTTCCCTAAGACTCATGAAGAGAGTGATACAAATTATTGGATAGAGTATTATGGAGCGACGAAACATAAGTTAATCGAATTGGGCCCGATAGTAAAACGTATGTTTATCGTCCGAAAAGCCTATACTCCATTTCAAGATACACCAATGAGACAGTTAAACATGGTTGGGGCAATTTCATTAGGTAGGGTGCTGTAGCATGGTAAGGAGTATAATGAACCGAAATATGCCGTTAGGGCAATAAAGAATTGATTATCTTCCAAAAATATTGATGTATTAAAATGGCCAGTGCAAAGTGCCGATATTAACCCGATAGAAAACCTCTGGAAAGATGTAAAAGTTAAGATCGGGTGAAAAAATTCATAAACTCGAATGATCTTTGGACTGAAATTAAAAAAGCGTAGTGCTCAATTCCATGGAGGAGATGCCAAAAATTGGTGGAGAGCTTACCTCGCAGATGTCAAGCGGTCTTGAAAAATCGGGTCATACAACAAAGCACGAACAAGTTGGTGAGCATAAAAGAGACATCGAAACAGAGTTCTGGAAGTGTGTAGCCACAATTTCAAACGAAAATAAATTCATATAATTTAGTGTTTGTTCTTTTTTACGTATAAGCCATAATATCACTTCTACAACAAATTTCCAGAAAGAAATACATAATAAATAATAAAAAAGAGCAAACACAATATGATTTCAAAAAAATGCTTGTCATGTGATATTTCTCTGTGCATAGCTATATATTTACCTTCATAAGGTAGCCACAGTCTGAGAGTTTTGTACATTTAGATGATCATTTGTATATAAATATATATTAGGGTGGATTACAAAAAAAATGTTTTTCCTTTGGTACTCTGAAAAATAGGTTCCAGTCACCTCTAAGAAAGCCTCTCCAAAAACCCTAATATACATATATGTATATGTATATACTATATATATATGTATGTATGCACTTTTTCCCATATTTGCTGTGCTGTTTATTTAAGTGTTGTTGGTTTTTTTTGCGGAAATTTCAATTATTTTTCTAACTCTGGCTGTGGGACTTGATAACGCAAGTTCAGCGCTTTAATTGGTTTTAAAATTTGTGGTTGCGACATTTCTTTACTCAAGAGACTTTTACGCATCGCATAATTAATTTTTTATATAAGCTTCTTGCTGCTTAACTCGTCTATATATACAGACAAAACAAAAATGTAATAAAATACTCAAAACACGAGGTCGTACTTTACAAGGACATACTGGCAACTTGCAACGACCACAACTTGGGGAACATGTGCAGCGTTAACAGAACTTTATATAAAACTAAGGAAAGTATTGCCACGATTTCATCTGTATATCAGGCAAATGGACAAATTGTTGCTATTAGAAAGAGTTTCTCGATGAGTTTCTGTAAGTTTTACCTAATGACCAATAGATGCGGTGTAAAATGAACAGAAAGTCCGAGAATATTTATGTATGGTTTATGAGGGCTAAGGGCAGTGTTAGCCCGGTTTTACCCATATTTTGCCCAACTTACAGTTCGACTTCGACAATTTGTTGACGTAAGGTGAAATGCCTTGGGCTTAGTGCTTTTCAACATCACCCTTATATGTGTTTATTACCTGATTTTACACATATTCAGAGAGTTTGAAGAGATACTAAAATGACTTCTCCTCAAAAAATTCCCGAATCTTTATTCCAAATATGAGGACGAGCGTTGCTATGATAGAAAATTGTTGTCTCAACTTATATCGATAGCATACCCCACTATTTGTTTCATCCGGTTTTATGTGCATATAATAAACATGGTTAACATGTACGTTTAGCTTTCCCGTTGATTTGTCTGGTTTTCCAAGTTTCGCATATGATTTTTTGCGTTCAAGTACCATATCTGTCATGAAAATCTTCTTCCAACCCTCTTGGCTTCAAGTCATATGACATCCCATTTTCTTGCTTCTGAACGTATACAGCGCTTTTAGACGTTTTGAAGTGACAGCTTGACATTTCACCGAAAATTCCGCTATCCACAATCCCCATCGAGTAATGCTTCCAGTTCGTCATCTTCAAACCTTTTAAACCATGCAGAACTTGCTCGGTTTTCCAAGCTAAAATCACACTTTTTGAATAGTGCAAGCCATTTTTGGCAGATTCACTTACTTGGGGCACAATTCCCGTAAACTTCAACCAAATTTGAGTAGGGGAACCGCACAAGGTGTAGTTCTTTTCTCTTCCATAAATCCTGGTCGTTAATGACCGGCCCAAAAAATTTGAGGATCGTGGCTGCCGGGTGATTGTCTATTCAGACGACGTAGCAGAAAAGCTCATAGTATCGTGTTCGAGTCGACGCAAGGGTAGCTCAACATCGTAACATATTGGGCAGTTGGAAATATTTTTCTTTACTGGCGTAGACACCGTCGTTTCTTCTTTTCCCAAGGTGGTGCCAAATTGATATTCCAAGCGAAGGTCTTCCTCCAACGGAGTAGAGGTCTTCCTTTTCCTCTGCTTTCCCCGGCAGGTACTGCGTCGAATACCTTGTTTTCGTCCATTCGGACAACATGACCAAGGCGCTGTTTTTTAATTCGCTGAACTACAAGTATGTCAATGTCATCGTATATCTCATAAAGCTCATCGTTCCATCGAATTCGATATTTGCCGTGGCCAATGCGCAAAGGACCATAAATCTTTCGCAGGACCTTTTTTTCGAAAACTCGTAACGTTCACTTATGGCATGTTGCCATCGTACATGCTGGAATCTAATACTACAGATATATTTTGGGCCCCGGCGAAGTCGATCAGCGTCGATACCTTCTTTGCCCACCCTGGCTTAAAGTCGAGTACAGTGAAATATCTAGGGTTCATCTTGGATAGGAAGCTTTCATGGAAACCGAATATCGAAGAAGGAGCAAGAAATGCATCGATTTCCTTATACTGAAGTAGAGGAGCCAATGGCAAAAAGAGAGTCTCTCACCAAAAGTGGTGCTTTGGCTCTACGACACCATGGTCAAGCAAATTATATTCTTTGGAGTTTTTATGTGGTGGAGGGCTATAAACAAAAACCACACTTGCAAAACAACTCAAGAGCTTTCTACGGGTGGAGCTCATCAACATGTGTACTGCGCTAAGGTCCACTACAACCATGGAACTTAACACCATCTTCAAATGGTGCTCGAAGCCATCGTCAGAAGGTGTATGGCTGCGAAAGTTGCTAACAGACGCAGAGAATATGCGTTCTTAAAAGAACACGCACGTTTGGGTCAAAGTTTGGAGGGAAATTTGGGGGAAAAAGTTCACTGTCAGGAGCTCTCTTAGCTCCTGCTTCAGGCTTATTCCTGACTATGGCAGTATTTTCCAAACCGAGGTTGTCGCCATTAAGATAGCAGTAGATTTACTGCTCCAGAGTGCAGCCTCCTTCATAGTAGTAACCATCCACTCAGATACTAGGCTGGCGAAAGTAGCCTTGAACTCAATAACAGCGTTTTCCCGGGGTTGGTAAAAAAGTGCCTAACCTCATTATTAATAGCACCGAGTCTTTTTGTGATAAGACTGGTATGGGTGCCAGGCCATTGCGGATTCGCAAGCAATTGTAAAGCTGATGAGCTTGCAAGGGCGGCATCCTAGAACCGCTATCAGTAGAATGTGAGCGGATCGGTGCTTCAGCATCCTCTTGTGTTCTACTACTAGATAGTTAGGTTTCGTAGGAGCTTGGCCAGTGCTGGGCCAACATCGGTACATGCGATGTCGAAAATTTTTTTGGCCTGAGACCGATCGTAAAAGATCTAGTGATCACTTTACCGTCAGTAAGCTAGCCTCTCTTTAGTTGTGCGGCTTATAACAGGTCATTGATCAATGTCAATTGACGACCATGTTATAAGGGCGGGACTTTTACCAAACGCCATCTGCAGAAGCTGTATGGAAGAAAACAAGGTAGAAATAACTCGACACTTTCTTCTTATACTTCATACACATACAAAAATGCAGGATCCATTTATCTCTCACTCTTTAAATAATTTTGAACATAATTTAAATTACCAGCAAAGTCAAAATGTATTGAATTCTGAATAAGAATATGAAAGACGCTATGTGTTGAGAAAACAAGTTATATGCTACACCACGACCTACCTAGATAAACTGAAGGTGATGCTAGGAAAACAAAAATAAAAACTTCGTCATAATATTTTATCAGGGGAATAAACCGCAATTTCAGTAAGCCACATAAACCCCAATACATATATACATATATATGTATATACTCGTATATATTAATATATATATCAGGAATTTATTTGTGTGTGACTTGTTAAGAGCAACAAAAGTCTATCGGACGCACCAGGCCGCAATATTTGCCTTCGCATGAGCGCCTCAGCAAACGAGTATAAAAGAAAGGCCACAAATTGACCGTCCATTTAGCTAGGATTAGCTGCTTGGCGGCACATAACAAATCCTTTAGATGCGCACAAATATATAAATGTATATTTGTGAGAATAATCTGGATATGTGTAGTAACCATAAAACCAAGCCAACTTGCTCAGCAAATAGGATGACCTCCAAGATAGGAGAGAGATGGTTTTTTTGGTAGGCAATTGTTCGCTTAACGCTTTCAGCGCAAAGCTTTTTTTCGAACTTTCTTCTTTACTTATTTTTTGACAGCTTTGAACCAGTGAAGCCGTCACTTTGGTGGCTTTTCGTTGTGTTCCATTTATTGTTTATTTAATCTATTGGAATGCATCTTGCATTGTATATTCGCTCAGCGTTATTTTTTTTTATGCAAATGGCTAACAGGCACATATACCATACACATACCATATACAAAGCGATGAGTTTTTCCAATGGTCAAATATGTTCCTACATTTCTGATCGACAAACAAGCAAGCTGACTGCCAATCTAAATTCTCGGTGGCTCTGCGTTTGCTGTAAAATGTTTTTTGCGGTTTTTTCCCAACCGCTACCGAACCGTTCATTGCCTTTATGACGTACAGCCATTTCCGTTTCCTTTACCAATTTCATGCGGTTTTGACACTCCTGTTCATGGCGCTTGAACACGATTTTGCAGTTAACTAACAATTACTCGACGCTCACACACACACACACATAAAAACCAAATACTAATTTATTTGCTGCTGCCCTCTCTGACTTATGTAGTTCTCTTTTTTTCTGATGATGTAGTCTTGTCTACGTTGTTCACTGCAGCTAAGCACATTCCTTTTCTACTAGACAGCTGTTTTGTTACTTACAATAGCTCATATAGTTCAGATGTATTCTGTATATATCTGAATTTGATATATGGCTAATAATGGATCTATGGTTACGACCCGAAAACAGACCATCAATTGTCTGACTATCGTGAAAAAGGTAAGCCGAAGCCGAAAAACCAAGTCAAACCAAGTCAAAAATCAAGGTTATGTTGACAGTTTTCTTCGATTACCGAGGTGTGGCGCACTTTGAATTCCTTCCGACCGGCCAAATTGTCAAGAAGGAAAACTATTTTGCATTATGACGCAACAACTCAGGGTTTTAACACCACGATAATGCACTCATCAAATACTGCATTGATTCTTCGTGAGTTATCTACAAATTTTTAACTAAACTCCACACCCACCGTATTCGCCTGTTTAAGCTCCGTGTAGCTATCTGGCGTTCCGGGGAAAACATATTAAGTCAATTGAAGATATTAAACCTCAATCCCCTTTGAAGGATTTTCCGGAAATATAATAGCTGTTTCGAGGATTGGAAAAAACATTGGCACAAGTGTTTCAAAACTATGTACTATATATGCGACATGCGTTGCCATGATTTTCCTATACAAAACCCTGCCACCACATACAATAGATGATCTATAGTCTTTTCAACTTCTGCCTCTACGCAGCATCTACAATAGTCGTTAAAGTGTATCTCCTGTCTGCTGCCTTGCCTACCAATAAAAAAGTGATCTCCTAACACTCCTATCCTATCCCTATATCACTAAGAGACATTAGTGATTTCGGTATTTCCTCTCTACTACAGTAATCTGGGAGACGAAAGGTGATTTTGGTATCTAATTTTGTGGAAAACACACCAGCTCCTACTCGTCTACATAGAAACTTGGAAAGAATATATAATTACATCAATTATTTATGAGTCGCTCCCAAAATTTGTGATTCCCACCCGAAAGTTGTATTAATAAAGCTTTTGACAACGAAACCCCAGAAATAAAATGTATTAAACCATGTAAAAAATAGGTTAAGCCTTAATCGTCTGATTTAGTAATCACTTAATCCGATTCAACTTTTGACATCAGTATCACAAAATCAAACTGTGGACGGCACCACAAAGAAAATAAACCTCAAGAAGAATTTCAAAGTGACTCTAGGCAGCAAGACGGAGTGGAGTGATTCCACTTTGGAAAGGCTGCTGGAAGACAGTACCATTCAGTGGTACACGGATGACTAAAAAACACCGGAAGGTATTAGGGCAGGTATTGCGGGACAGCGTACTAAGCTGTACATACCTATGGGGTGCTTCCCAAGTATCTTCCAGGCTGAAGTTTTTGCCATCTGTCAGTGCGCTGAAGTCAACCTCGGCCGCAACCAGCGCATAGCTATTCTCAGTGATAGTCAAACGGCACTAAAAGCGATCTTATCATACGAGACCAAATCGCACTTAGTCGAGGAATGCATAGAAGGCTAAATCGCCTGTCCTTGTGCAACCGGGTGCACCTAATTTGGGTGCCAGGGTACAAGGCAGTAGAAGGAAATGAGAATGGCGACGAACTGGCCCGCGCTGCGACTGCGTCCAAGATGTAGGGACCAGAACCATACATAGCGGTAGGACCCTATACTCTTAAGGAGCTGCTCCACGCGGAGGATAGAGTGGAGAGAAAACGGCACCAGCGGCGTGCCTCGTCGCGATCTACACAGTTTACTCAGGAAACACCTGTCCAACATGGGCATGGTCTTCTGTGCTAACTGCCGGTTCTGCGACCTGGAACAGGAAACACCAGCACACCTAATCCTGGATTGCACAACAATCTGTGGAAAAAGGCTTAAGGCTCTGGATTCCGTCTACATCAGCAGAGATCACATCACCTCACTAGCGCCCGGCAAACTCCTGGAACTGTTCAGGCTGCTGGGGCTGCTGGGGTTCTGGGAGGTCATGTGATATAGGAGAAGGCACAATAAACCCTAGGTCGCGGTGCATTACCTCAAATAACATATCTATCTATCTATCTAAGTTATGGTAAGAGCAATTGAAGAGATATTTTGGAAAATGAAGAGTTGGCATTTGGTTACTATATTACGAGTATACCTAATTATTTCAGCCTATTACTAAAGAATTTTCAATAAGTTTATATGGCTGTGCTCAGTACTTTCCTGTGGTTGATAATAATGGAGCTTTTCTATGATGATCGACTTGAACGAATTATTTAATAACACTGATGAAAATATAATAACATATAGGGCCTCTTAAAAAGAAATCTATTAATTTTCGGTAGGCGGTTTAAGTATGTATCACGCGTTATGTAACTGGTTATGTAACTATGGTGTCAAAGATGAACACAAGGAAAGAAAAAATCCCCCACATTTTACTGCCTTTCTTCGCTAAAGGCGATTACGCAAGCCTTGCTACTGAAAATGTGAAAACTTCTAATAAACCTGATGCGGAAATAGCAAATAATGCAGAGTTTAAGTTTGATCGATTCAGTTCTGGTAATTTTGATGTCATGTACCATGCTCTGAAGGCCAACGAAAATATTTGTAAAATAAATAAAACCGTCGCTTTCAACGCAGAAACGAAATAGTCGATGCTGAGTCGGTGAGATGGCGCAAACGACCAGGTAGGTTTCGCTATGTGTTTGGTGGGATTGACAGCTAGTCATCTACTTTGAGCTACGGCCAATCTCTTAATTCCCAAACTGTACTGTCAGAAGTTGGACCATCTGAAGGAAGCAGTAACCCAGAAGCAGTCAGATGTGGACATGAGAAGAGGAATTGTATTGCACCAAGACAATGCTAGACCAAATACAAAGATAGTGACCATAAGCATAAAACAGGTACCTACTACCTGTTTATAATCTATAGAGAATAATTCTGCTAGTGAAGATTCAAGAAACTAGGGTATATCGACTTTCCTAATTTTTCCTTGAGGTTTTGTATGAAAGAGGCTGTCTGAAATTACTTTAAAATATGAAATAGCTTTAAAGAATTGTGTTGCCCCCAAGCCTAGGCTAACCAACACACAAGCGAAATATTTTCCCAAATTATTCCGATATTAAATACATTAAAATGGTGGTCATAAATTTTTCGCAACCGTTGGTAAAAACAATTTAACACAAATTAAAATTTTTATGGATTCTTTATGATTTGTTACACTTTCCAGCGAAGTCGAAGTTTTTATTGTGTTTTTATTGTATACAAACACAATATGTATTACTATAACAACAACAAAACTTAAAAAAAGCCATAAATTACTTTTTATAAAACTATGCCTTTCAGCAGCGAATGCATTTAATGCGTTTTCGAGATTTCCATTTAAAAGCGAATTTCGTACGAAAAAGTGTGACAGAAGGTAAAAAAGGTAGAAATCCCGTTATATAAAAACTCACTGGACTGGTAAATAAATTTAAAAAAGGTCGCACTTTGCTCGCGAAGTAGGGGGATAGTAATACGTGCAGGACGGGCGAGTAGGGCCAAGCTAAGTGGCAGCGCGAAAATTATCGAATAATAAATAATCAAATTTGCTCATATTTACTTTCTACCGTTCTAAGCGTTGGCTTTGTGCATATAACAAAAATTTTTTTGTAGTACTTGATGGTTTCGTCTTTCTCTTTGTCGGCCCAGCCGAGCGAGTCAACAAAAGACACCCGCCACTTGTTGCGGTTTCGGCGAACACAGTGGCCATTTCAGTCAACGAAATTCAATTTGCCATGCAAAATATGAAATTAATTCAATTCAGGATTTTTTTGAGAGCATAGAGCACAATTTATCTAACAAAAGTGAAGAAAATTAATGGAATTTACTTTTATTAAATTTAAAATTTAGCAAAATAGTTATTATAGCAAATTACTAAGTGGTTCAGGTAGTGTTGTATTAACACAATTTTTACCCCGACGTTCTGAGAATTATCTTTGCTTGACTGTGCTGCATGATGAGTGATAATAGCATAATAAAAAGTGAAAGATAAAGATAAAGATAAAGATAAAGATAAAGATAAAGATAAAGATAAAGATAAAGATAAAGATAAAGATAAAGAGAAAGATAAAGATAAAGATAAAGATAAAATAAAGATAAAGATAAAGATAAAGATAAAGATAAAAATAAAGATAAAGATAAAGATAAAAATAAAGATAAAGATAAAGATAAAGATAAAGATAAAGATAAAGATAAAGATAAAGATAAAAATAAAAATAAAGATAAAGATAAAGATAAAGATAAAGATAAAGATAAAGATAAAGATAAAGATAAAGATGAAGATAAAGATAAAGATAAAGATAAAGATAAAGATAAAGATAAAGATAAAGATAAAGATAAAGATAAAGATAAAGATAAAGATAAAGATAAAGATAAAGATAAAGATAAAGATAAAGATAAAGATAAAAATAAAGTTTAAAGATAAAGATAAAGATAAAGATAAAGATAAAGATAAAGATAAAGATAAAGATAAAGATAAAGATAAAGATAAAGATAAAGATAAAGATAAAGATAAAGATAAAGATAGAGATAAAGATAAAGATAAAGATAAAGATAAAGATAAAGATAAAGATAAAGATAAAGATAAAGATAAAGATAAAGATAAAGATAAAGATAAAGATAAAGATAAAGATAAAGATAAAGATAAAGATAAAGATAAAGTTAAAGATAAAGATAAAGATAAAGATAAAGATAAAGATAAAGATAAAGATAAAGATAAAGATAAAGATAAAGATAAAGATAAAGATAAAGATAAAGATAAAGATAAAGATAAAGATAAAGATAAAGATAAAGATAAAGATAAAGAAAAAGATAAAGATAAAGATAAAGATAAAGATAATGATTTTATTATTATACAAGTATAACCTAAAGTCATTGTCTCGTCATACTGATCATACTTATTTTTATATATGGTCCCTATACCTATCTTGATTAGTTTTGGGTGAACAAAACTTTTATAATCTTGCAACACATGACGAAAGTATTAAAAACAGGTAGCAACCATGTAAAAAAAAATTTATCCGCAGGTATATGCCACCGTAAACGAAATTAGTTCGTTAGAATCAAAGCCAATCATGTAGAGTAAAGTCAGCCGAATGTTCAAAAATACTGTTATTAGTTATTTAGGGGCTAGTCAAAGTTTTCGTTCAAATTTATCTATTTTAAGCTCAATGGTACTCTGTTATGAGTAAAACACGCTCTTATTTAAGTTAAAGTTTCTGTCCGCAGGTGCCCCTTGCTACTGCGATTATCTGTGCCAAATGACAGATTTATATCTTAATTTAGTGCATTGTTATGGTACTTTACATGTTTTCGTTTAATGGCGAATTGTGGGCGTGGCAGTGGTACTAAGGAACCCACATACCAAGTTTCATCGAGATATCTCAATTTTTACTTAAGTTGCAGCTTGCACGGACAGACGGTCAGACAAACAGACGGTCAACAGGATTTCATATCTTCTCGTATCCTGATCATTTATATGTATACAACCCTGTATCAATCTCGCTTAGTTTTAGGTGATACACACAACCGTTAGGTGAACAAAACTATAATTCTTTGTAGCAACTGGTTGCAAGAGTACTTCAAAATATATATCCTCGCTGTCAAGGTAAACCCTCTTATCCCCAATACACTTGTGCCAAAGTTTTTCTTATCCTCGAAACAGTTATTAAAGTCAATTTCTGGAATAGGCTTCAAGGAGCGTGGCGTTCAAGTTTAATATCTTCAATTGATTTAAAAAAGTTTCGCCGGAGCAGTCGTTTGAGTTGGCTGTATAGTTAGTTCGCCACGCTGAGCTAAATCAGGCAAATACCGTGGTTTCGGCGTGATATTAGTTCAAAATTTGACGAAAAACTCACGAAGAATTTATAAATCCGGTCTCTTTTCACAAATATCTTCGCGTAAGCGACGCAGAACACTCAAATAGTAGTCCTTGTTAACAGTTCTCGGTCGGAAAGCATTTGTAGTGCTACACACCTCGATAATTGAAGAAACCTATTAACATAACCCTGATTTTTGACCAGCTTTGACGTGTTTTTTTCAGCCACGATATTCGGTCAATTCATGGTACAGTGACTCACACGTCTAACCGGATGCGTGCATTGCCAGTGATGGCACCCTCCAATCATAAAGCAAAATCTTAAGAATGATACATATGATACATCAAGTTAAAGGAAAAATCTTCTATTTTATTTTTGGAAACTTAAAAATATTAATAAATTTATTCACTATGTAAAATTTTGAGAAATAACTCGCAACATAAAAAAATCGTTCCACACAACTAACCGGATTTTTTTAAAAAGCGAATGATTACTTTTATTTCGTAGCATATTCTTTCGCAGATAAAACTGCTTCTAGTCGCCTTGGTATAGACACGACAAGTTTTTGACAAAATTCTGGTGGTATTTCCTTCCAAGCCTCCACAATAGCCCTTTTGAGCCCAGCAACATTGGAATATTGTCTTTGGTACACTTTTTGACTGACTTCTTGCCATACGTGCTCAATAACGTTCAGATCTGGGGATTGGGCAGGTGTGTCCAGTACATGAGGGCAATTGTATATTAACCAAGTATGAGCAATCGCCAATTTGTGCTTCTGATCGTTGGCTTGGTAAAATATAAAATTGTCTTACATGTCGATATATTGGAAACGATCCGTAATACCTTGGACAAAATGCAGGTTGCCCATTCCTTTAGCCGATATACATCCTCAAAACATTACTGGCCCACCACCGTGCTTAAGTGTTGCCTTAGTTTGTTTTGGCAAGTAAGCTTCGTTGGGATGCCGTCATACAAAACTTCAGCCATCTGATCCCTGCAAGTCAAACTTGATATCGTGTGTGAAAAGAACCTTGAAAAAGCAGTAATAATACTGTTTTATGATTACTAAATCAAAATTATGCCAAAACTCATCAGGCCTTTTTAAATGCAATTTCACAAATTCTAGACTATTCTTTCTATGTTTTTCTAATATGTACGCCTTTTTCACAACTGCTCTACCATGTAAATCGAAGCTTCTAAGTGTGCGGCGAATTGTTTCGACTGAAACCTTCTTCCTTTCATTTCATTTTCCAATATGTTTCTTACATTTTCCGCCGAGGAAAAGGATTTTTTTAAACAATTTTGAGTGTAAACTTTTCTTCGGAATGTGATAGCTTCTCTCATTGACCAGCTCTATTATTATTATTAACCCTATTTTCCTTCTCAAATCTTTTTATAATATCGAAGACAGTTAAAGTACTCCTTTTCACAATCTCCGAAATATCTTTAATGGTTTTTCTTTCTTCCCGTAACTGAATAATTAGCTTCCGAATTTCGGTACTAGTATAAGTATGCGGGGCGTCATATTGTCGTGTTGCTTACTCACTCTTGTAGAAGGTTACTTCTTATAATTTTCCGGTTAGTTGTGTGGAACGAATTTTGTATGTTGCGAGTTATTTATCTAAATTTTACGCAGTGAATAAAATTATTAATATTTTTAAGTTTCCAAAAATAAAATTGAATAGGCCACAATAATCTTTCAAAATAGTTTTCTCTGATCCTCGTGCAATTTCAACAATATCAGTAAGATCTCAAACTCATAATCGTCGATTTTCAACAATCAATTTCTTTATATTGATCATCAACAGTCATACTCGTACCAGTCATAGCAGTCTGGAAAAAAATATGTCAACCAATGGGTGTAATATGTTTTATTTGATACTCTTTCGTAATTTTTCTTTAAGATTCAGCGTTCGACATTTTAGCTAGCATCATTGAATTTCTCTATGGGCAGCTAACAACCAAGAGAACTTTCAAAGGCGCTTCAACAAATTTAGTTTCTCTAAGAATGCACATAAAATACACAGTCCTTCAAATTTTCTGCTCGCATTTTTTGTAATTTGCCACGTATCCGTCTAGAAAACGATTATCTTCACTTTTTTGATGGACCGACTCACCTTGGCTCTTTCTGATGTATCACGTTTAGTATTGCTTGAGTATAAAGCGTCTAATCGCTACCGTTGCCCGACATCTTGCAAACATAATTTGAAAGAATACCATTCCAAAAGCAAGTAGTCCCTCGATGTAGTTTCCACTATTTTACTTATGGTATGTATGTATATATTTTCATTGTGTAGATATTTAAGCCTATCCAAATTAATATTGTATTTTAAAAATTTTTACTCAATTTTAACTTCAAAGCGAGTAAATTCTCCGAAATTTACACATCCATACAAATTTGTGTGTGTTTGTAGGTATTGACCGTGGCATTTACAAAGCAAGTGTTTGCATATGACATTTGCGTTCAATGGACTGCCACCTGACCTTTCATCAATTTTGCACGGCGCTGCGGCCAAATATCGAATTCCTTTTAAAAGGCTCTCAAAATGTTGAGCTTTTCAGCTGTCAGTTGCAAGCCCACAGCGTACCAAATACACATATATCCACAGTTTACTCATACACACATACTACATATATGAGTATATGCAAAGATTAACACGTGGAAGAACCTTTGTTTCGGCAAAGCCGGATGTGTGAGTAAATTTTTGAGTGCCCAAATCGATTATTTATTTTAGTAACTGTATCAGTAAGCGATTTTTATTTAATTGCTTAATTATTACTAATTAATTACACTTCTTAAAAAATCTGAAGGAAAATTTTGGACTAATGTGCTAAGAGGTCTGTGGGGTATTTGAGCTATACTAATTACGACTTTGAGTTCAGAAATTTTCTATCACGTTTGTTTGTCATTTTAGTAAATGATGTTGATTTGACCCCTGCCCGCCTTGAATGCGATACAAAAATCCTACTTTTACCATCATTTTCGGTTTCAGAAACCCAATATTAACAAGCAACACCCTTTAAAATCACACGTTAAATAATAAATATATACAAAGTTAAAATACCTTTTCATTGTCCATGTCTCCGCCATCCATAAAGAATAAACAGTCTAAACTACCACCACCTTAGAAATCTAACTTCAAAGAATCGTTGATCTTTTTAAGACCTTATATTTCTGTTTCGTCCTGTCCTTATCAATCAATAAATCTCTTAATCGCTTTTAATTGAAGTTATTTAAAAGTGCTACAATCTCCAAAACAAAGGATTTCTCTACTTTGTTGCGGTAACTCGAAACGGTCATCTACAATGACTGGTATTGTTCAAGAAATCCTCTTGATGCTTTTAACATTCGTTTCCGCTTCTGCGAAAGCATCCCAGCAGTAACTACTTGGAGAGGAAGGTTCTTAACCGGAAGCATGCAGACCTCACTATGTAGGTGTTCGACGGGTGACATCAGGAGCTATCATGTTTCGTCTGCGTTTCACTATAACCAGGCAACTATGTCGGTGCAGCGTAGTTGATGACCGGCTGGACGTTTGCCTTATAGTACTTATATGTGTGTTTCCAACAACGTTTTTTAGAATTTCCTCAATTGCTGCCAGCTAGCGACTAAAGAATTTTATTCTAGCTCTGTACTATGGCAATAATCGCGGTCGTACGGAGTGAAGGAGCACAGAATTTCAAATGCAACACTAAAATCTTAGGGTTGTTGACAGTCGGAACTTCGATGCCATCGACTGTGATTCTTACCTCCAGCCTGTAGTCTTTCATCCAGTTTTTGAACAAGAGACTTTCTGTATTTGCTGTGATTTCCACTTAGTAAGCATTGCAGTAGTCCGGAAGGTCGAAAAGCGATTCCAAAGTATGATTCTGCTGAAAAGACACAAATTACCACTCAATTTAATATCTTCTTTGGATCCATCCGTTTAAATGCTTATCCCTCTGTCCCTGTCAACCTCACCACAGTCCCATTTTTCTATGAAAGGGAACGCAATATTGGAGTACAAATTTTAGTTTAACTCTAACAGATTTCAAAACTTCATTGTATTAGATAGATTTCATAGAATCCGCCTTCTTATTCCAGTCGACAAATATGGATGTTTCCCTCAGTCTAAAAACTGCATTCGCTACCAGTTGCATACAGAACAAGTCTGGGGGCAATAATTTTGATATAACTTTTAGTGTTCTTTTCCTTTTTTCCTTAAGTGTTTTTACCATTTTTAAACAAAGAGATGTATTTTTGCGCTTTTGTCAGAAACGGTGTATTTCTCAAACAGAATCCTCGCAATTAGGGGTTACATAGTGTGGCCTTTAAATTCAAGAGCCATCTACACTAACAACTTCGAATTTTAAGCTTGTGCCTTTTGATGATTAGTTGTAATTGAAATTAATTTTCGTTCTATTCCAATAACTTCCAGTAATTTCATAAATATTGGGTAGTCAAAACAAATCTTTTCGTATTTCTAATCAAAGTCAACTAATTTTTTCTTTATTTATAACCACGGAGATCGCCTGAACGTTGAAATGCGGTGAGATGATTGAGTGGAGAGGCTGTTGCACCTGCTTAAAGCTTCTCAGTTGATGTAAGGCAATCTATTAGCATTTTTTCTTATTGGACTTTGACCAGCAAAAGGTAATCTGGACCACAGAATAAGCTTTATTGTCATCCAATACAATAAGTATACACCGAAATTGGTAAATGTTTCATCTGGTAGTTGCCACATATTTATTATTAACTATTGGCTAACTATCTCACCATTACCTACGAATAATCCCATATATAATAAACATATAAAGTATAGATGTATTATGATTCGTACCCCGCCCCCTAGAAGCGGTCAGGAAATACCAACCGAAAAAATTAGTTTCCGAAATAGATGAGTTGAAAAAAAAATCACAGGAATTAAAAAATGAAAATCAAAAGCTTAAAGAACAAAATAATCGCCTACTTGTGCCTTATTATAGTCAATTACAATACGAAGCTGATAAAGAAGAATTAGCTCTGGAAACAGACTGGATTTTAAAGAAAAGAAACGGCCTAGTAAAAAGCGTAAAACCGAAGCTTCACCGGGAGTGATCATAAAAGAAAATACTTTATCATCGAATGGTGAAAAATGAACCGGGGCCTCCACCAAATATGATTTCAAAAATCTCTAAATATAAAAAACTAAATAACCTAATTAAAGATAACAGCAAAAGTTCATTAGTATTAAAACTATTAAAGAACGACATTAATAAAAACAAGTGATGATAGATCGGTGACGAAAATATTGTCTGCGTCGGGAGCTTCATGTTATTCCTTTGAAGATAAACAAACGCGCCAATAAAGGTTATGATTAAAATTCTCCACGATTCGTGTAGCATTAGTGATATTATCGATGATTTGAACAAAACAAGATTTAAGGGGGTATTCTAGTCTAGAAGCATGAATGTCTGGTAATTTTTAAAGTGTCGTAAAAAAAGGCAATTAATATTTTTACTATCCATTTTTTATTAGTTATTTATTAATTTTTCAAGAGTACAGAAAAAAATTAAAAACTAAATAAAGAAAAAAATTTCAAAAATTATGAGCTGACGAAGTGGGGGTCTCTAAAAATTTCCACGTGACCATGCCCATGATTTCAACCCTCCTAGTTATCTGAAACCAAAAAAAAAGATTAATAATCTAGAATAATGTCGCAATGGTCGGAACTACGAAAAAGTGGGAAACATTTTTTACACAAAATGAGGACTGCCTGAAAAAAAATTTTTTGTTTGATCACTTTTTCTGACTATTTCGTTTTTTTTAAAAAATAATAAAAAAAAAAATTTTGGGATGGGGCTAGTTCCAACAATAGAAAAGCCTATAAAGAAGACTCTATAAAAATTTCAAGTAAATCGGTCCAGTAGAACCTGAGAAATGGTAGGCATCGTTTCGAAAAAGTCAGTTTTGAGAAAAACTAGTGTAAAGTTTCGCGTTCCGACCGAACCAGTTTGGATGCCGGGTCAGAATAATGCCTATATCTCCGAAAATAATTTCAATTTTAAAAAATCCTATTTTACATATATTCTTGAATAGTTAAGCTTTGAAAATATAAAAAAAAATTAGATTTTCGTAAATTTCTAGTCTAGAATACCACCTTAAATGTTATGGACGTCGTAAATAAACTCAAGTGGAAAACACGAGAGCCTTTAAACATGTTTTTAGATACTTTTGATTCTAATGAAGACAATATACTATACCTAATGAAGAAAATATATGAAATCAAACACATTCTTCACGCCATTGTTTTCATTGAGCCTATTAGCAAATTCTAAACTTATTCCAAAATGTAAAAATTACCAGACATTTGGACACACCAAAAACTTCCACAGCGAAATATCAAAGTAACGGGTGATTTTTTTGAGGTTAGGATTTTCATGCATTAGTATTTGACAGATTACGTGGGATTTCAGACATGGTGTCAAAGAGAAAGATGCTCAGTATGCTTTGACATTTCATCATGAATAGACTTACTAACGAGCAACGCTTGCAAATCATTGAATTTTATTACCAAAATCAGTGTTCGGTTCGAAATGTGTTTTATCGACAAATTTTGTTCAGCGATGAGGCTCATTTCTGGTTGAATGGCTACGTAAATAAGCAAAATTGCCGCATTTGGGGTGAAGAGCAACCAGAAGCCGTTCAAGAACTGCCCATGCATCCCGAAAAATGCACTGTTTGGTGTGGTTTGTACGCTGGTGGAATCATTGGACCGTATTTTTTCAAAGATGCTGTTGGACGCAACGTTACGGTGAATGGCGATCGCTATCGTTCGATGCTAACAAACTTTTTGTTGCCAAAAATGGAAGAACTGAACTTGGTTGACATGTGGTTTCAAAAAGATGGCGCTACATGCCACACAGCTCGCGATTCTATTGCCATTTTGAGGGAAAACTTCGGACAACAATTCATCTCAAGAAATGGACCCGTAAGTTGGCCACCAAGATCATGCGATTTAACGCCTTTAGACTATTTTTTGTGGGGCTACGTCAAGTCTAAAGTCTACAGAAATAAGCCAGCAACTATTCCAGCTTTGGAAGAAAACATTTCCGAAGAAATTCGGGCTATTCCGGCCGAAATGCTCGAAAAAGTTGCCCAAAATTGGACTTTCCGAATGGACCACCTAAGACGCCCGCGGTCAACATTTAAATGAAATTATCTTCAAAAAGTAAATGTCATGAACCAATCAAACGTTTCAAATAAAGAACCGATGAGATTTTGAAAATTTTTATGCTTTTTTTTTTTAAAAAAAAGTTATCAAGCTCTTAAAAAATCACCCTTTACCAAAGTGCCAAAAAGAGAAAACAGATGTATGTCTAATATCCGAAACTCATTTTACGAGACACAGCCATATAACTTTCAAAGTCAACGATGTCTATCCCACAATCCACTACAGTAATTATGCGAGGGAAGGCACTACTGCACTACTTAAACATTATGAGGATAGAAAAATCAGTACGCCCAATATTCAAATCACAACTATTACATTAAAAGTAATGAACCAACTCTTGTCAATTAATGCAATATATTGCCCGCCGAGATACCAAATCTTCGGTGAAGTATATAAAGAAGTTCTCACCCACACAAATTTACTATGGGAGGCGACTTCAAAGCGAAGCATGTTTACTGGAGATCACGCCTAACGACAGCTAAGGGCGAGACTTATTCCATTCAGCTCACGAAATCGGTTGTGAGTTCGTATCGACCGAAACACCAACCTACTGGCCAACGGATACAAAAATGTAATAGACTTCTTTATAACCAGGAAGCTCTAATCACTCTATACAAATAAAATTTGAAATTGACTCCGTTCAAACAAATACTTAAGACTAAAATAAAGTGTCCAAAAATCACAGCACTTGAACAACTATAGATAGAAGTTGACACATTCACGACAGAAATTCAACAAGCAGCGCGGGATAACACCCCGGAAAATTGAAAAATTTTGGAGGAGAGAAACTTATACTCAGCTGTATTGCCTGCGTTGCGTTAGCGTTCGACAAGGTGCGGCACGAAAGCCTTATAACAAAACTAAAATCATGTCTTTCGATTGAGTATTGCGCTCTTCTATAATCGTATATCACCATGAGATATTTCCATGTAAAACAAGGAAATGAATTCTCCAAACTGAAAGAAATTGAAGCAGAAGTTCCTCAGGGAAGTATTTTAGGTCCACTTTTATATATTCTGTATACAAGAGACTTAGTACCAAACAGTATGACTGCCACTTTTGTTGATGACACCGCAATACTATGCGTCGAAAAAACAGCTGAAAAAGCTGCGCTAAACCTGCAAGATGAAATCAACTCTGCTGTAAGTTGGACTAAAAAATGAAGAATAATACCAAACGGTGGCAAATCGGTTCTTGTAAATTTTACAAACAAAAGAATCACTTATCAACCTATAAGTATCCTAAATGTCTGCATACCAAATACAAATACAGCTAAATAACTTGGCATCACGCTCGATGCTAGATTACGTTGGAAAGAGCATATTAAAATAAAAAGGATTGATCTTAATCTGAAATAGTCGAAAATAAAATGGCTAATTGTCAGGAGGAAGGAGTCAGGCAGATGCCCACTACAAAAGGCTTAATGTACGTGTGAACGAGGAGGCGAAAAGTCTCCTCTTAGACACATGCCTCTTTAGTTAATTATGTGGAAAAAAACCACATAGTTTATTTGGCAGCTAAAATATAATATAAGGGGATGAATTATATATACATGTTGTAATTACTTTCTATGTAATTTGTTTTTAAGTTATTCAAATCAAACTGCTCGTTATTTTTTGAAATTTGTTGCAGTGATATCAACCATTGTTAAAGCTTTAAAAACGTTTGTGATAATAAAAATAATGATGAACTTCAATGACCAAATATTAGGTTGTCAAATATCTCCCTTCCGCTTTTTTTCTCTTTTTTCAATGCTTTATAAAAAGTGTTATAGTGAGCGGATTTAATTCAAATATGCGCCATTTCGTTCGATAAACTATTTCCATCTTGACGGCAACTTCAGAATACCCCCCTCGTAGAAGCCTTTCTCCTTATTTGCGTAGAACTCAGAAAGCCACTTTTAATAAGCCTCTTTTGAGTTCAACTTTACACCAACAAAGGCGTTTGCCATGGACAGGAATAGGTGGTAATCACTTGGCACTGTGTCCGGGCTATATGATGGATGCGATAAAACCTCCCATCCGAGCTCCCGTAACTTCTGACGACCCATTAACGAAGTGTGTGGTCTGGCGTTGTTTTGGTGGAACACTACACCCTTCCTGTTGGCCAATTCCTGGCGCTTATGGTCGATCAACTGCTTCAAGTGGTCCAGTTGTTCGCAGTAGATGGTAGAATTAAGCCTCCGGCTATACGGGAGCAGCCCATAGTGGATAATTCCCTTCCAAACCCACCAAACACACAGCTAAACCTTCGTGGCCATCAATCCCGGCTTGGCCACTGTTTGGGACGATTCACCGGCATTCGAACACCACCGTTTTCGCTTGATATTGTCGTATGTGATCCATTTTTCACTGGCAGTCACCATCCGCATCAAAAAAGGGTTGAGTTCGTTCCATTTCAGCAGTATATGGTAGGCGTTGATTCGGTCCAGAAAATTTTTTTGCGCCAAATCATGCGGCACCCAAACATCAAGCTTTTTTGTATATCCAGCCTTCTGCAGATAGTTTAAAATGGTTTGGTGACTAACTTCCATCTTCCGGGCGATGTCACGAGATGCCACATGACGGTCTAACACGATATTTTCCATGATTTGATCGGTATTCATCGTCACAGGCCTTCTGCTGGGTGGCTTATCCATGGTGTCGTTTTCACCCGCTCTGAATCGTCGAAACCATTCCTCCGCAGTTTGAAGTGATAGAGTACCATCCCCCAAAACACCATTAATCTTACGGAAGGTTTCTCAAGCGGATTTGCCTTTAACGAAGGAAAACTTTAAAATAGCGCGAATTGCGGCGTTAGTGAACTCTATGTTTACACGTCTATAACTGTTGAACGCAATATCCAAAAGGATCATGCATAGCATCGTTTTTTAGGTTATGTCAAGACCTTTCAAAGATGTATAGTATTGCCAAATACGAGCTCTGTAGCGCATTATGCATAGCCGCGAAATCCAAAATAACAAAAAGGCGGAAGGAAAATATTTGACAACCAAATATTTACTATTTTGGTCAACCGTTTTTTGCCATTTTTCCGCTAGAGACATTATACCATCAGTGGAAAACTTTTCTGCTTTGACGTCTATTTTACTTTTTTAAAGGGGAGTTCTGCTTTGAACGAAGCAAATGGTAGTCCAATGGTGTGAGGTCAGGGCTATATGATGGCCGGCACTGCCAGTTTTTGCCGAGTAATCAAAGGTGTGTATGGTCTGCCGTTGTCCTGATGGAAGACAACGCCCACTCAGTTGATCAGTTTTAGCCATTTGTTTTCAAATTCTTGTTTCAATCTAATCAGTTGTTAACAGTAAAATATAGAATCAATCGTTCGATCAAGCTGAAGCTGCCCATAACCTTTCGAGGCGTCAATCCTGGCTTTGTGACCATTTGTTGAGCTTCGCAACGCCTTCATCATGATCTTTATCGCACATTATTGTCGTATTTGATCCACTTTTTGTCTCCTAACCCATCACTCTAAAATCTAAGTCCACCAATCATCTTATTTTGTGTTTGTGTTTTGTGAATGGAAAATTCATACACAAAAGCTAAAGTTTACTTTGACTAAACCCTGAATTGCATTCTAATTTTTATCACAAATTAATAAAGTCGTCCGTTGCTCATTCCGTTGCACTAAAACTGCAAAGTGTTATCTCTTCACATCTCGTCACCACCCACACAAGAAATTAAACCTCTTTCAAACTCATTTATTAGCAGATATTTATAACGAAATGAAGATATCTTTAAACTCATCGCACATAACGGCGAACACACACAGATTGCACACAAAAAGACGCCACAGTTGGCAGCAGCGAGCGAATTACACAACACGCCATAATGCAGATGTCAGTCAACTGCAAGTCGCAGCTCGAACTCCCCCACTCTCACCCGTACGCAACGTAAAACTAACCCGCGCACTTGGCCCTCTCCTCCGACATAACCTAACCCATTCATATCTCGCACTCGCCTCTTATACAAACACACATACATATGTATATACTAGTACTCTCTTTACTTTTGTGCTTTACGCTTTGTATCCGTCCATACTTTACTCACTTTACCGTTTAAAATGGTTGCTGAGAGCAAAATATTTTGTAACAGTGCGCAAAAAAGTACACAACTCAAGTGGTAGCTAGTGGGTGTGAAAAGTTTGAAGAAAAGTAGCATTGCATAACTGTGAAAACAAGTGTACCGAAGCCGAATGAGGGGCGAAAGGGGGTTTGGGGGTTAGAGCCAATGTGTACACATGCTTTTTATGTCAATATTTTCATACTCAATTTTCTTAAGTCACTTGGGTTTAGAAGGTTGTCGCTGGCGTACACTCGACCGAACACACAGAGGAATGAAGCAAGAAAAGGATATCTCTACTGACCATGGTCGTGGCGAAAGCCGGGACGACACGAATGGCATTTTGAGCGACGGTCGTTTGTTTTCTTGGTTTAGGATACTAAAATACTTTGCTTATTGATATAAGATAAGCGCATAAATGTAGCAGCTGGTGGTATTTTTGGGTTGGTGTAGTTGCTTACATTTGAGACGGTCGAGTGATGTTTGCTGAGTGTCCCTAAAAATTGTGGTTGGCCCCTAGTTAAAGGGGAAAGAGTTTAAATTTTAGATTTACTTTCTTAACTTCAACTAATTTCTCTTACTTACGCTGGAGTTGAATGCTCATGAGAAATGCGTAATAAGTACTTAGTCTAAGCGCCAGATGGCGCAACGGAAGATGGCTATTGTCTAAATCTCGAATCAAGGTCATAGCTTTGTTTTGACGGGGGTGGAAGCGGTGTTTTGTGGGGGTTCTTGAAAAATAAAAAAAGCAAAATCAGTCGGTGAATGGACTCTCGAGTTTGGTAAAAAAGAACTTGCAAAGAGCGCTTGGGTGTTGTACTACTGTGCCCAAAAAATAAGGTGACATTGTATTTATTTTGAAAATTCTTTATTTATTCTTCCAAAATTAATTCCATCCCCTTCCCGATGCAATGCACTTATGCCAACGGATTTTCCAATCTTCGAAACACTGGTTGTAGTCAATTTCCAGGATGGAATTCAGTTCCGTCTTCGCTGCGTCTTGAATCTTCTCTATCGTATAAAAACGGTGTCGCCGGAGCGGTTTTTTGAGCTTGGTGAACAGCCAGAAGTCGCCCCGCGCCAGATCAAGTGAATACGGTGGTTGCGGAACGATATGGGTTGTGTTGTTGGCGAAATGATCACGAATTACGAGGTCAGTATGCGATTGTGCATTATCGTGGTGTAAAAACCAAGAATTGTCTTTCCACAATTCCGGCTTTTTAGGCGGATAGCGTTACGCGAACGACGCATAACGTTTAAATAATATTCCTTTTTGACTGTTTGACCGGTTGGAAGGAATTCATATTGCACAACAACACGATATTCGAAGAAAACAGTCAACATGACCTTGATTTTTGAGCAACTTTGGCGCGATTTTTTTGGTCTCGGCTCTCTTTTGGCGCGATATTCGCTCGATTGATCAGTTGTTTCGGGGTCGTCATTATAGATCCGAATCTCATCGCCAGTTATAATGCGTTTCATGACACCCTGGTAGTCGGAAAGCATCGTTTCTCACACTTCAACGCGACGCCTTTTTTCCGAAAAAATTCAATGTTTTCGGTACCAGTCGAGGTTTGACGCGCTTGAGGCCTAAAACATCCTTCAAAATGGTATTGGCTGAGCCTTTCGATATGCCAACTTCATCAGCAAGGTCACTAATTGTTAATCGACTGTTTTTCAACAACAAATCTTTGATTTGTTGAACGGGAGTTTCGTCGGTTGAGGTTGATGGTCGCCCTGGACGCTCTTCGTCTTCGACACGTTCACGGCCGGCTTGGAACTCACTATACCACTTGTAAACATTTTTTTTAGACATAGCCTTATCATCAAAGGCTTTCTGCACCATCCTCAACGTATCCGCAGCAGAAAGTTGATTCCGACAGAGATATCTGAGACAGAAGACCATGTGCGTAATACAGAAATACTCGCACGTTTTGACTTCAAACCAGAGTTTTTTAATTGTCGAGTCATTAAACCAAACTCTGGCGAATTTTTTGGAAGGGTATTTTGTTAAGAACTTAACTTCAGCTTCAGACTTCTTGACTACTGTAGTGATTTTCAAGCCGAGGTTGCTGCTGCAGAATATGACTTTGACAGCAGCGCGGCGATACTAGCATTGAGCTGCTGATCGTGCTTCAAGGCTGGACAATGAATGCCGAACCTCGTTAATAATAGCATTTATTATCTTTGCGATAGAGCTAGGATACACGACAGTCCACAGCCGAATAGTAGCTGCAAATAACTGAATATAACACTTGAGA
>CM050323.1:18259464-18368463 GCA_027475135.1 Bactrocera correcta
TCTTAATAAACAATGCTACAAGATTACAAAGATAAGTTTGGGGTTAATATCAATGATGTCCATAAAAAGTTGTCGACACTGAACTTGAAGAAAGGTGCTGGTCCGGACGGCTTACCAAATACTTTTGTTAAAAACTGTGCAGACAGCCTCATCGAGCATATCACACACTCATTCAGTTACTCACTACAAAGTGGTGTCTTCCCAACTATACGGAAATCATCCTACATCTGTCCGATTCACAAGGACGGCCCAAAGTCTGAGGTCGTTAACTATAGGCCAGTTTGCATCCAATCAGCTTTGGCCAAGCTTTTCGTGAAGATAGTTCTTCCACAACTCACTGCACTCTTCACAAATATTATCACCAACAAGCAGCATGGTTTCGTCGGCGGAAAGTCGACTTCCTCTAACCTGTTTTTCTACGTAAATTATCTGCTAGATGCCCTAAACAACGGCCACTCAGCTCTCACCATTTACACCGATTTCAGCAAGGCTTTTGACAGTGTGGATCATACTATTCTGCGAAACAAACTTAGAAGATATGGTATATGCGGTAATGCTCTGTGTTGGATTCAATCATATCTTACAGGAAGGCATTTCCAAGTCAAAGTAGACGCATACCTGCCTGCTAAGCATAATGTAACCTCAAGAGTGCCTCAGGGGTCACATCTGGGGCCTATTCTTTTTAATATCTTCGTAAACGATATTGGCGATAGCTTTCAATCAGAATTTCTGCTTTATGCAGACAATTTGAAAAACTTCAGAATGATAACCAGTGAGCAGGACCTTCGTGTTCTTCAGAATGACATAGACAAGCTTTCGTTGTGTTGCCGATTAAACAAATTGGACTTGAATGTCAGTAAATGTGTAACTGTATTCTACTCACGGTCACATATCAGAATACCAGCTAATTATTATCTAAATGATAAGTTGTTAAGTGAAGTGGATCATGTAAAGGACCTGGGTATCATCATAGACAATAAACTGACGTTTAACAAGCATATTGAGAAGATCACTCTCCAGGCTTTTAAAGTTCTGGGATTCATTGCTAGAACTAAATATGGCCTTAGATGCTGCCTCTAGTCGTATTGAACAATTACAATCAAAGCTATATCGTAGTCTTGGCTAACGATATGGTATTCCTGGTGGTTACAACACAGTGTCTGATGTCTATAGACACTATAACATCAACAGCCTTCAAGAATGTCGTCAAGTAGCTGACATGATATTTTTCTTCAAAGTCGTGAACGGTCTTATCGATACGCCAGACACCATCAGCAGTTTCGAATTCGCATCACTGGGTCTCTCACTGAGACGTAACCGTCTTCTGAAGACTATGAAAACTACCAAGAGCTACGTTTTCAATGGTCCTCAAAACTTAACGGCTATAAACTTTACAATAGCAACTGGTCGCGATGATATTTAGCACTTGAAACATTTCGAATTGTTGTCACTGAACACAATCGTATTAACTGTAAATACTTGTCAATGCATTGCCAACAAAAGCAAAATTGTGACCTACAATTTGATAATCGCATAATAATTACGAATTATATATTTAAAAAAACACGCATAATTGCTTATTATCAGTACCGGAAAATTTATATTGTTTAAAATTATTAAATATTAAACATCTACAATAACAAATTATCAAAACATAATAAAACATTCCAATTAATTAATTAAATTAGGAACCTTTAAATGCTTTCAAAATAATATTATTTTGAACACAATTTGGGTTATCAAATGACCCCTACATAGTAGCAAGGTTGAACACAGTCATCTCTCTAGCGACGTCTCACTGTTTTGCTTTGTCATTTTCTTATCTCATTATCTCTTTAAAAATATGCATATAAAACGATTACATACAAACCTACATAATTAAATATTTTATACATCTACGAGTATGCATAAAAATGTATATATGTACGTACCTATAAACTTATTATCACTTATCTGCGCTCTCATCGAATGGTTACCAATGAGCCTGTACACATTTACAGACATTTATGGGTATTTAGCATTTCGCTGTATTGTACATACTCATTCCATACATATATAAAAATTCTACATACCCACAAGTGATAGAAACGAAATAAAACGAGAATAAAGCTTAAGCATACAGGTATGTCAACATATTAAAAGAAAAAAACAAAGAACATCTGTGATCATAAGGACCAATTTTTCTCAATGAAACTTCTGTTAATGAAAATGTCAAATACCATATTCGCGGCTCCCTACTTTTTGGCAAAAAAAACCTTAAAATTTATTGGGGAAAGTTTAATATCATTTGAAAGAACATTCTTTGGGGTTTATTTTAATCTCTTCCAATGGTGGCCGCGGCTACGTCTCGGATGGTTCATCCCCTTTAGTCCAATTTTCGATGACTCGTTCGGGCATTTGAGGGGAAATTTTGTGGGATTTGTAAACGTTGTATCGGCACAGACTAAGTGTATGACATTTGGCAGCACCTTTTTGAGTTTCTCTATTCTTTCTTTCTTTTCTAATCATTCTGGAAAATTACACTTTTAATTCAATTCTTGGATTTTAGTTTTAAGAAGCGTTCCTTTTTGTGTAGACGTTGACGAATGTAGAAGTGGTTTGAATTCTTTGAGAAATAAATATTTAATTTGTAATATATTTAATATTAACATGTGGAGTTTTATTTCCCCATAGTTGTTCAGGAAATGCTAATAATAAAAATAACAAGACAGTTTGTTTCGACTCAAGCGTAAGTTGTCAAAAATAAAAGGTTTTGATAAAATACTTGGATCATCCGACACTAATGGAAACATATCGGCTGCTGGGTCGGGCATATATGAAAACTGTTTTGATCAGTACGAAACTACAAAGACGATGATATTGGACCAAATAAATTGATTAAGGTCAAGTAGAGCCGCTACTCCGCTTCCGAGAGTAGATACAATGCTAAAAGAAGACATAGATAAAGACATATTTCTAAAAATACCAGCTTGTGATACTGAGGTTTTTTATAGAGGGTATAATCAATGGCCAGGACATGTTAACTACCGTGAACAGTGAAAAAACCCACAAAATTTATTCATTTCAAAAAAAATAAACGTGTCGTAATTTAATAGAACTAGGTGTATGAAAACTTTGTTGATTCACTGTATAAACCATCCTAAACCCACACGTGCACAAAAGCTTCACCTACTCACACAAACGGGGATGCAGGCAGTATCGGCAATTATCGTTTTGCTTTGAAGGACAAACATTTTCATCTGGCTTGGGGTGCACTGGTGGGAAGATACGAAAAAGAAAGAGAATTGACAGATACTCAAATAACCATTTAAATGAATTTACACAAAATTCAACAAGAAATCAGCCAAAACTTTCAAAAGTAATACCCGACTGTTTCTAATTGCTTATCTGTATCAGAAATACAAAATATTTGATTTCTTTGTATCAAGAATGAAAGGCGATAATAAAAAATCTTTACAGCTTTTGGTAGCCAAAGCGAAAGTTACGCACTTGGAAACACTAAGCTTGTCACGGCTCAAACTCAGTGATGTCTCTTCTGTTATCAAAACTAGTTTCAATTGTCTAAACCCATCTCAAATTAACCCATCACAAAATCTGTCTTTGGTATCTGACAAAAAAATAGTTTTAACATGGTTTAGCAATGGTAACATATTGCAAGTGCAGATAACCGAAAGAGTTCAACAAAAAATTAAAGGAATAACAAATAATCCTTTCCCACAACTTACGCACTCCGACCTCCAACTTAAGTATCACATATGGTATAAACAAACCCACTATATCAATCGAGAGAAATCACAGTTAGTCCAAAGACGACCTCTCAAAAACGCCTATTTCTCGTTTTAAACCATTTTTTTAACATTAAGAGATTAATCTGGCCAAATGGAAGCCCAGCGAACTTCAACTTTAATTATAACGAACGACATCCTATTATTATTCTATTATTGAGCATACCTTTGAAAATATACTGTAATTTTTTTAGGTCATAAACTTTAAATGCGTTTTTCTCAAAACAAAAGTCCATGTTCACTGTCATTTAAAACTACTTGATTAATTCATTTCAAACTTTGTACACATTTTTGACACATAAAATACCGCCCCTCAACATTTAGTCAAATATTTTTTTTACATTAAGGGTGTTTTCCACCCACGAAATTGCGGAATTTACACTTTAATTGATCGCAAACAATTTTGAAATGCAAAAAAAACCAGAGAACTTTAGGGGGGAAAGGGTTTGAATATAATATGAACAATTATTCGTGTTTTTTTTATTTTCGGATAATTTCAGCCGAGTTACGGTGAAAACCACAAATTGTGATATATTTTTTCCAAGACATTTTGTGGAAACTCTGTTACCGGTTTATGCTTCAATATTTCTTCATCTGATGTAATACAATTCGGTAGGCACAAGCGACCTTGATTGCCGCACTCCACCATTTAAGATGTTCTACAAAAGTGAGCCCTAGAATGAGCCTTGTGGAGCTCCGCCCATCACCATACAGCTTTGAGATCCTTCGTCTGTGTCATATAGTAGTGCCCTGTCCGACAGCTAGTTGGCTATGATCTTCAGTAAACAGAGCGGGCTTTTTTAGTTGAAGAGCTCTTATTATGTGGGGCCAATATGCTAAGTTAAAGGCATTCTTAACTTCGAATTTGACAGTACTCTTTGGAGCCATACATCAATCTAGTTCCTTCTATTGCTTTACTTGCGATATCAGTAAGTATCTTAATTGCGTAAATTGTTACCCGTCCATGCGGAATCCATATTGGTTATCAACGCTTATTAATTGCTCCAGTATTTTTCCTGTCGTGTCTAGCATGCATAGTACTCTGTACAAGTTTGGTTAGCCAAGCGGTTTGTTTAGCTTTTGTATTAGAACCAAACGTTGCATCTACCAAATTTCGGCTAATAACCCAGCCTATTTTTATTTTTATCGCGTCAAGCAGGAATATCGCCTTGAGAATAAAGAGGCAAAGCACGACTGTTTGCGTGATACTTTTTATTGATGCTTTATCAATACCGCCCATCTCCTTTATTTGAGTTTATTTTAGCACTACAGATGTCTTCTTCAGAAGCTATTTCGTCGAGATCCCAAATCTCTACCAGTTTCATCAGTAAGTGCTATAATTTTTGCCTGGTTCCCAAGCCCTTTGTATATCTCGTTCGTATAGTCGCCTGTGCTTCCACTTTGCTCATCTTTTACGTCTAGCAGCATTTCGCCTTGGCCGCCTTCCTAAACCGGGGTTTCAATTTCACCCAGAACATCTTCTTTCTTAACTGCCCTGAGAATGTCGCTGTGGGATATATTCCCTCTTCGCGCAATTATTATGGCGTCAGGTCGTCGCAGATGCTCGTATGTCGTCATCTTCTTATCTACGAGGCTTGACAATTAAATAATGAGACTGATTTTATTGCCGCGCTTGTGGTAAACCTGTGACTTTGAAATTCCCTTTCTCTTTTTCCGGCATCCCTTCCCCCTTCATTGATATATGTATGTATGTTTTAGCTTGATTAGTTCACCTGCTGCGTCGGGTGTTTGTAGTATTTTTTCCCTCTTTGGGTTTCTTTGACTCCTCTGCATGGGTGGATTTGTTTTTCTTCGATTCTATTCCGTCTTTGGCCTGCTTTTCGTCACGGAATCTCAAAATATTCTCTTTCTTTTATTTTATTGTGCTCTTCCATATAGTATTCCTATGTTACTATGGAGGTCCCTTATGTTGTTATTGATGGTTCGCTGTGGTGGACACATCATTTCCGTTAGCATTTTGATTTCGTCTCCTAGTTTTTTATATATTCTACATATGATTGTGCTAACTTGCTACCTTGCTCTTGTCGGTTTTTCGACACCCAGCGCCTTTGTGAGTGATCTACCTAACCTCGGTGCGCGTTTAAAGGGTCTATCCAACCATGGTGTCCCCTGTGAAGAGCATATCTGGCCAAGCTCTCTGTTAATTCAGTTATTTGTGACTCCGGTCCCGCTACTCACGGTTGCGGCATAGATGTCGCTACTGTTATTATTGTTGCTCGTAGAGTTGGTTATGTTGCTTTTTATAAATTTGTTCATTTCTCTCTGTTTTATTTTCAACCACAGCATCCTCCACTCTTGTCACTCATCGTCGGGGGTTGCTTATTCATTTACACTTATTTCCCAACAAACCTGTTACTACAGGCCGTCCGGCTATTCGCGACCTGCTGATCCCCCCGCTAGCTTAGAGCCCAGCTATTACTGCATTAAGTACGTGAGAAGTAAGCACATCGTTCGAAAGATTAAGTGACTTAATAAGCTGCATCGTGTCCGGAATGGCTGAAGTAACCAACAAAATTTTATAAAAAAGGGTACAAAAGGAGACGCTCGGAAGTGAATAAAACTGGTAATAATAACCGATGCCGCGATGTCACGAAAAAAAAGACAGAAGAACCAAAGCTCCACTATACTGGCAGTCTGAAAAAAACGCTCAACTGAGAACTGAATGTCTTAAGCGCAACTCCTTATAAACTTTCGGAAAAAGGAAAGAACTGCGTAAAGCCATAGCCAACAGTAAAAAAAAAATCTTTAACCAGCTTAAACACTGGGGAAAAGCCTACCGAATTGTAATGATGAAAATAGGTAGATCAAGAATCCCACCTACATATATCTCCCACCATTTTACGTAAAATAATCAGTAGTTTGTTTCCAAGATGCAAGTACCAATTCTTAAAATTTAACTGGGATAAAATCACTGAGGTGTTCCGTAAAGCAATACAATATGCGGTGAAAAGAATTAAGATTGGTAAACCACCTGACGTGGACGGAACACCCAATTTCGATACTAGATAGCTTATCATTGAAGGAAAGACAACTTTGTTTCTAGCTGCCTAAAGCAAGTGATCTTTTGCAAATGCTGGAAACGGCTGCGCCTCGTTCTTCTCTCCAAAGTTGACAAACCTCCGAAAGAAGCCTCATCGTAAGGCCCTTATCTATGCTTGTTACGACTGGAAAAGTATTTGAAACAACAATTTGTAAGCGGTAGGAGATTCCGCTCTGGATCCAGTGCAATTCGGCTTCCGGAAAGGACGAAGCACAGTGGATGCTGTAAATACTGTTACCTAAATAGCTGGGAAAGCAAGGTGGCGTTGGGGTGACAAACAATACTGTGTAGTCATTATCCTGAACATTAAACTCAGTGAACAGGACTCTAATTATTAGAGCTCTGACATAGTTAAACGTTCCTGACTGTATTACTCGAATTCGACCGATGATTCTGCCTCAGGGTATTGTTGTCAAGCACGACGAATGCGTGACAAAAGACGCTTCATAACACCAAGGTAAAACACAGCATTAATCGTTTGGCCAGTGGGACGAACTCTCGGTATACAATACCCTCGGGATCGTAAAAACAAATCAGCATTGTCTTTATTTTTGACTTCTGAAAACGACTTTTTTTCGGTGACTTCTGATCGTCACAGAGGTCTTCACGACCTTCTTGGAATCGCTTAAACCACTCATGCACATTACTACGGGATAGGCACTGATCACCATAAACTTTTTTCATCATATGAAATGTTCCAGTAAACGTTTTCCCAAGTTTAAAACAAAATTTAATATTTGCTCTCTGTTTAAAAGGCATTTTACGACCGATGACCAAAAGCTGCTGTCACTTCTTGATCGATAACATCGATTGTAGTTATTCAATTGTCTTACAATTTTTACGAAATATCAACAAGAGATCAAACTTTTTATTTGATACACCCACCAATAGATGGCGCCACCAGTAACAGTTATATTTAAAAAGTTCTGCGACAGACCTTGTATTTCTCAATATTAATATTATTAATATTTTCTTAATACTTCCTTGGCTTTGATTCTTGCACGTTACAAATGTATAAAATATTTGAACTCAGCACTTTCTTACTTGTTATATACATATATAAAACTTGATAGAGGCTATATTATAATATAAAATATAAAAATAATCTCTATCTAATCCATCTCGTAACAGCTACTTCGCCTGTTATGTAGAATAAAAACAGAAGACAATAACTAAATTGATTGAAATTAAATCAAGATGAATAACCACCGAATGTGAAAGGAACTGCATTAGGTCAAATTCAATTACCACTTCCACAAAGCATATGAGCCATTATTATTCGGATAGGATGTAAGTTTTCTGTATTACTTTTTATCATTTATTTGTACACATGCTTATACACATAACTAACTTTCTACATGCATAGTTACTCGAGGCCAAGCCATTCGCTAATATAATATAATAATATAAATACAAAGATTTACGAGTACACTATTTGTATCTGAAAGCTTTTATTTATACAAAACAAATCCAAACGAAATAAAAGAAGGATTTAAATTACCATGCATTGGAAAAAATATATATACTTATATATATATATACAAATATCTTGATAGTTAGCCGTCAAACCAACTATTAAAAATAACTCATGTTTTTGACAACCATGCCCAACAACAATAAAAAATCGTGGAACATCGCATTCGCATAACCTCTCAAACACATTCATCAAGCTAAATGGATGCATTTTCAGACAAAAGAAGAGTCAGGTCGAATTACATGAATGCAAAGAGTTTAACAAGCTGATCGACAGTCGTGATGCTCGAAAATTCTACGAAAAGATACGGTGACTAACAGAAGATTTCAAGACCGCTGCATACTTTTGCAGAACCCTCAGATGTGAGCTAGTGACTGATGCAAAATTATTTTTCAGACAAGGTCTAGTCGTGAACGAAGGAAAAACGAAATATTCCTGTCATCAAACAAACAGTCGTCGCACTCGCGACTTGGCTCTCACGTCACTGTTGACAGTCATAACTTCGAAGTCGTAGACAACTTCGTCTATCTTGGAACCAGCATTAACATCAATAGCAACGTCAACCTCGAAATACAACGCAGAATAACGCTTGCCAAAATATCCCACTTCGGACTGAGTAGACAATAAGGAAGTAATCTCATGACGAACAAAGACCAAATTCTACAAGTCACTTATCATCACTGTCCTGCTACATAGCGCAAAGGCATGAACGATGACAACATCTGAAGGGTCGGCGTTACGAGTTTTCTACCCCTGTCGACCAGCTTTTCAAGCTCTTCCTATTCACGCAATTCGGCCTGCAGTTTCTACAGAAAAGCATTCGGCTATCCGTTGTGATTGCAGCTTCTCGACGCCGAACCTTCCTCGTGTTTGTTGACGTGCGTTTTTCTACTGCACAGAAGCGGATGCGTATTTTGGCTGAAACAAAGTGGTCCGAGTCGATTTTAGGACCTCAAAGCGTACGCACGTCTAAAACACTGGAGACTGTCTTCCGTCCATCACAATATGATCGATCTGGTTGGCTTTTCAACTGCCAGGTAGCTTAATGTATTTTCTTTTGCTGGAATCTAATACTACAGATAACCATATTTCGGGCCCCCTCGAAGTCGATCAGACTCCACCCATTTGGGGATGTTTCCTCGTGGAGGCTGAATTTACCGACCGTAGTGCCAAAGATACCTTCTTTGCCCACCCTGGCGTTGAAGTCGCCAAGCACGTTTTTGATATCGTGGCGGGGTCAGATCTTATAGGTGCGCTTTTAGCGCTTAAAAAAGACGTCTTTGGTCACATTGTCCTTCAATGCAAATCAGACCCATATGGCTACCCAAAGCATACTTGGTCTAGGAAGTCGTGAGCTACTCGAGGCATATGTAAAATAATCGTTTCTGGTCACTCCCAAGTGACTGGGACTCATCAAATTAGAGTATGGAAACATTTTTTCTTCATGTCAATACCGAGCGTCTGAGTGTTAGTATCAAAAGTCAGAGAGATGAAGTTTTGGTGATTTAATCATACATGAAAAGTTCCGCCTGAATGGAAGACAATGCCGTTAGACAAGTAAGTAAGTTTAAACTTATTTTAAGAAAATAGTTATAAATGAAATAACTGTGATTAATTTCTAGTCCTTAAGGAGAGTACAATACCCGAAACGTCACTCCCAATACTATTCCATATCGTGCTTTCACGTTTATTCGTAAGTGTGAATATATAGTAAGTTTGTTGTCGATGTAATTTTTCATTTATTCCGTTCGTGACTTTGTTTGCTTTCAAAGCACTTCCGCAAATGCACGTAATTCATTAATCCTCATAAATAGTTTTTACGAAGTGCTCTTCTGTTATGTTTCCTGTACGTCGTCTCTAAGTGCATGAATTAAATAAAACGTGAAAAAACGAAGCCGAAGATATTAGAAATAAAATGTAGCGAATTAAAGTAATGCTCTCTGAAGAAAAGCATATATTTGTTTGTATAGGAGCGGCACAGCGAAATGATAAGCTCGGACACATTCAAATATTGGATAGCACCGTAATTTGAAGGATATACTTCTTGAAAATTTATAATAAAAGCATTGCATATAAATTTCAGTAATTAGGTAAAATTGTTAAAGGATTATAATTAACCATGTTTAAGTATATACTCGATATATTGAGGAGAACCCACCATAGCGTTAGATTAAATAAAAATATCCGTTTTATTCTGCATACATTTGGGGTTTCAACAATTTTATTTAAAATTAAATTTATTGATTTTCCGATCTCCAATTCCGAAAAAGATTTGTCGCTGCTGGTGATCAATCGGTTTTTTTTTTTTTTGTAAATGGGGGAGAGTAGCAAAGGTGTTGACACGCCGAAGTGTATCAGCGAATGTCTATATGAAACGACTATCAGCCAATCACCCCGAGGTGGACAGACTCGACGCGATGGTGTGGTATATTGTCCTGTGTGGTGATGTATGAGTGTGCTGTCATCGGATGTGGTGTATTGTCCTGTGTTTTGTTAAGCTGCGCCTGGGAGTGGGGGGATACCTAACTCATTTAAACGAACCGGAAGTGTCGAATAGGGAGAAACCAAGCTTTTGACTTAAAACCACTGTGTAATAAAGAAACATTAAAATATCTCACATTTTAAATGACGTAAGAATAATAAATGAGATATAATTTTATTATTTGAAAAATTTTTCACAAAATTTAACAAAAAACATTGCTGGTTGATCTATTATTTCGTCCCGTTATACATTGTGACAAATAAGTATCCAAAATATTTTATTATTCATCAATATGTATTTTGTCGCCTTCAATGTAATCTGCAGCAGATGTAAATCACTTATACTAAAGATTTTTCCTGTCCTTGAAACACTTTTTAGGACGACCATTAGCTTCTTCAGCAAATTTTATTTTATATCTTACATGGACTGAAAACGGGTTCCACGGAACCGCAATTTGGGGAACAAGAAAAAATAACACGCAGCCAAATCTGGTGATTATAATGGTTAATTGATGGTATTTATTGTGTTTTTGGCTTAAAATTCCATAAATTTTTCTTCCACAAGCATGTCCAAAGAGACCTGTTTAGGGACTTTTTTTGAAAAAAATCAGATGTATCGGGACGAGTCGAACAGGAACGCTTTTCATACCCAAAATATCAACCAAAATCATTTGAACGGACTGTGAGAATACCGAGCTCACTTACCATCTCTTCTACACTTGTCTGACGATTTTCAAGCACCATATCATTCACTTTTTTAATATTTTCATCAGTTGAAAAAGTCGAAAGTAGTCCATAGCGAGATGTCTTCACCGATCTCTCAACCGTGTTTGAAGGCTGTTTTCCATTCATAGCATTATGTGTTATAGGGCTAATGGGAAGGTCTGGAAAAATTTCATCGATTTTGACAATAAATTCAAGTATGCTCAAGAAAATAATTCCACCCATCAGGATTCAGATAACTCCTGGGTTCGATGCTCAAAGTCAACCAGCAACATAGGTTGCTATAAATATTTCTGGACTAGGCAACGCTAAGTGTTGCCAGGTGCAATCTGACATTTCCATCGAAAAGTTTGACAATTTTTAGCATAACATCACTCTGAATGTTTTGTCATTTAATCGTGAATTGTTTTATTTACAGGGAATTAAAAAATTCATCTCGGGCAAAAAATGGAATTAACTCGTGAACATTTTCGTGCGATCATTTTTCACAACTTTCGACGTGGATTATCACGACAAGAGTGCATCGATGAACTAAAATCTTTGTATGGCTATGAAGCACCATCCTATAGCACTGTGAAAAACTGTTACAACGAATTCAGTCGTGGCCGACGCTCGCTCAAAGACGAATTCCGCGAAGGTCGTCCAAAAACAGCCGTTGTGCCAGAAAACATCGATGCCGTACGTGAACTGATAATGCAAGACCGTCATGTAACATACCTTCGGATAGAGCCATACCTATGCATTTCTCCCACCAGCAAACATTCGATATTGCATGAACACCTCGCCGTAAAAAAGGTTTGTTCTCGTTGGATCCCAAAAAAGGGCTCGTGTGGATTGGTGTAAAGAAATGCTGAAAAAATACGATCGCGGTGCTTCAAAAGACGTACATATATAAGATCGCCACAGGTGACGAATGATGGATCTATGGGTATGAGCCCGAAACAAAACAGCAATCGACCGTGTGGGTCTTCCAAGGCGAGCCAAATCCAACGAAAAAAAAAAAAAAACATTTTTGTTGCTAAATATGCCTATTTTCATTATTAGGCCAGAAATATATATAGCAGCCCTCGTAAAAGGACTTTTTACAATCGGTATATGGAATTGAATAAGTACGGATTTTATCGAAACTCTAATTTCCTAAAAAGGTTTCAAAATGTGCCCATATTATTTGTATAAACCAGAGATACGTAAACCCTCATATTCACCATCTCTGAGACTAGAAAAAATGTTATTAATTTTACTTTATTTATTTGATGAAATTCGTGACTTAGATGACTTAGACTATAGCAAATGGAAACACAAATAGACTAACTCAACGAAATCAATTCCCTACTTTATTTTGATAAACGGATTATTCTCTAAGTATACCTATTTATATTTATTTTTTGGGGCAATTTAATATCTTTAAAAATTGTTTCAACATTTTCATACTCTAAACAGTATACGACGAAATTTGTAACATCTAGAAGAATACTTCGGAGACCCTATAAAATATATAAATAAATGATCATCATGGCGAGCGCAGTCGTCCCTCGAGCCTAGTCCCTCAGGTTTTGGTACATGTTTTTCTCTCACGAAATTCAGCATGGGTCTTTGACAAAGACAACGGTATAATCCCGAAAAATTGTTTAGATCGGAGAAAAATATTTGACGATATATCTCCACGAAATTTGACTTGGAATATCTTCGGAAAAAATGCTCTGATCGGACCACTATAGCATAAAGTTGAACTGTGATAATGAAGATCATCTTTGGAAAACGTTTTTCACAAAATTTCCCTCCACCAATTTGTGAACTTACTATATATTAAAAGCGTGAGCGTTTAGTAAATCATGTATTATAATCTATCGAACATTTTTAAAAATTTCTCACATGAAATAACATCCAGTAATGAATTTTAAATACAATTGTGAGCCCCAATGGATTTCTAGCAGCGGCAACACATTCTCTCCCTCTTCGTCACTCTCCACGGGATATTACTCAATTTTCATTGTTTATTCAAATACAAATAATAATGTCCGCCTTTGGAAGAAAGAAATTTGTTTCTGCAAGAATTTAATTTCTCATACCGCCAGGCTACAAAGTTTCAACATCAAAGGCTAAGGCAGAAAAGGTCATACTTTTAGGCAAATATGTGAGTGTCAGTAAAATTTATTGAATTCTTCCATGTGTAGGCTTCTATGAAAGTATCTTTGAAAATTGTGAAATTCCCAGAAATAGTAAAAATGCAAACGTTGAGTAAGGCCTTCATAGGCGTAGCAATAAACAAAAATTTCGCCTGGATTACACGTGTATAGTATGTCTAATCATTATGCAAATGGCGGTCACATTGTTTTTGACACACGCTTAACACACTCATACGAATATGTGGGCATATTTAATAAGTAAGAATGTGTGTGGGATGCAAGTAAGGCAGGAACCATACCCCGCTGGGAATCACTTCGGGTAGTTCGTGAGGAGCGCTCTAAACTAGCTGTATCTGAGAGGAGCCTTGTAGATGAAGTTTCTACATACTTACGAGTATATTAGCTCCAACACGCAGACGCTTCCACCAATCTACCGATCCGTTTTAATCCAGGTGTCATGGCTGGCCAGTAGCGACATTTCTGGGTTGAGGACCAGAATACATAAAACGTTAAAAGTCAACACTGCAGATAGAACCAGAGCCTATTGGCTAGTCCGAAATGAAATATCACTTTCTTTTATCCAATGTTAACAATGATGACTTATTGGCCACTCTTGACAATGAAATATTCTGACCCACCTTGCCCTACGTCATATTACACGCGAAATGAAATGACCTCAAGTACAGCTGAGGAAGGACTTGGCTAGGAAGACGGCATGAGGAGCCACCGCAGTCGTCTGTTCCGATATCTGCTTTAGATCATTGAATAGAGACTAAACAAATATCACACCAAAGTAACAAAGTTTTCAGTCTAGACAAGGAATGTCCGCCTAAAAACCGTATAAGAATCTAATAAAAACATTTTGTGACTTGTACTACCAGAAACTCCAACCAAGTATTCCGCAATTGCTCTCTACAGATGTGGTAGGTGACAGTGTCGAAATCTTCAGCTCTACGACGTGTGTTCAAAAAATATCGCGAATTTTGTGTTTCTTCAAAAATTATTTATTTATTCGTGAATATCTATTTTGTCCCCTTCAAAGTATTCCCCACGAGATTTTACTATTACTTGTGCCAACAGTTTTCCCAATCTTCGAAGCACTTCAAAAAATCATTTTTTTTTTTTATCTTCTTCAGCTCCTCCTTCTATGCCGTCTTTATCTCGTCAAGAGAAGCGTAACGTCGTCCTTTCATGTGCCTCTTCTGTTTAGGGAACAAGAAAAAGTCACAGGGGGCCAGATCTGGGGAATATGGTGGCTGCGGCATCATTAGTGTGTTGTTTTTGGCCAAAAAGTCGCGCACAAGCAACGATGTGTGTGAGCAGGGGCGTTATCGTGGTGCAAAAGCCAATTTTTGTTCTTCCACAAATCCGGGCGTTTCTGGCGGATTGCTTGGCGCAAATTGCGCATAACTTGCAGGTAATATTCCTTATTGACCTTCTTCCTGTGGCAAGATCTCATGATGCACCACGCCCCTGCAATCGAAGAAAACTGTCAGTTCTGATTCGCGATACTTTTTGAACACACCTCGTAAATGTGAAGCTTTTGTGGAGAGGAGCTTCGCTAGACTCAAAACTCAAGAGGGTAAAGAAAAACCTTTCTGGTGAACTAAGTAGCGGAAATCAGAACATCTCGCAAACGACTAATCAATAATACATACAGTAGATTCCGGTTATAACGACTTTCAAGGGACCGACGATTTTACGTCGTTATATCCGGAGGACGCAATAACCAGAAGGAGTAAAAAAAAATTTTTTTTGTTTATTTTATGGTTGCCATGTTCGTAATAGGCTTTTAAAATAAAACAAATTAATTTTTAAATCAAAACCAAAAATTTAATTCAATAACCTTGGTATTTCAAAATAGGTCGTATACATATAAGGGATATTCATAAACTTAATATAACTAGATTAATTTCTTTTCTTCTACTTTTTATTCTTAATTTAAATAATCAGTAATTTTTGATTGTTTTGCAGTCGTTTTTGACATGTAAAAACAGTCGCGCACCGCATTATTTAACGAGAGATGCTGTGCGTTAAACTCTCGTCATTAAAATTCGAATGGACAAATCTATTTAGTAGTTCTGCAGCTTTCAGTGCCTCCAAAACGCTAGGTGCTGACTCATCTTCATTTTGATCTTCCACGTTGTCGTCGCTATCCTGTCCATCATCTAATATGTTTTCAACAATTCTGTCTTCGGAAGGTTCCTCACAAGTCGCCACACCATTGTCAATAAAAACATATTCATCCAGTTCTTCCTTTGAAATCGGTAGCTGATTTTTTAGAGCTCTTGCCCAAACCGATAGAGGAATGTCATCTTCGATTTCAATATCAATTGAGCATGAGTTGCTGGAACCATCTAAATTTTCTTCTGCAAGCCCAGAATGCTTAAAACAATTCGCAATTGTCAATGGTGAAAGTTGTTGCCATGCATCATTTATCATTAAAATGGCATCAAGTATGGTTATTTTCGGGTAATTTTCATCTTTGTTTTCATCCATATTGCTGATTATTTTAAGAACAAGATTTTTCCGAAAAGTTGATTTAATCACTCGAATTATGCCTTGATCCATTGGTTGTAATACAGATGTCGTATTTGGTGGAAGGAAAACTAATGTGATATTCGTTAGGTTACTAATTTGGGGATGGGCTGGACAATTATCAACTAATAACAATATCTTCTTTTTCTGCTTTTTTAGTTCAGTATCCCAATCCAGTACCCAATTAATAAAAATTGTAGATGTCATCCATGCCCGGCGATTACTATAGTAGTCAACAGGCAAAGACTGAACATTTTTAAAGCATCTAGGTCGCTTTGATTTTCCAATAACTAATAAATGCTTTTTAATACTACCACTCATATTGGCTGCAACAAGCACAGTTATCCTTTCCTTGGACAGCTTCCCTCCAGTGCATTTTTCACCTATAAATTAAAATTTCAATAAACAGATTTCTTCAAAATAATTTTCCTTCTCACCTTTAAATTTTAATGTTTTGTCTGGAGTTAATTTGTAGAATAGTCCAGTTTCGTCGGCATTAAAAATTTCCTCATCACTGAAATCTTTTCGTAGTATAGGCCAAACCTTTGTAAGCCACTCGCTAACATCGATTTTGTGTACAGACAAAGATTCTCCACTGACTGTACCGCCGACAATATTATGCCTGACCTTAAAGCGGCTTATCCAACTCACGGTACAATTAAAATTTTCAATTTTAAATTGCTTAGCGAAAAAATTAGCTTTTTCTTGAAGCAGTGGACCACTTAATGGGATTCCTCGACTGCGTTGCAATATGAACCACTGTAACAATGCTTTGTCCACTTGATCTTGAGTTGAAGCTCTGACACGTTTCGGCTTTAAGATATTACTATTAAATAACGTTTTAATTTTTTCTTTATTTTTTTTGATTGTGGCAATTGTTGTGTGGCCCACGCAGAATTCTTTTGCCAGAGTAACGTTGCGCTCACCGGCTTCCAGGCGCCGTATAATTTGCATTTTTTCTTCAACAGAGAAGCACTTTCGTTTTTGAGACATTTTGCGGGTGTAATGCACAAGTGTCGAGCTTAAACTGAATAACTTCCTTATTGCGCATTTTGCATTCAAAAAAATGGAAACTTGTAAAAAAGCAGAAACAACTAGAAATATAACGGGACATCCTATCGAATAGGCTATGTGGTCTGCACACGCACGCTGTAAACATTTGTGTGACGTCTCTCTAGCAGCAGCGTTGCTAAGGCGACGGCTAAAACTGGCAGAGAGTAGTGAGAGTGTAATGGAAGCCATACACGCACCAATTAGTTGGTTGATTGAGTTGGGCTAGAAATTGCCCTTGTCGCTACATACGACACAACTTTTAATACAATTTTGAGGTCAACTTCATTTTGAATATTCACTTCGTTGCTTAAACATGAGTTCGAAAGTTGTTGCTTTACTTATTATATATGATGCGCTCTCTTCGATAGCCGAAATTAAATGGCGAAATCGTTTGAAATCATACGACCAACCCAAACACAATCAACTAACACAACCAAATTGACAAAATATCATAAAAAATTTGATGTTCATCCAATCAGTTGGTACAACTCATACAACTGCCCCATATAAGTACATACGTAACAATCAGTTGTACAATTCGATGAAATTGGTACAATAATTGGTGCGTGTATGCCTTTCATAAGAGCTTTTGTGTCGTTGCTACGCACACAAGCAAAGGTGCCGATCACTGATAAATAAATACATTTCTAATTACGTCGTTTGATGCTTAAATTTGTTGACATTATTTCGATGAATTTTTTTTTTCGTCGCTATATCCCGTTGAATTCTGAAAAATTTCGTCGGTATAAGCGGTTAGTCGCTAAAAGCGGGAGACGTACTAAGCGGAGGCCCTTTCATATAAGTTTGTATGGGGACCAACCAAGACATCGAGTTTTCGTCGCAATAACCGGACGGACACTATAAGCGGAGTCGTTATAACCGGATTCTACTGTATATGCCACAATGTGTAAAGTGGTTATTGGACTTTGAGCAACACACGCTTAAGTGCTTTTACTTATTAAAAAAAAAAACAATATGACATATATACATATGTACGTGCATATATCCACCGAAAACTTTAATAAACTATTCATAATTATACATACAATATATATTTTTCGTTATATCTATCACTTTATTGAAATATCACCTACGTAGGTATATCCCTTTACCTTCTCATAATTTCACTTTACTTCAAATAAACTTCTTGCCTCTCGTTTTAGCGTCTTTCCATTGGCATTCTGCGGTAGGCGATCGATGAAAATTACTCCAGCATGCAGTTGCTTATAATCTACTGGTAAGCGCTTTCTGACATGATCCTTTACCTGCTCTATCGTAAGTTTGGCACCTTGACGAAGCACCACTAATGCACCGGCCGCATCTCCATGCCTCTCATCATACACACCAACCACACACACATCCTCCACCTCCGGCAACTCGTTGATTACCTGCTCTATTTCGCTTGGCCAATAATGCATTCCGTCATATTTAATTATATCCTTTTTGCGATCGACTATATAAAGCAACTGATTATCATCGAAATAACCGAGATCCCCAGTGTGTAACCAGCCATCTGAATCTTGCGCACGTTTCGTCTCAATGGGATTACCATAATATCCACTCCAAGTATGTCTCATATTCACCAAAAGCTCACCCATTGTGTTCGGTGGCAAATTATTACCCTCATCGTCAACAATACGTGCCTTACTGCCAGAGACTAGTTTTCCTACAGAGGTGGGATATTTTTCATCCGAATTCAACGATATAAAGCCAGACTCGGTACAGCCATAACCATAAATTACTTTGCCGTTAACAAGTAAGCCACTCAGATTTTGTAAAGTCGATCGACTAATGCAGCTACCCCCAACTAAGAAAGACCGAACGGAGCGCAAGTTATCTATGGTGGCTGCTGGGCAAGCGACCAAAGCGGAAACATGACGTGGTGCAGCAAATACGTAAGTGAGTTTGTGTTTCTTCACCAGCGCAATCATATATTCGGGGGAGTAGGGCTTATTGGTAATTACACGTTTACAGCTCCTGGTCGCAGAGAGTAAAGTGAAGGCAACGCCAGATATCCAATCCAAACTGCTGTTCGAGAAGATGACATCTTCACTGGTTATGCATCTAAAGAAATATAAACCATTATTATATATATGTATGTGACAACGCCGTATTCACTGCTTATAAGCAACCTTTTGCTACGTTTACAACACTATCCTTTAGCAACGCTGTACTACCTTTTTCATTCTAGCGGTAAGCAACCCGTTTCCCAGAATCCTATCATTTTTCCCTTTTTCTACAAACCGTCTTGCCGAACGGACGTGTGCTCAGGCAACATTTAATTTTGTTAAATAATATTTAAGTTTATCTTAATAAAGCAATAAAACATCTAAATGTATATAGAAAAATATTATCTTAAGGACTTGAACTTACAATGGATCAATGTTCAGTATATGCTTCGACACACATACACACTTGGGAACACCCGTTGTGCCGGATGAACAAAGTATTGCTACTGTCTGATCGCCGCCCAACACGAAGGCTCAGGCCTTTAAAGAGTTATAAGTCAGACAGATCTTAAGGTCAGCTTGAAAATTCAATCTGCACTTACTTATAAAGATCTTCATTTGGCATGGGACTCAACAGGTCTTCAACTGTACCAACTCCTTCAATATGACCGGTAAGCGTATAGAATAATGGATTCAACGAACTGGTGGCTTCATGTAATTTCTCATAATATTCGCCGTCACAAAATATTATTTTCGGTTTGGTGATGTGGAAGACGTCACGAATTGTATCTGCAAACAATAAATATGTAGAATTATATGCTTACTCTTAAGAAAGCGCAAAAATCTTTCGTCACCTTTATCCAAACCCGAGTTCACGGCATGGAAGGGCGTACAGTTCATAAAGCAGCCGACCGCAACCGAACTTGTATAGGTGCTGTTTTTTGCCACAATTCCGATGACATCATCGTGTCGTAGACCCATTTTCTTGAAATACAGCGCCAGACGTGTAGACCAGGTTAACAGTTCACGATTGGTAACTTCACGACCATCAATATCCGACACCTTCAGAAGTAAAAATATTACAAATCAATCGGTAATGATGTCTTAACCGAAGTTACTATGAGGTTCCTAATTTTGTTAATTTATTGGAATTTAGTACTAATTTCATTCATTCATGCTTAGTTCGTTGGCAACCTTCATCCGAAAGCAGTCTATGTGACTGCGCTAGAAATAACCTATGGGGAAGTATAACTGAGAAGAAAAATATACGAAAATCTTGCAACTAGAAACTGCATTACAATTACTAGGAACAGTAGATGAGTAGAGTAAACCGATTCAAGAACCGCCTGGAATCGATTCAGTAATCAGTAAAACAGAGCGCTTTTATGCATTTGAGCGACAAAAAAAATATTTAAGCCGATGACATTAAAACTCCTTAAGAATTTATATTTCTCTAGCAGAATGTAACTAAGACAGCAGTATATAGCAATCGACTGACCAGTATTTAATTACGCAACACTCATTTGATCCTCAGAGGCGATTGAATACGAAACTGGACGCAGACCGGATGAGGCAGTACATAAAAAACTAGGTCGTAATAGGTCATTTGTCATTAATACCAACTCTCCCTTTTGAATTTTGGATTGGAATCAGACACCAACTAATGCGAAATAAAACATTTTCTTTCCTCGTGAAGTCTAAATACTTCTTCCTCAGTCGTGTTTTAGATAAAGCACCAGGTTATACAGACATATGCTGTATGCAATAGGTCTTTCCAAACTTTAACCGCAGCGTTGCATATCCACCCATACCTATTAGCAATCACATATTTTCCATTCCCATACCCCAACTTCACCTAAACAGCCAATTTCACCGCTGAGGTCTTCTAATTCCAACAACTTAAGAAGGACAGAGATAGACTCCACGCATAACCACAAAGAGAAAGTTATTTAACCAGTTCATAAAATCTCGTACTTATTTTCACACCGAAACATTTTTAGAACTGCACTCACTTGACAAACTTTGCTTGGATAATTCTTCAAATTTCTATAAATAATATCGCCCACAGAGCAATTGAAATCGTGGAATAACGGTGAGTTCGGACCAGACCACACGCGCTCCTTATTATCGTAAGAACATTCTGAGGACTCCATATCTCAACTACGACAAATTTCTTGCTCCGGCAATGGTAAGCGCAAACGATATTAAATTAACTACATCCTAAACAGTTTGTTACTTCCTTAAATACTCTCCAAAAGTTAACAAAGCTTAACACGTTGCTTTGAGTTTGTTACTACCAGGCATTTAAGCACTGGTTCGCAACCCACTGCTAATATGAGGTAAATCCCAAACGAAGTATTTTTGCTATGGTATTCATGCTTTTTCAATTCTCAATTGACAAAAATATCCAAATGTGCCCACAAATTGTGAGAAAAGCGCGGCCAAAACCTTTCGAAGATTGTTGCGAAACTTCCGTTGATAGGCATTGATATCATTATACATACGTTCGTTGTGATGACTCTTAACCTATATCTATAGAGTAGGTATGTTTGCTATTTTTATTGGCACTTTTGAATTTTCTGAAGCACCTGTTGTGCAACGCAAATTAACAAATAAAATATTCAAGTATCAATAGCAATAACACTCACAAAACGAACCCCTATGAAGTTAAGAGCCTAAAAGTCTTCGAAGTATTATTAGGGAAGCATGACTAGGCAATGTACAAAGCGTTATGTATATCAAAGTGATGGGGATGACGGAAGAAGTTGGGATCCTGGAGACTGTCTCCTGTTTCGCCGGCCCGTCTGTCTGTGCAAACTTTAACTTGAGTAAAATTTAAGACTAACTTTCGGTTGGCTTTTGGCGTACATATCGGTCAGTTTGTAAGATAAATTAAATGAGTGTATAATACTGGATAAACTGTACTTTAATACCGAAACTGTGTACAATTTGTCCACGGGGTCCACGGACAACATGACCTAGCCAGCGTAGCCGCTGTCTTTTAATTCGCTGAACTATGTCAATGTCATCGTATATCTCGTACAGCTCATCGTTCCATCGAATGCGATATTCGCCGTGGCAAATGCGCTAAGGACCATGAATCTTTCGCAGAACTTTTCTCTCGAAAACTCGTAATGTCGACTCATCGGTTGTTGTCATCGTCTAAGCCTCTGCACCATATAGCAGAACGGGAATTATGAGTGACTTATAAAGTTTGATTTTTATTTGTCGAGGGAGGACTTTGCTTCTCAATTGCCTACTCAGTCCAAAGTAGCACCTGATAGCAAGAGATACTGGATAAACTCTAGTTTTATACCGACACTGTGTACAATTTGTCTACGGGGTTTCCTTTGAAATCTCTAAGCACCATCTGATCTGTAAAATGCCTCTGACATATTTATTTAGCCAGTTATCGCACTTTTACCCAGCAAGTTCTCTTATAGAAGATGACCTTTCTATTTCGTGTTTAAAGAGGATCGAAAACTGAAAATTTCTTTTTAAAACGACATAGATATATCTTTTTTATATAAATGGACAAATGCTAAAGCCTTTTCCAATAAATCAGTATCATTCAGGTTTTGCAAAGTAGCAGGCTGCAAGACAATAACATTGGAAACAATTTCATTCATTCCAAGGAAACGCGATCTAAGTTGATTAATGATGATGTCTAATACACGATAGAATACGTTCACTTTAAACAAGCTTTCAGGATCTTGGAGACGTTCATCCTCACAAATTTCATCAAAATGACGTTTCACTTTTCTCTGACGAGTTTTAGGAAATTCAGTGTTTATAGACCATTCAACTGCAATACTATCTGCTTCCGTTTTTAAATCTTCAAATTCATGTCGATACTTTTCAAGTTCTTCTAGACATACTTGCAAACGCTTTGAAGCATTTTAAAGATCGATGGCTTTAGATTGAAGTGCTTTAGAAGCCGCGTCTATGGTTTGTAAGACTTTTCAATGGAAAAGCAGCAACATAATAAAATTGTAGTCTTCTACCTTCTTCTTTAGCAAGATAGCTTCATTTCTCTCATCTGATATGGAATTTGATAAAATGGTTTTTGTTAGCGCTTTTTGAACATCAACAAATCGAACCTTTAAGCAAACATGGCATCAAAGCATCCTGCCCATCTAGTTGAATTCTTTGTTTTTAATGTTCCTGAATTTGATGATACAACGGTTTCTCCTTTTTTGTTGTCAGATTTAAAACTAGATAATATATTCCATCGTCTTATACTATGGCCAAAAAAATTATAAATTTGTTGCACAGTTTTGAATAATGTTTGTATTTCTATGACCTCTTTTACTGCATCATTTACTACCAAGTTTAAATTATGAGCAGCACAATGGACATACACTGCATTTGGCTCTATATCTCTAATAAGTTTTTGAACTCCGCCATAAGTACCTTTCATGGTATTAGCTCCATCGTGCCCTTGTCCACGGCACTTATTCAGAGAAATACTTTTGTCATTTATGAATTTTATTATCTGCTTGGACATTGCTAAGGCAGTTTTATCCTTAACCTCTTGAAATCCTAAAAATGACTCTTTAATTACGAGCGCCTTCGGAGTTCCATTTTCATCTTTCTCGATTACACAGTAACGGTAAAGTTCACACAATTTATCTGTTTTGGAAATATCTTGAGTAGCATCAAACAAAATGAAATAAATGTTTGCTTAGCAACTCTTGTAAAATAGGATCGTATTTGGCTAATAACTCAACAATACTCAAAAAATTTCCTTTTGGACCAGAATCGTTGTCATATACCGTTTTTTTATGGCCACGAAAAGCTAAATTAAAGGTTGAAAGTGTCAGAGTGACATCAAGGAGTCTAGTGAGTACCTGGCGCCAAAAAATTTTTCTCTCTTGATAATGGACTCTTGCTCTTCATCTAGTGTTCCATGTAACTGCCACTGTCGATGTACAAAACATGAATGCAAATGTTTTTTGATGTCTCATGCCTTTCTATGGCTTCCACAATATGTTTCCAATCATCATAGCCTTCCATCCAAATATTTTGTATATTTTTAGATGCCCTATTTGCGAATAACCAATATGGTTCACAATATGCTTTTTGAAGCAATAGAGAATAGGACAGCCATGTACGTTTTAACTTTACGTCAGATTTAGAAACAGTGTAATAATATTTATCTAAGAAAGATCTATTGTTACTATCCCTTAAAAAGGGGTCTTTTGGTTTACAGAGTCCGTTTTCGATCACAAACTGTTTTACTTGATCATTGAGTTCTAATAATACAATAGTGGAGTTTTTCATATATACAAACTCGAATCGGGGATTCCCCAAGCATCAGCAAGTATTACCAACATAAATTTTAAGCAGTGTTGCCGTTTGAGAAAGACAAAAATACACCAAACTCATTTCAAAATTGCGCTAAATTTTAGCTGTCGTTTCTTTTTTTACAGTTTTAGTAATTTTCTTCAAACCGTGTTCAGGCAAAATAAAAGTGTGGCAATTTTTCTAAGAACTTTCAACTGTTGACGTATCATTAATCATAATCATAATCTTTTTAATGTAAAAAAGAGACAAAATATTAAACGTATCAATAACATTGTGGTCGGGGAATACTAAATCCTTTTGGGAATTCCCAGCTCGTTATTTTCCTAACGTTTTACGGCTCTGGCAATTAACTTATTGGCTTAAATTTACGATCGTCAATAATTTTTACAATTTTCTACTAGACTCCGAAAAATATAGCGCATTATATTGAGAAAAAAGCGCTGAAGAGTCCAGAATTGTGCTATCTAGCGCGAAATGCGCAAAAACGGCAACACTGATTTTAATGCCGGCAGTATACCTAGTCTCAGCGAGATACCCTGAGACATGCCCAGTGAATATAAATGTAAACCAATATACACATTTTTGAGGTATGTTTGTCTACACATGTTTCCGAAATTATTACGAGTAATTGGATTTTGACCATTCTTTCTAAAACTGGGTTAATTTTTTTTTACTAATGCATTGAAAGTTTAATACCTAGGTATATTTTTTTTAATTGTGTATGCAACTAAGAAGGTAACAAATAAATTAAAGACAAAACTTTTGATTTACTTAAGTAATGTGTATGTGTAATAATAAATGTTGGGAATTGAGATTTTCTCTGACCGGGGGCCCCTTCGGGCTGGGGGCCCGTGGCATTTTGCCGACTTGCCACCCTATAGTTACGCCACTGGTTGAATAAATAGTCTCATGCAGTAATTGCACATATTGTGCACATAAATGTCAATAAATTGTATATCGCGATATCGAGCACCAGTAACTGTCACTGATTGACCAGCCTGTTTTAAAAAAAGTATGGTCCATTTATGTCTCTAGCCCAAAAACCACACCAAAGACTGACATGTTGTGTAGCATTTATTTTTCAACAATCATGTGGGTTCTTAAGAACCCCAAAAAGCGAGAATTTTAGCGATTAACAAACCCGACAAGGTGAAAAAGTGCTTCATCGCTAAGGATGATTCTGCGCTTATAGTACATTTGTTGATGAAATTGGAAATACCGGCTAATCAGATGTTGTCATGCTGTTTTGAAGCTTTTTGCACGGTCCCAAAAGCATGTCGAATGAGTATTTTAGCTCGTTGGCCGGTATGGCCGCCAGTATGCCGGTGCAAGCCTTTTGATTGGCCTCTACGTCTACATAACGCTTTCCTTTCGTAGGCAAATGCATTTTTCCGAAAAGGAAGAATTTGCACGGTGCCAAATCAGATAAACACGGGGGGTGGTTGATGGTTGAAATGTGATTTTTGGTCAAATAATCATCCTCCGAATGTTGGATTCTGAGCAATTTTTGGTCGTCAGTCAATTTGTGCGGAACAAACCGAGCACACGCACATAAGCCGAAATGTTCGGTCAAAATGGGATAAATCGGTGTTTTAAAGATGTTCAATTCCATTTCCATGAATTTCAATGATGATTTCGGCTGATTTTTGATGAATTCACCCACAGTTTCGATGGAATTTCCGGTGATCACGAATTTTGATTGGCCCACATGTTGATCGTTATTTATGCCCTCACGACCACTTTGAAAACATTGAAACCATTCGCGCATTCTGCTACGAGAAGTTTATCATCGCCACAAACTTGTTTCATCAATTGAAACTTTTCGGTAAAAGTTTTACCAATTTTAAAACAAAATTTAATGTTGGCTCTTTGTTAATTTTAATTTAAAAAAAATACAAATAACTTTACAAATAACGATCTGCATCTCTTTTGTTTGAATACAGGGTTTGTCGAAAATACAATAGGACTGATTTTCTTCCGCCTTGACTGTACTTCGGAGCGTGCGCGTACCCACTGGATTCGGTAGAGGGCTGGTCAGTTGTCTCTGAGCACCAGAAGAGTCAGGACAAGCTGAAAATGCAGTGTTGATTAGAGCAAAGGCACGCAAACTTGGTAAATATGCGACAGAGACGTTTGATAAGCAGACTTACCCAGATGTTGCTTTAGCAAGAAGTGGTTTGTTTCGGTGGCACTAGGTCTTTTTGGAGAGCCAGGAAAAGGTCGCTAATGAAAACGATGCTCATTGTATTTTTGACATAAAAGGCATTGTCTCCCATGATTATGTTCTTCCTGAACATACCGTCAACGCCAAGTTCTACGTGGAAGTCCTCAATAGACTCAAACGAAGGGTGAATCGGTTCCGACAAAACATCGCAGCCGATTGGAAGTTGTACCACAACAACGTCCCAGCTCACACCACCTTTCTTGTGAACCAAGGCCGACATCCCAACACTTATTCAGCTGTCCTACAGCCCAGATGTGGCCTCACTGACTTTTTTGTTTCCTTTCCTTGAAAAAGCCGATGAAAAGCAAGCATTTTGAGGCTATTAGGGTTATTTCGGAGAATGCTTTCCGAGACGCCTTCAATACTTGGAAATCGTGCTAGCACTCAATCCAGACGATCTCTCCTACGTGCGAACAAAGATGGACTTAGGTCAACCTGAACCCTCTCCGGGAAGTGCCCTTACAGATGTGTCCTTTCCCTGTCCTCCACGCTGATCGTATAAGTCCTATCCCGTCTTTTAGTACTGCGTCTGTCTTACCTCTAGACAAAGCCTTGTGCAGTCTAGCTGCCTCAGGGGTCGAGGGTACACTGTCACAAAATTTCCTTAAACTATTTGACTTCGCGCACCGCCTCTCTGGAAAATAAGCCAATGCAAGGACGAAGTCAGAACTTTCTTTGTCACCTGCTCCTCCACTAGAGCCTTCGTTAGAAACTCTGAAATAAACAAAAAATCTAAATCGTTTCTAACCACTACACAAAAACGAGGTCTCTCGCTAAAGCGATCCCAAATTACCTTGTTATTCGAATTGAGGCCTCTTACCTCTCCCCTAAAGTCCCACGGTCCCTGGATCAGAAGGATACCCAAGGTCCTCGTCCCCACCGTCCTCACCAACCTGCCTTTCTAAATCGTCGAGGAGGTCCTTAGTGAAGAGTAGCACTCCTTCCTGCTCGTTGGGAAACTCGTGCCGCTCTCCTTAAACGACAGCATTAGTTTCAACCTAGTCATCTGAGTTGAGTGAGTCGGTTCCAAGTCCACCTGCATTATTGGGTTGGCACATTTAGTTGGTGCGTTGTCCATCAACCGCCTGTGGCTGGTTCCCCTTAATCCTTTTCGAACTTGGCGGTTCCTGAGGCGTTATCTGTCCGCTTTTCCCTTTCGCAGTCCTATTCGCTGTCTCTTAAGGTGCCGTCCTTTCGCTAGCCTCGCCGACGAGGTTGCGCAGTGGACGCCTTCTGTTGAGTGCCGCTGCAAGAGGGCACATCATCGCGCGTTCTCCCGGCGAAAGAGCAGGAAGCTTTCATTATCCACTGAGCCGCTCTTACCTGAAGTCTGAATGTTGCAGCCTATTGGTGTTGTCTTAGTTGTTGTTGTTGGGGTTGTAGCTTTTATTTTTGTTGAGTTACTCATTCTGGTTCTTTCGACCATCAGCCCAGCTAGGTGGGCCTACTGGTCTAGGAAGAGCTAAGCTCAGGTGCAACCGAACATTTTATACTCTTGCAAGAATTACAGCCAGGAAAATACTTTAAGGTGTAAAACCAAAAATATAATATTTTGTACCTAGTGTCACGCCACAAAAATGCGCCTCTGATTTAATTGCGACAGAGAATACGACTCGGTGTAAGTTGTTGAAGAAAAGTCGTATAGCAACAACCATTGAAGACGGGACTGTTGTAAAATTACATTAATTTATAATTGTGTTTCTTTATTAATTGTTTATTTTTAAATTAATTTAATTTGGTTATCATAAACAAATCGTTTGTACTGCTCATGTGTATCGTGTCAACATTCTAAAGGAATCGTATCATTGCGCTTAAATGATGCGATAACAATATTCAGAAGTGGAATTGTACCAACACGTACACGTCTAGTAATGTTTGATATGTAAGTACATACTTGTACATGTGCAAGTTGTGAGATTGTGAATGCAATGTGGTTGCTGTGAGATCTATGATCGTTAGAAAGTGTTAAATGAAAAAGTGAAAACGATTCTATTTGGCTAAAAGTGGCCATACACGACACACAAGTGCGTTCGATCAACACAAGTCGACTCGATCATGTGCGCATGCGGTTTACTCGTGTATGGGCTTGTGCACGTACCGATCCGTGTTCGCGGAAATGTTTGATTTTTTTATGATCTCATTTCACTCGTGTCGCCGAACAGTGAAAATCGTAGACGAACAATGGCAAGTGTTAAGGGGGGAGCCTGCTTTAGAGGCTTTAAAAGATCTATTTTTTGAGGATTTTTTTTTTGGGAGGGAAAGAAATAGTTAATTTAAGCGAAATTTCTAGGCTTTATAGTTATATATTTCAACATCTTTCACAAATTTTGCGGATACGAAATCCTTGATATTCTGCCTTTGGGAAGCAATTGCCCGATGCGTCTCGCATGTGCATTTTTCGTACGGCGGACAAGATGCAGGTCGCAATTTCTAACGGAAACAAAAAATTCAAAGAGATTCATATTTTTTAATAATTTATCTTCTAGTTACATTTTTTTTTTTAAATAAAAAAAGTGGTTTTTGACCAAAAAAATTTTACTTTATGTTGTTTAAAAATATGTTCAAACTTGACTTTCTTAATTTTTTTTAGTTTAAATAGAAGATAATTTTATGCCAATGATAATAAACTTTGCCCTAATTCCATAAAACGTTTAGCTTTTCTTCTATCCTGCCCGCCAATTACGAATAATCGTAAAAATTAAAAACCGAGAAATCGCGCTTCAAAGTTTTCGCTTTTTGCTCAAGCGCTCATTACATATCAGTTAGACGGCCGGTCACTATTTCCCTTGTAGCTTCGACAATATTTCGAATTCCAACCTGTAACTTTGAGGAAATATTGTCACATAATTTTTAAAGAGATTTAAGCAAAAAATCGATTGTTTGAAGCTTCTAAAGCAGGCACAAAAAGAGGCCTTATTAAAGACTTCCTATCAGAATTTATTGATCTTATTAAAAATGAATTGGCAATTTGGCAAACGAAAAGGGATAAATATAAAAATAAAATTAAGAAAAATAAAAGTTGGAATAACTTACTAACGATTAACTTATTAAGGAAATAAATTCGAAGAAATGTTCCGCTTGCCTGTCGCACATGTTAACTGTGTGAAGGACAAACGCAAACTGGATTTGTGTGTATGGGCCTTATAACACTTAGCCATCGTATATAACCTAACATTTCTTGAGACTCCCGTGAACATCGGAGCTGGTGACATACGCTTTGTCGCTTTGCTCAACGGTTCAAATTCGAATTTGTAGTGTCGCATCATTACTTCTTTCTTTTGTTTATTTGCACATTTTCGTTTTCCACATTCGCCTTTGTGGCAGCAACTTTTTCTGAATGCTATTCGTTTTCAAAAGACTAATCGCAGAAATATCCTAATTAGACTAAAACGAACCATGTAATAAAACAAAGAAATGGCAAGGTTAAAAGAACTAAGAAGCAAGTGCAGGAATGCAGGTTTGCCTACGTCTGGCAGCAAAGTCTAACTGCCGCAAAGATTGGGTGATCATATAAGTACACTAGTCGGCACAATTATTTTGACGAAACTCTTTTTGACTATTGAACTTAGCGTTACTTGAAATCGTCAAATAACGTTACGAAAATGATTAGCAAAACAAATAATCTATTTTTAGCTATGTGCATGCCAAATTTTATTTCGTTTACCTTTTGCATTCTCTTTCTGCTGATAAGAATGCATGCAGACATCGGCTTTTTGCGTGGCACAAGTATTTTGACAGCATCTTTATGGAAATATTTTCACACTTTTAAGCACACGAGAAATAAAGAACTTCTGTGTTTAACTTTGAGCAATACTAAACGTTGTTATTAAAATAGAAAGTTATTAAAAATTATTGGATAACATGGGTAAACGGCTGAGCTAAGTTTGGTTACCAGATCCTCAATGGTAGCAAAGTTTAAAGCTGGAATAGCAGTCAAAGACATTGCCAATGAGTTTGAGGTGTCGCGTCAAACTGTGCACCACCAAACTAAAAAGTTTAAAAAGCATAATGACATGCGTAATTTAAGAAGATCAGGTGCGAAGGGCAAAACAGATCTCAGTGAAGACCGAGTCTTTGTACGGGAATTTAAAAAAAAAATTGTTTTTCTAAAGCCCCAATCCGCAGCAGATCAATTTAATTTGACAGCTAAAACACCAATTAGCGAGCACGCAGTCCGCCGACGATTAAAAGAATGTGATTTTAAGACTTACATATAAAGTCAAGGAAATACCATATATAACAAAAGCAAACAAGCTCAAAAGACTGGCTTTCGCAAAGGAATATGTCCATAAGCCAAAGGAGTTCTGGAGGAGCATTCTATGGACGGATGAAAGCTTCTTTGAGTATAATTAATCAAAAAATACATTTTTTGTAAGATCACCAATGGAACAAAGGCAGAAAAGGCGGCCCGTTTGCCAAAAAGTAAGCTATGGTGGAGGCTCTGTGATGTTCTGGGGATGTGTAGCGTATAATGGACTGGGTGACTTCGTTCCTCTCACTGGCTTGATGAACCAAGGCCAATATTTACGGGTTCTAGAAGATAATGCATTTACTTCTGGAGACAGGCTTATTGGTCAACCCTTCATTCTGCAACAGGATAACGCCCTATGCCACAAAGCCAAGATGATTACAACATTTTTGAAGGATTTGGTGTTACCACTTTGGACTGGCCACCTCAAAGTCCAGATTTAAATATAATTGAAAACGTCTGGTCTTTTATGAAACGTAAAAGAACAGTATCGTTGAATAAAACCAGAGAAGAGACAATTATATAATAATCTGAGTTCAGTTCCCTTTGGGAAAAGATATCTCCAGAGATCATCCAAAATTTAATCGATTTAGTACCGGGACGCCTGGAAAAAATTATTGAAACTAAAGGAAATTATATATTTTACTAAATTCCTTTTTTTTGCTTTTAGTTTTTTTAAGTTAACACTTTGTTATTCACATAAAAAGGTACTTGTCAAAATACTTATGCCACCACATGAAAATTACTTTAGCTTATATTTTTTGAAGTTCAAAAGACAAAATGTTGAATTCATTATTTTTAAGTTTGTATTAACACTATGTAATACAGAAAAAAAATCATTGAGTTAAATTAAACCATTGCAAAGTTACATAAAAAATTAAACCATTTGTTTTTCGTCAAAATAATTATGCCGACTAGTGTATGTATGTAAATAAAGAAAATGAAAGTGAAAGTGTTTATAACGAAACAATGATACAGCGTTTGTCAGCTCTCGAAAAAACGATTGAGAGGCTCGTGAGTGGTTCAGGAGCTACAAAATAATGTGCAAAATACTCCGTGTTCGTCGAATTTCCAACCAGCGTTTATGACATCACCCGAACGAACAATGGATACAAGCGCAACAAATGTCCAATATACAACAACGCCGGCTACGCGAGTGAATTTCATGCCACACATATTCCAATTATATCCGATGTACGTTTACCAATTGGAAATAACGTTCCAATTAGTAATTCCTCTCATTATAGCATGAGAGACATTGTCGAGTTGTTGCCAGAATATAACCCAACAAGCGAAACGTCACTAAACTCAGTTCAATTTATAAAACGTATAGAAATATTAAAGAACGCATATAACTGGCCAGAACAAATTTTGATTTGTGCGGTGCAACAAAAACTTCGAGGATGTGCAAAATTGTGGATTGACTCACAACAATGTGTTTTTGTAAATTGGCCATAGTTTGTAAATAAATTTTTAACTGATTTTCCGTGTATGTTAAATGAAGCTGATACATATATCAAGCTATCGCGAACGAAACGATTCCAGACAGAATCACCGGTCGAATATTTTTATAGAATGCTTGAGCACTTGGCAACAAAGTAGGTATAACTGAAGCTAGCATCGCGCGACATATTGTGAACGGTGTAAAAGACAACGATTTGAAGCGTAAAACATCAAATGAACACAATCGGTGCCAAGACTTATTAAGAGATATGTATCATGAGTTATAGTGTGTATAATGATATCAACTGGTCATCCAAATCGAGAAACGCGTCATCCACAGTGAAAACAAAGGTGTAGTAAATGCTAACGTACGACACATAAAACAGACGAGTGTCCCGAGAAGAAAAACGTCAAAGTATATAAAATATCTAATAATAAAGCTCATAAGACTAATGCAAATAATTGGGGTACTCACAACCCGTCGTAATGCTGGATTGTAAAATCATAAAATTATACATTTTTACACTTATTTAACCCTTGTGTTGCCACCAAAAAAAATCACACTGTCTGCCACCCAAATTCGTGCGTATAAGCGTTATACGTAAAAATAATTGAGTGCATTCTATCAAGATCTATTTATTGACATCTTATAAAGGTATTTTTACTTGAATGTACCATAAAAATTATGTACAGACAGCTTCAAAGTCCTAAATCAGGAATAAAACGCGCGCTGCTCTAACGTATATTTCTCGTTTTTGCGAAGGACAGTTGCGTGGAATTTGAGTGGTGAGGAAACAGGTATCTGAACTGCTTTGTACTTCGGGAACGTTCGAGAATGCCGTGAAACGAATATAAGCTGTATAGTTCAGTTTCCGTCGTTGACTCCAGGCAGTTTGGATAGTTCGTTGGTGTGTGTGCGTTATACATCGATATTCATAGTTATTTATTTATTGCAATATTATTGAAAAAAATTTTTGAAGTGATAAGTAAAGATAATTGTGTTTTATTTATATACATACCTCAGATAAATAAAACGATGGAGGAAAGCACAGTTTTTGAGGTAACGTAAATATAATAAATACACGATTTACTTGTATTTACCACAATGGGTTTTAAATTTATCGAAATTTGAATGCGAAAAATATGAATAAAATTAACATAAAATATGAATAAAATAAAATAAAATAAAATAAAATAAAATAAAATAAAATAAAATAAAATAAAATAAAATAAAATAAAATAAAATAAAATAAAATAAAATAAAATAAAATAAAAAGAAAAACAAAGCTGTAGTATTTCTTAGTACGATGCACTATGATTATGAAATTTCTGATAAAGCTCACAAAATACCAGAAATGATTTTTGTTTTATTATCAAACAAAAACTGGCGTTGGCACCATGGATCAAATGTGTTCGAGGTACTCCACCCAACGGTGAATGTGTAGATGGCCGCTGGCTTTCTTTTTTAACATCCTCGACGTTTCAAGCTGCTTATGTCATCTACTATGAGAATAACAGCATGCTTCGCAAAAAAACAAACAGACGAAGACTTTTCCTTCGACAATTGTCAGAAAAATTAGTAATGCCAATAATCGAAGAGGGAGCGACAAATCAGCAAAGAAAGGCCAATATTAGAGGTGGTACCCAGAAAAGACCAACGTCGAGACGGGGAGATGAGCTGTTGTTGGATCCTGTTACATTTGTAACGAATAGCCCATTCGCAAACGCCGAAAGACACGGAAATCCTGCGTTGAGTGCGATAAGCCCGTATGCGATCAGCATTCCGTAAACAATTCTAAATGTTTACGTTGTAATGAGTAATTTTTAATTTTTCTTAATTTTTTAATTAAATTTTAAAATTTAGTTATTCAAATTTACTTTCTCAAATTACTACTTATATTGCACTGTGCAAAAAGAAAAAAATGTGTTCATTTTTTTGTAACTTCATTTCGAAAAATAAAATTATTATTATAATTATGTACAGTATAATATTATTTATCAATAAATAATTAAAAGTGAACATAATATGTTATATTATAGTTCCCATATAGATACTTATTTACTCCTTTTAGATGTAAAATAAATTTATAATCATAATTTATTATACGAACTGCGCCGAACTTCTGTCGGGGTACCCGGGTGGCTGAGAGGTGTTTTTATTTTCAAATGTAATATTTCAGGCGTTAGAAGAAAATTTAATTAAGTATAATGCCCAATTCGAAAGATAATCGGTTAAACCATGGGGATCCAAGAGGATTTTAACCTATCTTCTTTAGAAAAAATATTACTCAACAAAATACACTCCGGTGGGTACCCGGGTAACCGGGAGGCAACATAAGGGTTAAAAAAATTGTTGTTGGATTACATACAAAAATGAGTTTACACATTCTCAATGCTATGTTTTCGAACCGTTATAACTTATAATTTTATGAGACTTGTGAAAACCCTAAACGTATATAAACAAAGTGGTAACGAGAGTATAGTAAAAGTAATTTGTGTAAATGGACACAATACAAATGTTTTTGGCGATCCGAGTAGCACTCGCACCCTTGTTCTCAAAATATTCGCTAGGAGAATCGGTAACTTGAAAAACGAATTCACGACCATATATGGTTTTGGTGGGGGAGAATAAGTCTTCGCCCATAAAATAAATACAATACAAAAAATTGATGATAATAAAATCGAAGTAGACATGGTGGTAGTCAATGATGACCTTATTTCCTTAAATGTACTTCTTGGCAAAGATATACTATGTGTTACAAATACGCGGTTCATAATCGAAAGCGGTGAATGTCGTGTTGAACAAATTCGTCAAATTAATTCCATTGAAGGTTTGAAAAACAACGAAAACGAATATTTTGAAAGGATAATGTATGAATACCATGGACCTTTCGCCAACAGTTTCGAGAACATTGGAAAGTGTAAAATCTCGAAAATGAAAATAATTTTAAATAACGATAATCCAATTCATTAAAGCCATATCGAATTCCATTCTCAAAACGACCTATCATATAGCAAATCGTAAGTAAGTTACTAGAAAATAATAAAATCAGACCGAGTGAATCGCCGTACTCGTCCCCAGTAGTCCTAGTCGAAAAAAATAATAAATAACATCGTCTCTGTGTAGATTATCGGTGTTTAAACAAAATCACGGTTAAACAACCATTTCTCATGCCGAACATGGAAGACCAATTCGCACAGCTCGCGGGTACTAATTATTTTAGCATTCTTGACCTTCGGATGGGTTATCACCAAATCGAAATTGAAGAATCATCGAAACAGTATACCGCGTTCGTGACATCAGATGGTCACTTTGAATTCAATCGTATGCCTTTTGGCTTAGCGAATGCACCGACCATATTTCAATCCATAATGAACAAAATCGCGTCGAAACTCAATACGGGTGAAGTGTTAGTTTACTTGGACGACATAATTATTCTAAGTAAAACTGTGTGTGAAGGACTTTTACGTCTTGAACGATTTTTCTTACTTCTTAAAGAAGCAGGACTTACTTTACGTGTCGATAAATGTATATTTCTCGCAAAACGAGTATTTAGAATACCTCAGGCATATCATCGACGAAAACGGTATCACACCGGGTATGCAGAAGGTAGCCGCTATAAAGAATTTTAAAACACCGACTAATACAACGGAGGTTAGAAGATTTGTAGGTCTAACGGGGTTTTTCCGAAAATTTGTCCCAGAATACTCCTTGATTTCGAGGCCTATTACTGTTTTGTTAACGAAATCAAATCAAAACAAATTTATATGGGGTAGTGAACAACAACACTCCTTCGAAACCCTCATCAAAGCGTTAACTAACGAACCTATTCTTGTTTTATACGATGTCAATGCTCAACTTGAAGTACATACCGATGCCAGCAGCATTGGTTTAGTAGGCGTACTTTTACAATCAACTGACGGTAGTACATGGCGTCCGGTGTGCTATTATAGTCGCCATTGTACTAATACAGAAAGCCGTTATCATAGTTATGAACTTGAAGTTCTAGCTGTTGTCGAGACATTTTAGAGACTTTGCACCTATCTACTGGGAAAACAATTCAAAATCGTAACCGATTGCTCTGCAATTGCTCTAGAAAAAGAGCATAAAGAAATAATAGCACGCTGGTGACTCAAATTACTTGAATACAATTTCGTTATTGTACATCGTCAAGGTAGTCGCTTACAGCATGTCGATGCTTTAAGTCGAGCCCCTAATCAACCTGCAAACGAAGTCGATCCAGCAGGTTTCGTTCTTACAGTATCCCGTAATGACAACGACTGGATTGTCACAATACAACTCCAAGATGAAAAATTACTAGATATTATTAACGTCTTAAGGATAACGTAACAACACCAAATAATACAACTCTAAAGGCTGAGTACCAACTACGCAATCATCGTTTATATCACAAAGTGCCCGAAGGACCAAAATTTGTGGTCCCAAAGGGGGGACGCTGGCGCGTTATACAGTTCTGTCATGACCAAGCAGGGCATACAGCGGTAGAAACGACTATTCAACGTATCAGACAGACAAATTGGTTTTCGCAAATGAGGAAATACGTTAAAAATTATGTAGCAGCTTGTATTAAGTGTTGTTATCAGAAAAAACGCTATCAAGCCAATTCCGGTTCATCTGGATCATATGGGGCCATTCATACGCAGCAAGCAGGGAAATTCCTATGTATTAGCAATTTCTGAGGTTTTCAGCAAATTTGTAATAGTTCAAGCCGTGTGTGATACAAAAACTAGTCACGTTCTCAAACCGCTAAAGGAAATGTCATCCTATTTTGGCCAACCGTCCCAAATAATAACTGATAGAGGTACATCTTTTACGTCAAAAGCTTTTGAAGATTTTTGCAGTAACCTTAATCAACACACGAAAGTCGCCGTACGTACTCCACGCGCTAATGGTCAAGTAGAGCGTGCGAACCAAAATATTTTAACATTCTTCAGAGCAACAACTGAAAATCTGAAAGACTGGGATGTTAAATTGAAAGATCTCTAATGAACCATGAATTCTCGACGTAATGCAACGACCGATTTCAGTCTGAATGAACTTGTTTTCGACTTTCAGTTACGAGATATAGTCACCAATGATGATATTGACGACGACCACTCTAAACTGTCCTCTGAAGAAAAACGTAAGAAAGCCGTAATAAACATTTCCAATAAACTAAGTTTCGAGGGCATGTTCGAGAAGTTCCAGGTAGCGATCGCTACTTGTTGGAAGATATCCCAGGGTATCAAATGATCAACAAAAAATTTTGTTCTGTAAAGGCATCAGACAAAATGAAGCCTGTTCAAATTGTCCTGAGCTAGAACTCGACCACGAAATCGACAACAAAATTAACGACGAAATCGAGGACGATTTAGGTCAGGAAGGGCCGAGTTGTATTTTTTCTTTTACATCTATCACTTTATTAAAATTATACTTATTTACATGTGTATATACCTTAAAGTCCTCATAACTTCACTTTACTTCAAATAAAACTCTCGCCTCTTGTTTTAGTGTCTTTCCATTGGCATTCTGCGGTAGGCGATCGAATTACTCCAGCATGCAGTTGCTTGTGATCTAATAGCAAGCGTTTTCTGACATGATCCTTTACCTGCTCTATCGTAAGTTCGGCACCTTGACGAAGCACCACTATTGCACCGGCCGCATCTCCATGCCTCTCGTCATACACACCAACCACACACACATCCTCCACCTCCGGCAATTCGTTGATCACCTGCTCTATATCGCTTGGCCAATATTGCATACCGTCATATTTGATTATATCCTTTTTTCGATCGACTATATAAAGCAAATGATTATCATCAAAATAGCTGAGATCCCCTGTATGTAACCAGCCATCCAAATTTTGAACACGTTTCGTCTCAATGGGATTACCATAATATCCACTCCAAGTATGCCCAGTATTCACCAAAAGCTCACCCACTTTGTTCGGTGGCAAATTATTACCCTCATCGTCAACAATACGTGCCTTAACGCCAGAAACTAGTTTTCCTACAGAGGTGGGATATTTTTCATCCGAGTTCAACGATAAAAAGCCCGACTCGGTCATGGCATAAACAAAAATTACTTTGCCGTTTACAAGTAAATCTCTCAACTTTTGTAAAGTCGATTGACTAATGCAGCCACCCCCTACAAGAAAAGACCGAACAGACCGCAAGTTATCTATGGTGGCTTCTGGGCAAGCGACCAAAGCGGAAACATGACGTGGTGCAGCAAGTGCGTAAGTGATTTTGTATTTCTTCACCAGCGCTATCATATATTCGGGGGAGTAGGGCTTATTAGTAATTATACGTTTACAGCTCTTGGACGCAGAGAGTAAGGTGAAGAAAACACCAGATATCCAGTCCAAACTGCTGTTCGAAAAGATGACATCTTCACTGGTTACGCATCTAAAGAAATAATGTTGCACCGTTATTCTACACATGTATAAAGACAAATATTTTCTTAAGAACTTGGACTTACAATGGATCAATATTCAATATATGCTTTGACACACATACACACTTGGGAACACCCGTTGTGCCGGATGAACAAAGTATTGCTACTGTCTGCTCACCACCCAACACGAAGGGCTCAGGCCTTTAAAAAGTTATAGGTCAGACAGATCTTAAGGTCAGCTTGAAAATTCAATCTGCACTTACTTATAAAGATCTTCATTTGGCATGAGACTCAACAGGTCTTCAACTGTACCAACGCCTTCAATATGACCGGTAAGCGTATAGAATAATGGATTCAACGAACTGGTGGCTTCATGTAATTTCTCATAATATTCACCGTCGCAAAATATTATTTTCGGTTTGGTGATGTGGAAGACGTGGCGAATTGTATCTGTAGACAATAAATATGTAGAATTATATGTTTACTCTTAAGGAAGCGCAAAAATCTTTCGTTACCTTTATCCAAACCCCAGTTTACGGCATGGAAGGGGGTACAGTTCATAAAGCAGCCCACCGCAACCGAGCTTGTATAGGTGCTGTTTTTTGCTACAATTCCGATGACATCATCATGTCGTAGACCCATTTTCTTGAAATGTAGCGCCAGACGTGTAGACCAGGTTAGCAGTTCACGATTGGTAACTTCGCGGCCATCAATATCCGACACCTTAAGAAATAAAAGGATTAGAGTCTAGTGATCCAGGAAAATTTTTAAAATTAGCAGTTCATTAGAAGAGGGACCAGACATATATAAATATTTATATATAATATAAATATTTCGTCAAAATTATTATTATTATTATTTTTTTTTTTTTTTGTTAAAATTATAAAGGTTGAAGAGGACGATAAAATTTTAAAACAAGTTTCTCAGAAACTACTGGAGGTAAATCCTTGGAATTTTGTGAAGTCAAAGAAAAATGTCGTGCTATATTATAAATATTTTTTCATGTTCCTTTTGTTTAAATAATAATATTTTACATATTTTTTTGTTAAACAATTGAAATTTTTTTAAGTGTTCTTCACGCTAGAAGCAATGAAGAGTATGTGACATAACGCGGAAAATATTCGCCTTTAATAAACTGTAAAAACAAATTTTGTTCATTCATACCATTCCAAAGATATTGAATTTTTTTCCCTCTACACTCTTAAAACGTTTCATCGTTGCGCAGTGCGCTCGTAAGCTCCCGACATCTGTGCCGCAAGAAAAGCATAAGCGCATTGCGCAACGTCAGCGTCTATTGAAAGCAAAAGCGATCTAAAAGGCGCCGGTCAGAATATATAACCGCCGTTAAGTCCAGCTTGAAGGAAGAAGAGTTGAAACGACTGGCTTGGGCTAAAAAAGAGGTGAAGAATGGCCGGGCACACTTCGCCACTCGTAATGGTTGTATTGCCTCGGATCCAGCGTATGCCAATCGTATTGAAGAGCACATTTCTAGAAAGAGGTATCACTCAACGGACAATAAAGTTAAGGCACCCTCGAAAAAGAAGAAATGCAAAGACTTAGCCGGGAGGCTAGACGTCAAGACGCGAACAACAAACCGAGAACATCCAAGGAAGCGGTAGCCAGTGAGATTGCGAAGTAGCACTTGACCATCGCGCTCATAGATCACAGTAACGCGCTGGGACAAATGTCAAAGGAGTGGTGGAAAATTGTGGAAATAAAGCTATTGGAAGCCCTCTACCCTCCTGCATCAAAGGCAAAATCCGTACGTACCATCTAGCAACTGGAGGATGTTAAGCGTGATGAAATCACGAAGATGGAGGCCAAATCAATAAGATGACCGAGGATTTTATGCGAGGTTCGGGCATATGACGTAGGGCATGGAAAGCGTGTTTCTTTGCCACAAGAAGCGCCACTCCGCGAACGGCAACAAAAACACGCTGGAGACGAGTGAAGTAGAAAAGGATATCGGAATAAAAGAGATGATATCTACTTCACTTGTCCTACAAGAGATGGAGGTGAGAAAGTGAGAAACCCAGTCAACAGCCTGAAAGCGAGGACTGTTGGGATGAATATAAAGATCTTCCAAGGACTACAAGTAGTTGGTGTGCAGGACAAAGCGAGAAGTGGATTTGAAAATACCCAAAAGCCTCGCTTCGCCCGGTTTAATTCGCAGGAAAAGCGGAGAATGGACGGACAACTGCCAGAACTCATTGGAAGACCTTTCCAGTCTATAAGGATGCGTTAAATCCTATCTGCGAAAGGAGTATTGCAGTAAAGGTTTCCCGAACACATCTTTGCGGTGAATAAAATATAATGGGCAATCCGCTCATTCGACCAATGTGTAACACTCATGGAGACAGGCTAGGATAGTTTTCATTTCGAAAGCAAGTAGGAATAACCAAACCACTTAAAAGAGTTTAGGCCGTAAACGTGAACAACTTTGAGAAACTCATGCATTTTCTATTCGAAATCGACAAAAGCACGGTAAATAAAATCAAAAGCCGATGGAACGAGCTACCAGGATGCATAACTGCAAAAGCCATTTGCAAAACAATGGATCGGAAATACACAACATTCTTATTGGCACTTGATGGTCACTATCAGGTGGCGACACACGCCCGCAAGATAGGGCTGACAGATCGTGAAGGCTACAAGAAATGTTTGGAACAGAGCACCGGGAAAACAATGGAGGCCTCAGAATCTGTTAAGATTCGCGTCAATCATATCCTAAACCATGACTACTTCTCTTGGACTTGGACCAAACCGGTCAATGCGTGGCTTATTGGCCTACCAGTTAAATCTAACCTAACCCAACCTACCCGGATTTCGTCCAGACAACAACGACTCCCAACCTTCAGCCAATCCTCGTTTGAGAAGCGCCAACTAAATTGAAACATTACATCTATCAATTCAATTAATGCTTCGGCTGGCATAATTTAGATACCTGTCGCCTTCTGAAAACGTCACATAATTGTAATTGGGTAAGAATTTTACTAACGGGTGATTTTTTAAGAGCTTGATAACTTTTTTAAAAAAAAAAACGCATAAAATTTGCAAAATCTCATCGGTTCTTTATTTGAAACGTTAGATTGGTTCATGACATTTACTTTTTGAAGATAATTTCATTTAAATGTTGACCGCGGCTGCGTCTTAGGTGGTCCATTCGGAAAGTCCAATTTTGGGCAACTTTTTCGAGCATTTCGGCCGGAATAGCCCGAATTTCTTCGGAAATGTTGTCTTCCAAAGCTGGAATAGTTGCTGGCTTATTTCTGTAGACTTTAGACTTGACGTAGCCCCACAAAAAATAGTCTAAAGGCGTTAAATCGCATGATCTTGGTGGCCAACTTACGGGTCCATTTCTTGAGATGAATTGTTGTCCGAAGTTTTCCCTCAAAATGGCCATAGAATCGCGAGCTGTGTGGCATGTAGCGCCATCTTGTTGAAACCACATGTCAATCAAGTTCAGTTCTTCCATTTTTGGCAACAAAAAGTTTGTTAGCATCGAACGATAGCGATCGCCATTCACCGTAACGTTGCGTCCAACAGCATCTTTGAAAAAATACGGTCCAATGATTCCACCAGCGTACAAACCACACCAAACAGTGCATTTTTCGGGATGCATGGGCAGTTCTTGAACGGCTTCTGGTTGCTCTTCACCCCAAATGCGGCAATTTTGCTTATTTACGTAGCCATTCAACCAGAAATGAGCCTCATCGCTCATCGGACACGGACGCGAAACACATTTCGAACCGAACACTGATTTTGGTAATAAAATTCAATGATTTGCAAGCGTTGCTCGTTAGTAAGTCTATTCATGATGAAATGTCAAAGCATACTGAGCATCTTTCTCTTTGACACCATGTCTGACATCCCACGTGATCTGTCAAATACTACTGCATGAAAATCCTAACCTCAAAAAAATCACCCGTTACAATAATTATAATTCCTAGGTCCAGTTCATCTTAACTACAAACGGGAGAAGAGTGAAAAAATTCCAGAAAATAATCTTATGATTAACCAAGAGGCCTAAATAAGTATTCACCTATTTATCTGGACATACCCTGGATACTTTGTAAGACCTCTATTCCAAGTAAATCTGCTGGTCTAAGATTCAGTAAACCTTATGAGCATTAACAAGGAGCTCCTTAGAGGATTGTCCTTTCCCATTTTTACTAAATATTTATATTTGAAACTTAATTTGTAAATGCGCAATAATGGTGTACGAAACTTTCGGCAACGTTTTTGTACAGCTGATAGATAGAAAATTTTTGTAAGCCAATGGCATTAAAATTCCCATAACAATTCACACTCCTCCAATACTATCTAGTGTCTTTAATAGCGCAACACTGATATGATCTCCCAAGTTGGTCGAATACGAAGCTGGACTCAAGCCTGATGAGGTAGTACATAACTAAATAGGTCCTAAATAGATCATTTGTCAGTACCACCAACTCTTCCTGTAAAATTTTGGAATCAGAACATCACCTAATGCAAAATAGGATATTTTTTTTCTCGTGAAGTTTAAATAATTCTTCCACAGTCCTGTTTTGGATATAGCACCAGATTATACAGTACTACGTATGCTGCATACAATAGGTCACTACAAATCGTTGATCACAGTGTTGCGTGTGTACCCATCACTATTTAGCAAACACATCTTTTCCATTCTCACATCCCAACTCGACATAATTTCATCAACCAACTGATGAAGTCTTCTAATTCCAATCACTAAACAAAGGCAGAGAACGACACCACGCAAAAATAAGCCGAAATTTCTATTGCAAATTAAACCGTTATCTCATCATTATCTTTAACCGCATTCTCAATTCATAAAAACTCGTATTTATTGTCACACCAAAACATTTTTAGAACTTCACTCACTTGACAAACTTTGCTTGGATAATTCTTCAAATTTCTATAAATAATATCGCCCACAGAGCAATTGAAATCGTGGAATAACGGTGAGTTCGGACCAGACCACACGCGCTCCTTATTATCGTAAGAACATTCTGAGGACTCCATAATTCATCAACGACTAATTTCTTCCACCGGCAATTGCAAGCACAAGCGGTATTAAATTAACTAAATCCTAAACAATTTGCTACTTCCTTAAATACTCTTCAAATGCTAACAAAGCTTAAAAGCTTTGCAAAGCAACGTAGCGTTTGTTACTACTCAGCACTTATGCACTGGTCTGCGACCCACTGCTGATGTGATTTAAAGCGCAATTTTTCAAAAACTAACAGCTTTTAGCCACAGGATTGACATACAAAATGTTTCTGAAATGCTTTGCATGATTTTTCGCTCTCCAATTAGTCTCAATTCATAAAAATATCAAAATGCGCCCCACAAAATGTGAGAGAAGCGCGGCCAAAACCTTTCGTAGAGTGCTAGCGGCGTATTATATATTGTTAGTGTGCAATATCATTTTTGCACTGCGAAATTTCTACTGATAAGCACTAATATTAACATATGCATGTAGCCGATACATACTTATATGACCTACATATATTTATTAATTATATAGTAGAGTAAGTATGTATGTTTGCCGCAGTTTTATTGGCGCTTTTAAATTTTCTAAAGCACCTTGCCTCAGATAGCTTTGTTCAAATAAGTGTTTTTTCTAATACCTAAAACCAGTCGAGACAAATACAGCGTTGTGAAATATAGAAACCCGGGAGACTGTCTATCCGCCAGGCTGTCTGCGCGAACAGTAACTTGACTTTAAGATTTTGTTCGAACCTAAACACTGACAACAGCTATATTTTCTTCGCGCTTTCACAAAACTCACACTTCAGAATATTTAAATAAATATCCTTGGTCATGTTGCATTCAAAAAATTGAATGGCTCCCATAGACCCCCCAGCATAACTGAACCATCAGCATGTTTCGCTGTCACAACTAAATTTTTACTTCGTAGCTCCATATTTGGCTTCTTCCACACAATTTGTCGTTCATCAAATCCCCAAATGTTAATATTTGTTTCGTCAGTGAACATTACACTTTTCCAGTATCTTAAAAGCTTATCAACGTGAACTTTCGCGAGTTCAAGGCGTTTTTACTTATTTATGCTAAAGATAAATGGCTTTTTATGTGCTATCCGCCCTTACAAATCATTTTTGCGAAGAACACGATGAACTGTTTCAGCTGAAAATTTTTTTACTTCAACACTATTCCTGAACGGCACTTTATTTGATAAGTATTAACAAATTAACTTTTTACATTTCATACATACATTTTGTTACATAGTTTCGTCTGTTTAAATAATGTGTTTAAATTGTCATCGTCCATGGCTCTGCATACTGCAGGGGGGAGATGCTGAGTGATTTGTAGAGTTTGGACTTTGTTCTTCGAGAGAGCACTTTTCTTCTCAATTGCCTACTCAGCCCGAAGTAGCACCTGTTGGAACGAGTTATTCTGCTTTGGATTTCGAGACTAACGTTGTTGTTGGTGTTTATGCTGTTTCCAAGTTGGACGAAATTATCTGCAACATCGAAGTTTGTTGGAATATAAATGAGTTTAATATTGCCGCTTCCTAAATGCCGCCGTTTTACCTTTTTTCATTTGTACTAGGTGATTATGAGTTATTCAAGCCCACTTTCGTCAAGATTACTAGCCCAATCCGCGTCTCAGTTTCTGGTGAGACCTTGTACTTCTCTGCTACACACAATACCGCTGTTAATTTAACTTTTAGATAACGCATTGTAAGTTTAACCCAGAGCATTTTTCTGGGTTTGTAGAAAAACGATTCAACGAAAGATTATATTATTCAGACGTTGATTTAAGTCGATTTGTGTTGTAACCGAATTTCTGCTAGACGTTCTAGTTATATCGGAGCATACCAGAGATATACATATTGCGATTATTATTTCCATAGTGCCCTTTGTAGTATCTCTAATATCATGCATACCAAGTACTTTCATGAGAAATTCTGATGAAAGTTGTTTCTTTAACGTTTTAATACCCTTCTCGTCGCTTGAAAACAACAGAGCAGCTTCAACATCGAATTACTCTTAACTTTGTAATAAACACGTTGGTCTACATTACTTCATAGCAAACTCAAGGCGTTCTCTACTGTTCTTCCTCCTCTTTACTGGCGTAGACACCGCTTACGTGATTATAGCCAAGTTAACAACTCGCGCCAGTCGTTTCTTCTTTTCACTACGTGGCGCCAATTGGATAACCCAATCGAAGTCAGGTCCTTCCAACGGAGTGGAGGTCTTCCTATTCCTCTGCTTCCCCCGGCGGGTACTGCGTCGAATACTTTCAGAGCTGGAGTGTTTTCATCCATCCGGACAACATGACCTAGCCAGCGTAGCCGCTGTCTTTTAATTCGCTGAACTATGTCAATGTCGTCGTATATCTCGTACAGCTCATCGTTCCATCGAATGCGATATTCGCCGTGGCGAACGCGCAAAGGACCATAAATCTTTCGCAGAACCTTTCTCTCGAAAACTCGTAACGTCGACTCATCAGTTGTTGTCATCGTCCAAGCCTCTGCACCATATAGCAGGACGGGAATTATGAGTGACTTATAGAGTTTGGTTTTTGTTCGTCGAGAGAGGACTTTGCTTCTTAATTGCCTACTCAGTCTGAAGTAATACCTGTTGACAAGAGTAATCCTGCGTTTGATTTCCAGGCTGACATTTTTGGTGGTGTTAATGCTGGTTCCTAAATAGACGAAATTATCTACAACTTCAAAGTTATGACTTTCAACAGTGACGTGAGAGCCAAGTCGCGAGTGTGACGACTGTTTATTTGATGACAGGAGATATTTCGTCTTGCCCTCGTTCACTGCCAGATCCATTTGCGTTGCTTCCTTGTTCAGCCTGGAGAAAACAGAACTAACGGGGCGCGTGTTGAGGCCGACGATATCAATATCATCGGCATACGCCAGCAGCTGTACACTATTATGAAAGATTGTACCTGCTCGATTAAGTTCTGCAGCTCGAATAATTTTCTCCAGCAGCAGATTGAAGAAGTTGCGATAGGGAGTCGCCTTGTTTGAAACCTCGTTTGGAATCGAATGACTCAGAGAGGTCCTCCCCGAACCTAATGGAGTTTTTGGTGTTGCTCAACGTCAGTTTACACAGCCGTATTAGTTTTGCGGGGTTACCAAAATTAGGCATCGCGGAATAATGGCAGCTCCTTTTCGTGCTGTCGGAAGCAGCTTTGAAATAGACGAAGAGATGATATGTGTCGATTCTCCTTTCACGGGTATTTTCCAAGATTTGGCGCATGGTGAATATCTAGTCGGTTGTTGATTTGCCGGGTCTAAAGCCACATTGATAAGATCCAATCAGTTTGTTGACGGTGGGCTTTAATCTTTCACACAATACGCTCGATAGAACCTTATATCCGATCCCACGGTAGTTGGCGCAGATTGTGGCATCTCCCTTTTTGTGGATTGGACAGAGCCCAATCGTTGAGCATGCTTTCGTCCGACCATATTTTATGAAGAAGATAACGCAGTTCTTCGCCGCCGTGTTTGAATAGCTCGACCGGCAATCCATTGGCTCCCGCCGCTTTGTTGTTATTCAGGCGGGCAATTGCTATTCGAACTTCTTCATGGTCGGGCAATGGAACGTCTGCTCCATCGTCTTCGATTGGGACATCGGGTTTGCCTCCTCCTGGCTTTTTATTCTCACTGTTATTCAACAGGCTGGAGAAGTGTTCCCTCCATAATTTAGGTATGCTCTGGGCATCGGTGACTAGATCACCTTTGGGGGTTCTACAAGAGTATGCTCCGGTCTTGAAACCTTCTGTAAGCCGCCGCATTTTTTCGTGGAATTTTTTAGCATTACCACTCACGCATTTCGGTTTCTTTCTTTTTCAGTTTGCAAATGCCTCTCGCATCCGTTGCGAAGTAGGCAGCCTGTTTTCTCTTTTCACTTTCCGAAAACCAATGGTTTCTGTTGGAGCTGTGCGTAAGGAGTTTAAAATGCCGTCCACACAGTTCTCTTATACCGAGTTGCTGACGAGTGCTCTCAGAAAGCAGGAATGCAAGCCGAGTAGAAAATCGTTCGGCTGTCTGTTGTGATTGCAGCTTCTCGACGTCGAACCTTCTTTGTGTTTGTTGACGTGCGCTTTTTGCTGCACAATGGCGGGTTCGAGTCGATGTTAGGACCTCGGTGCGTACGCACGTCTAGAACATTGGAGACGTGTCTTCCATCTATCACAACATGATCGATTTGGTTGGTGACTTTTCGATCCGGAGACAGCCAGGTAGCTTTATGTATTTTCTTAGGCTGGTATCTAGTACCACAGATAACCATATTTCGCACCCCGGTGTAATCGATCAACCTCAACCAATTTGGGGATGTTTCGTCGTGGAGGCTGAATTTATCGACCGTAGTGCCAAAGATACTGTCTCTGCCCATCCTGCCCACCCCACATCGTCCTTCTCTTCCATTGGGGCGTGGGCGCATATCATCGATATGTTGATGCGGATTGTGGCTAGACTTTCATTCACCGGAGTGAATCCCACACACCAAACTTGCGCTCCTTTATACGGTCACTGTAGTAAATGCCACAAGGACCCACTCGTCTCTGTCCTAGTCCCGTCCATCACATTTCGTGGACGGCGGTCATATCAGCCTTTATTTTCACGAGGACATCAACCAGCTGGGCAGCGGCACCTTCCCAATTAAGGGACCGGATATTCTAGGTGCATGCCCTTAATTCGTAGTTCTGATTTCGTTTGCCGAGGCTTAATGTTCCTTTTCATTCGTGTGCTTTTTTTACCCAGCGCACAACCCTGCTTCGCCTTTTCACCTTAGCTCGCCTTCAAACGGATGTTCTTAGGCTACCCAGAAGATCAGAGAACTTTCCTCACTTGCGTGAACTTCTACACATGACTAATTCCTCCGTTCTCTTCTGTTAGAAGGCCAACAAAAGCGGATTTTCCAGAACTTTTCCTAAGCAAACTTTTAAAATTATTGATCCAGAAACTTGTACACATTGTATTTGAGGAGTTATTAAAAATATTTATTCGGAAAGGAACTACAGCAGACCCCCCAGAGCTCCTCCTTTGTGGTGACCACTATATCTCTAAACTGAAACCTCTGAAAAAAAAAAAAAAAACAAACAAACAGATTTCGTTATAGTAACATCAAATCTAGTAACTAGTCGAAGCAATAAGCAAAATTATGTCTTTGACAAAACGGCGGTTTCTAAAACAAATTGATCGATGTTTGACCAAAATTTAGGCCTTAAATTCTTATATAAATAAATATTTTTATTCAATGGTGAGAAAAACAAAACTAAAAAATATATTTAAGAAGTTCGTGTTATTTTTTAGACTAATCGGCTTTTCGAGTAATGTTGGTCACCGACTTTAAAAACATTATTTGGAATGCAAGCACTCTCCGGAACGATATGAAATTTTCTGTGTGCATTCTCAAATATAATATTAGAAAATGAAATAAAAATATATATTTTTTGAGAAAGTCCTAACTTTATTTAACCCCTTAACTTCAGCAGAACTTTGTTAAATTGCTCATTTCATAATTGGTTGGACTGTTCAGCAAAACCATCACGTTGCAACATATAGGTTTTTACATTTAACTCGGCATTGGGAAATGCTCTCACAGCGTCCATTTAATGTACTAAATGTCGCTCCGAGTAGCTGACGCAACAGAAAACGTAATGAGGTATACTGAGCTACAGAGGCCAACGTTTTTTTATAACCAACAGCTTTTTTTTTGTTTTTTGATTATACTTATATCCTTCAATCACTAATCTGGCTTTATGCTGTGTTCCCACACCACACAGCCTTAAAATATGATTGCCCGAAACTTTAAATTCACCAGAATCATTTGTACTTTCATATTCAGATAAATCTGAGTTTATCTTATTAGTCACTAACTAACTTTCGCGTTTGTTAAAATATTTGCATATTTTCAACCATTGATCATTCTTTACTATCTACCCCTCCCGAATCGTCAGTGTTGAAAGATTTATACCCGTCAAAATGTCCCAGCAATAGTCCATTTCAACTGCATTTTTATTTTCCGCCTCAATAAAAACAACATTTTCGGGATGAACCAATGTATATATCTTTGACCACTAATTATGCATTCAACTGATTTATAATCCAGTTTCTTTCGCTTTTCCCATGCCACATGCACCATGGCTTTGCAACCAAACACTTTTAAACTTTTCAAGTTATGTGGATTTTTTACCAGTCCACTTTTCATATAGGGTGATTTTTTAAGAGCTTGATAACTTTTTTTAAAAAAAAAACGCATAAAATTTGCAAAATCTCATCGGTTCTTTATTTGAAACGTTAGATTGGTTCATGACATTTACTTTTTGAAGATAATTTCATTTAAATGTTGACCGCGGCTGCGTCTTAGGTGGTCCATTCGGAAAGTCCAATTTTGGGCAACTTTTTCGAGCATTTCGGCCGGAATAGCCCGAATTTCTTCGGAAATGTTGTCTTCCAAAGCTGGAATAGTTGCTGGCTTATTTCTGTAGACTTTAGACTTGACGTAGCCCCACAAAAAATAGTCTAAAGGCGTTAAATCGCATGATCTTGGTGGCCAACTTACGGGTCCATTTCTTGAGATGAATTGTTGTCCGAAGTTTTCCCTCAAAATGGCCATACAATCGCGAGCTGTGTGGCATGTAGCGCCATCTTGTTGAAACCACATGTCAACCAAGTTCAGTTCTTCCATTTTTGGCAACAAAAAGTTTGTTAGCATCGAACGATAGCGATCGCCATTCACCGTAACGTTGCGTCCAACAGCATCTTTGAAAAAATACGGTCCAATGATTCCACCAGCGTACAAACCACACCAAACAGTGCATTTTTCGGGATGCATGGGCAGTTCTTGAACGGCTTCTGGTTGCTCTTCACCCCAAATGCGGCAATTTTGCTTATTTACGTAGCCATTCAACCAGAAATGAGCCTCATCGCTCATCGGACACGGACGCGAAACACATTTCGAACCGAACACTGATTTTGGTAATAAAATTCAATGATTTGCAAGCGTTGCTCGTTAGTAAGTCTATTCATGATGAAATGTCAAAGCATACTGAGCATCTTTCTCTTTGACACCATGTCTGACATCCCACGTGATCTGTCAAATACTACTGCATGAAAATCCTAACCTCAAAAAAATCACCCGTTAGAAACTTTCTGCGTGTGACCTGGATGGAACTCTACTTAAGGGGGTATTCTGGTCTAGATTTTTGAAAAAATCGATTTTTTTGCAAATTTTGAAAGTTTAGACTTTCAAAAATATGATCTTGGAAGGATTTTTCAAAAATTTGACTATTTTCGGAGATACAGCCGATTTTGTGACGTGGCGTTCGTGTTCACTAGAATTGTCTCCTAAACTTTAAATGTGTTTTTCTCGAACCTACTTTTTTTGAGGTGTTTGACATGATATCACAAGTTCTACTGAACCGATTGCTTTGAAATTTGGTCTGCCGTTATAAAAAAAAAAAAAATTTATTGAAATTGGCAAAGTAAGCTAATTTTTATAATTTCAAAAATTATACTAAAAAATATCAATTTTTCATTTTTTGATGAAAAAAACTTTATGTGCTTTGCTTTGCTTAGCCCTCTTACTATAAAAAAATTAAAGTTCCGAGTCTGTACTTTCAATTAAAAAAAAAAAACAACCGTCCCTTTTAGTAATATCGATTTTAATTTCCACAAATACGGATGTCTTCAACAGACTTCTTATATTTAATTTCGGATCCTTACATAAGTAGCTTAAGGCGTCATTCGAACAAAATTTCTTTAGAACTAGATCCCATTGTTAAAGATATGGTGCTTGCATAATATTACAAATAAAAACTAACACAATTCTTCGCCTGTTACATATTCAATTAAAACATTGCATATTATATTGGATTTTTTCAAGGTAAAGATATAAATAACGTCACTTTGCGTTTAAGTTTAATTTGTTTTCATCGGGAGCACTTAATTAAGAAGAGTCCTGAATATCAAGTCCCTAGGTCCAAAAATAAAAATTTTGGCAATTGCGGTTATATGGGAGGTGGGTGTGGCAGTGGGCGGTTTTCCAAGATTTTTTCAAAATTTCTTAACTTAGTTCAGAGAAGCGTTTCTGCAAAGTTTCATTGTTGTACGACCACTCCTTCTATTTTTTTTCCAAGAAATGTATGGAGCGGTGCCACTGTGCGGCCCGTATCTCGAGGAATTTTGTTTGTTTTCTTCCAATGTTTTTTATATTAATAAAATGTCAATACAAAACATGTTGTGTTTGTATTCATGAAAAATACCTATGTTGCCACATATTTCAAAAATTTTTCCGCTGACTATTTTTTTTTTCATTCATATAGATTATTTATTTTCGCTGTACCTTTTGCTATACCTTTTTGGAAAGCTCATTTCACGCGTTAACATTTGTTTGATTGATTGTCGTTTCTTTTTAATCGTTCGTGAGTTATAGCGTCGCAAACATGGAGCAAAATAAAGAGAAAATGCGGCATATTTTACAGTACTACTACGATAAAGGCAAAAATGCATCTCAAGCCGCCAATAAAATTTGTGCATTTTATGGACCCGATACAATTTCCATTTCCAGCGCACAACGATGGTCTCAAGGTTTTCGTTCTGGTGTAGAGGTGGTCGAAGATGCGCCACGCTCCGGAAGGCCTGTTGTCAAAAATTGCGACAAAATCGCTTAATTGGTCGAAAGAGACCGGCATAGAAACAGAGGTAGCATCGGTCAAGAGCTGGGCATGAATCATCAAAAATTCATTTCCGTTTCAATAAAAAAAAAAATTCAATAAAAATACCGTAAGACTTTTTTGACAAACCAATATATATCATATATAATTTAATAAATATAGATAGAGATAAATTAGACAATTTTTTTGTGCACTGGCGGTTTCCGGCCGCGTTTCAAGCTAAATAACCCTGTTGGTCCAACACCGGGGTGTTCAGGGTTCTTTTATGTCAAACTTCTATCTGCACTAAATAATAATAACATCCATCCGTACTATCAAATCGCGACGCCAAAAGAATCCTAATATAGCCCACAACTGAATCAATCAACATGTACTGCACTCTTTCTACGATTGTTCTTCATAATCCTTCAGTAACGCCGTTTTGCTTGAGACTTTACACTGAACCACCTTAATTTTACGCGAATACTGATTTTCAATAAGTTTTTAGAATTTTGCAAATTCATCAAACACTTCTGATTCGTTCTTAATAGGCCAACACATGTGAAAAATTGTCAACGAATGTCAACAGAAAACAAGCACAAGAAAGCGAACGAGTGATCCAAGTAGAGGTACTTTTTTCAATAGCTATTATTTTGACTGATCACACGTGAATCGTGTCGAGCTGTAATGTTATTTTTGTTCAGCATTGTTGGTCATTTCATCATGGACAACGTTTACAAATCGTTATAGTACAGCCAATGAAAAACGCAAAATCGTGGCCCGAGTCAGCTGGCACGACCTATCTTATGGGCGCGCAATGTAACTGCACATTGAAAAACGCTACTCCCTCCTCTCTTTGACGTGGGATGACGTGAGAATCCACGACATTTGGATTTTGCCGCAGATAAGGTGGCAGCTGATTGCTCTCTCACAACGCAGGGTTGCCACTATCGATATACTGCAGTAATTATCAACTTTTATAATTCAATCTGTTCAATATGTTTGAATTTTCTTAAAATACCTCAAAATCAGAGTCGAATGCTATTTATTTATAAGTATATAAACTATTTTTAATAGTTTGTTTTCAGTTTTGATATTTTATATTGTAAAAAATTGTAATTGAAAACATAGATGTGTACAAAACTACATATGCGTATTAAGCAATGGCAACATTGTTCAAATGAAAACAAACAAATATGGCTGATTTCTGCGTTTTTCCTACGTTCTCCACTGTGCACACATTTTGCCGATAAGGAAGGAAATGGAAGGGAGTAGCGTTTTTGACTGGCTGGCCTTTTAAACTTTACTAGGAAAGTTCGCGTTCTATAAAGAAAATGTTTGGCGCGCTTCGGTCGACTTATGGTCAACATAATCGGCCCACTGAGCGTACTAAATATTATTCGACCAAATAGACCACGTCAACGCGCAGTAAAGAGAATATAGCAGCCGTAGCTGAGAGCGTACATAAAGACCATTGAAAGTCGGACTGATGTCGAGATCTTAAATTGAAAGCGTACAAAATACAGCATGTGCAAGAACTGAAGCCGCTTTATCATGCGACATCGATTAGCTCTGGGGCACAAATATTGTTCAGCGATGAGGCCCATTTCTGGCACAATTCCATTTCGTCCAGAAGAAAATAAAACTTTGGTGTGGTTTGTGAGCCAGTGGCATTATCGGTCCATATTTCTTCAAAAATTATGCCGGAGAGAACGTAACAGTCAATGTATATGATATATTTTTTCTTTTACATCTATCACTTTATTAAAATTATACTTATCTACATGTGTATATACCTTAAAGTCCTCATAATTTCACTTTACTTCAAATAAAACTCTCGCCTCTCGTTTTAGTGTCTTTCCATTAGCATTCTGCGGTAGGCGATCGATGAAAATTACTCCAGCGTGCAGTTGCTTGTGATCTAATGGCAAGCGTTTCCTTACATGATCCTTTATCTGCTCTATCGTAAGTTCGGCACCTTGACGAAGCACCACTATTGCACCGGCCGCATCTCCATGCCTCTCGTCATACACACCAACCACACACACATCCTCCACCTCTGGCAACTCGTTGATCACCTGCTCTATTTCGCTTGGCCAATATTGCATACCGTCATATTTGATTATATCCTTTTTGCGATCGACTATATAAAGCAACTGATTATCATCGAAATAGCTGAGATCCCCTGTATGTAACCAGCCATCTGAATCTTGCACACGTTTCGTCTCAATGGGATTACCATAATATCCACTCCAAGTATGCCCAGTATTCACCAAAAGCTCACCCACTTTGTTCGGTGGCAAATTATTACCTTCATCGTCAACAATACGCGCCTTAACGCCAGAAACTAGTTTTCCTACAGAGGTGGGATATTTTTCATCCGAGTTTAACGATAAAAAGCCCGACTCGGTCATGGCGTAAACAAAAATTACTTTGCCGTTTACAAGTAAATCTCTCAACTTTTGTAAAGTCGATTGACTAATGCAGCCACCCCCTACAAGAAAAGTCCGAACAGACCGCAAGTTATCTATGGTGGCTTCTGGGCAAGCGACCAAAGCGGAAACATGACGTGGTGCAGCAAGTGCGTAAGTGATTTTGTATTTCTTCACCAGCGCAATCATATATTCGGGGGAGTAGGGCTTATTGGTAATTACACGTTTACAACTCTTGGACGCAGAGAGTAAGGTGAAGAAAACACCAGATATCCAGTCCAAACTGCTGTTCGAAAAGATGACATCTTCACTGGTTACGCATCTAAAGAAATAATGTTACACCGTTATTCTACACATGTAAAAAGACAAATATTTTCTTAAGAACTTGGACTTACAATGGATCAATATTCAATATATGCTTTGACACACATACACACTTGGGAACACCCGTTGTGCCGGATGAACAAAGTATTGCTACTGTCTGATCGCCGCCCAACACGAAGGGCTCAGGCCTTTAAAGAGTTATAGGTCAGACAGATCTTAAGGTCAGCTTGAAAATTCAATCTGCACTTACTTATAAAGATCTTCATTTGGCATGGGACTCAACAAGTCTTCAACTGTACCAACGCCCCCAATATGTCCGGTGAGCGTATAGAATAATGGATTCAACGAACTGGTGGCTTCATGTAATTTCTCATAATATTCGCCGTCGCAAAATATTATTTTCGGTTTGGTGATTTGAAAGACGTGACGAATTGTATCTGCGAAGAATAAATATTTAGAACTACATGCTTATTCTAAGCAACTGTAAAGCTTTTCCGTTACCTTTATCCAAACCCCAGTTTACGGCATGGAAGGGCGTACAGTTCATAAAGCAGCCGACCGCCACCGAGCTTGTATATGTGCTGTTTTTTGCCACAATTCCGATGACATCATTGTGTCGTAGACCCATTTTCTTAAAATGTAGCGCCAGACGTGTAGACCAGGTTAAGAGTTCACGATTGGTAACTTCGCGGCCATCAATATCCGACACCTTAAGAAATAAAAGGATTAGAGTCAAGTGATCCAGGAAAATTTCGCAAAATCGCCGATTTTTAAAATTAGCAGTTCATTAGAAGGGGGACCAGACATACATATACCCCTTAATATAAATATTTCGTCAAAATTATTTTTTGTTAAAATTATAAAGGTTGAAGAGAACGATAAAATTTTAAATCAATTTTCTCAGAAACTGGAGATAAATCCGTGGAATGTTGTGAAGTCAAAGAGAAATGTCGTGCTATATTATAAATATTTTTTCATGTTCCTTTTGTTTAAATAATAATATTTTACATAATTTTTTGTTAAACAATCGAAATTTTTTAAGTGTTCTTCACGCTAAAAATGATGAAGAGTATGTGATATAACGCGGAAAATATTCGCCTTTAATAAACTGTAAAAACAAATTTTGTTCATTCATATTATTCCAAAGATATTAAATTTTGTGTTCCCCTACGCTCTTAAAACGTATGGCACATTCATCGTTGCGCAGTGCGCTCGTAAGTTCCCGACATCTGTGCCGCAAGAAAAGCATAAGCGCATTGCGCAACGTCAACGTCTATTGAAAGCAAAAGCGATCTACAAGGCGCCGGTCAGAATACATATATAACCGCCTCGAAGTTAAGTCCAGCCTGAAGGAAGAAGAGGTGAAACGACTGGCTTGGGCTAGAAAAGAGTTGAAAAATGGCCGGGCACACTTCGCCACTCGTAATCGTTGTAATGCCTCGGACCCAGCCTATGCTAATCGTGTTGCACATTTCTGGAAAGAGGCATCACCCAACGAACAATAAAGTTAAGGCACCCTCGAAAAAGAAGAAATGCAAAGACTTAGCCGGGAGGCTAGACGTCAAGATGCGGACAACAAACCGAGAACACCTAATGTAGCGGTAGCCAGTGAGATTACGAAGTAGCACTTGACCGTCGCGTTCATAGATCACAGTAACACGCTGGGACAAACGTCACAGGAGTGGTGGAAAATTTTGGAAATGAAGCTATTGGAAGCCCTCTACCCTCCTGCATCAAAGGCAAAATCCGGACGTACCATCTAGCGACTGGAGGATATTAAACGTGACGAAATCACGAAGATGGAGGCCAGATCTACATCCTCCGAATCAATAAGATCACCGAGGATCTTCTGCGAGGTTCGGGAAGATGACGTGGGACATCGGAAGCGTGTTTCTTTGCCACAAGAAGCGCCACGCCGTCGAACGGCAACAAAAACACGCCGGAGACGAGTGAAGTAGAAAAGGATATCGGAATAGAAGACATCATATCTACTTCACTTGTCCTATAAGAGATGGAGGTGAGAGCAAAACCCAGTCAACAGCCTGATGGTCCTAAACCAAGAGCTGAAGATATTCCAGTTGAATCTGCACAAGAGTAAGATCGCCACGACCTTTCTCAGTCTATTGAAGTGGTACATGGCTTTAGTCAAGGAACATTGGTTTGCATCGGGTTAATGTTATCGCTGGGCTGAAGTCACATTATTATACGACATACACCCCGAACGTTATTAACAAGGTACTTAAGATCAGCGATATTGGTTAAGAAAAATCTATATTTTGATTACAGTCTTTCCACAGATGAAAACAATCGAGGCCTCAGAATCTGTTAAGATTCGCGTCAATCATATCCTAAACGATGACTACTCCTCTTGGACTTGGACCAAACTGGTCTATGCGTGGCTTATTGGCCTACCAGTTTAATCTAACCTAACCTAACCTACCCCGTATTTCGTCCAGACAACATCGACTCCCAACCTTCATCCAATCCTCGTTTAAGAAGCGCCAGGCAACTAAATTGAAACATTACATCTATCAATTCAATTAATGCTTCGACTGGTATAATTTAGATATCAGTCGTCCTATTATCTGGACATACCCCGGATACTTTGTAAGACATCTATTCCAAGTAAAACTGCTGGCCTAAGATTCACAAAAACTTATAAGCATCAACAAGAAGCCTTAGAGGATTGTCCTTTTCCATTTTTACTAAATATTTATATTTGAAACTTAATTTGTAATTGCGCAATAATGGTGTACGAAACTTTCGGCAACGTTTTTGTACAGCTGATAGATAGAAAATTTTTGTAAGCCAATGGCATTAAAATTCCCATAACAATTCACACTCCTCCAATACTATCTAGTTTCTTTAATAGCGCAACATTGATATGATCTCCCAAGTTGGTCGAATACGAAGCTGGACACAAGCCTGATGAGGTAGTGCATAACTAAATAGGTCCTAAATAGATCATTTGTTTTTACCGCCAACTCTTCCTGTAAAGTTTTGGAATCAGAACATCACCTAATGCAAAATAAGATATTTTTTTTCTCGTGAAGTTTAAATAATTTTTCCACAGTCCTGTTTTGGATATAGCACCAGATTGTACAGTACTACGTATGCTGCATACGACAATAAGTCACTTCAAATCGTTGATCACAGTGTTGCATGTGTACCCATCACTATTTAGCAAACCCATCTTTTCCATTCCCACATTCCAACTCGACATAATTTCATCAACCAACTTATGGAGTCTTCTAATTCCTATCACTAAACAAAGGCAGAGAACGACACCAAGCAAAAATAAGCCGAAATTTCTATTGCAAATTAAACCGTTATCTCATCATTATCGTTAACCACAGACTCAATTCATAAAAATTCGTATTTATTGTCACACCAAAACATTTTTAGAACTGCACTCACTTGACAAACTTTGCTTGGATAATTCTTCAAATTTCTATAAATAATATGTCCCACAGAGCAATTAGAATCGTGAAATAACGGATAGTTCGGACCAGACCACACGCGCTCCTTATTATTGTAAGAACATTCTGAGGACTCCATAATTCATCAACGACTAATTTCTTCCACCGGCAATTGCAAGCACAAGCGGTATTAAATTAACTAAATCCTAAACAATTTGCTACTTCCTTAAATACTCTCCAAATGCTAACAAAGCTTAAAAGCTTTGCAAAGCAACCTAGCGTTTGTTACTACTAAGCACTTATGCACTGGTTTGCAACCCACTGCTGATATGATTTAAAGCGCAATTTTTCAAAAACTAACAGCTTTTAGCCACATGATTGACACACAAAATGTTTCTGAAATGCTTTGCATGGGTTTTCGCTCTCCAATTAGTCTCAATTCATAAAAATATCAGAATGCGCCCCGCAAAATGTGAAAGAAGCGCGGCCAAAATCTTTCGTAGAGTGGTAGCGGCGTATTGTATATTGTTAGTGTTCAATATCATTTTTGCACTGCGAAATTTCTGCTGATAAGCACTAATATTAGCATATGCATGTAGGCGATACATACCTATATGACCTAAATATATTTATTAATTATATAGTAGAGTAAGTATGTTTGCCGCAGTTTTATTGGCACTTTTAAATTTTCTAAAGCACCTTGCCTCAGATAGCTTTGTTCAAATAAGTGTTGTTTCTAATACCTAAAACCAGTCGAGACAAATACAGCGTTGTGAAGTATAGAAACCCGGGAGACTGTCTACCCGCCAGGCTGTCTGCGCGAGCAGTAACTTGACTTTAAGATTTTGTTCGAACCTAAACACTGACAATAGCTAAATTTTCTTCGCGCTGGCACAAAAATTACACTTCAGAATATTAAAATAAATATCCTTGGTCATGTTGCATTCAACAAATTGAATGGTTCCCATAGACCCCTAAAGCATAACTGAACCATCAGCATGTTTCTCTGTTATAACTAAATTTTTACTTCGTAGCTCCATGTTTGACTTCTTCCACACAATTTGTTGTTCATCAACTCCCCAAATGTTAATATTTGTTTCGTCAGTGAACATTGCACTTTTCCAGTATCTTAAAAGCTTATCAAAGTGAACTTTCGCGAGTTCAAGGCGTTTTTACTTATTTACGCTAAAGATAAATGGCTTTTTATGTGCTATCCGCCCACACAAATAATTTTTGCCAAGAACACGATGAACTGTTTCAGCTGACAATTTCTCTACTTCAACACTATTCCTGAACGGCACTTTACTTGATAAGTATTAACAAATTAACTTTTACATTTCATATATACATTTTGTTACATGGTTTCGTCTGTTCAAATAATGTGTTTAAATTGTCATCGTCCATGGCTCTGCATACTTATAGCAGAGAGGAGATGATGAGTGACTTGTAGAGTTTGGACTTTGTTCTTCGAGAGAGCACTTTTCTTCTCAATTGCCTGAAGTAGCACCTGTTGGCAAGAGTTATGCTGCTTTGGATTTCGAGACTAACGTTGTTGTTGGTGTTTATGCTGTTTCCAAGTTGGACGAAATTATCTGCAACATCGAAGTTTGTTGGAATATAAATGAGTTTAATATTGCCGCTTCCTAAATGCTGCCGTTTTAACTTTTTTCATTTTTACTAGGTGATTATGAGTTATTCAAGCCCACTTTCATCAAGATTACTAGCCCAATCTGCGTCTCAGTTTCTGGTGAGATCTTTTACTTCTCTGTTTCACACAATACCGCTGTTAATTTAACTTTTAGATAACGCATTATAAGTTTAACAGCAACCCAGCGCGTTTTTCTGGGTTTGTAGAAAAACGACTCAACGACACATTTCATTACTCAGCCGTTGATTTAAGTCGTTTTGTGTTGTAACCGAATTTCTGCTAGACGTTCTACATATATCGGAGGTACCAGAGATATACATATTGCGATTATTATTTCCATAGTGCTCTTTTTAGTATCTCTAATATCATGCATACCAACTACTTTTCACCAAGAACTTTCATGAGAAATTCTGATGAAAGTTGTTTCTTTAACGTGTTCATACTTTTCTCGGAGCATCTTCAACATCGAATTACTCTTAACTTTGTAATAAAAACGTTGGTCTACATTACTTCATGGCAAACTCAAGGTGTCCTCTTTTTTACTGGCGTAGACACCGCTTACGCGATTATAGTCGAGTTAACAAACAGCGCGCCAGTCGTTTCTTCTCTTCGCTACGTGGCGCCAATGGAATATCCGAAGCGAAGCCAGGTTCTTCTCCACTTGGTCCTTTCAACGGAGTGGAGGTCTTCCTCTTCCTGCTGCCCCCGGCGGGTACTGCGTCGAATACTTTCAGAGCTGGAGTGTTTTCGTCCATCCGGACAACATGGCCTAGCCAGCGCAGCCGCTGTCTTTTAATTCGCTGAGCTATGTCAATCTCGTCGTACATCTCGTACAGCTCATCGTTCCATCGAATTCAATATTCACAGTGGCCAATGCGCAAAGGACCATAATTCTTTCGCAGAACTTTTCTCTCGAAAACTCGTAACATCGACTCATAGGTTGTTGTCATCGTCCAAGCCTTTGCACCATATAGCACGACGGGAATAATGAGTGACTTACAGAGTTTGGCTTTTGTTCGTCGAGAGAGGACTTTACTTTTCAATTGCCTCCTCAGTCCGAAGTAGCACCTGTTGGCAAGAGTAATCCTGCGTTGGATTTCCAGGCTGACATTGTTGGTGGTATTAATATTACTGGTTCCTAAATAGACGAAATTATCTAGAACCTCAAAGTTATGACTGTCAACAGTGACGTGAGTGCCAAGTCGCGAGTGGGACGACTGTTTGTTTGATGACAGGAGATATTTCGTCTTGCCCTCGTTCACTGCCAGACCCATTTGCGTTGCTTCCTTGTCCAGTCTGGAGAAAGCAGAACTAACGGCGCGGGTGTTGATCATATCAATATCATCGGCATATCCAGCAGCTGTACACTCTTATAAAAGGTTGTACTCTCGAATAATTTTCTCCAGCAGCAGATTGAAGAAGTCGCACGATAGGGAGTCGCCTTGTCTGAAACCTCGTTTGGTATCGAACGGCTCGGAGCTTTGGGTGTTGCTCAACGTCAGTTTACACATCCATGTTAGTTTTGTGAGGATACCAAATTCAGACATCGTGGCATAGAGGCAGCTCCTTTTCGTGCTGTCGAAAGCAGCTTTGAAATCGACGAAGAGGTGGTGTGTGTTGATTCTCCTTTCACGGGTATTTTCCAAGATTTGGCGCATGGTAAATATCTGGTCGGTTGTTGATTTGCCGGGTCTAAAGCCACATTGATAAGATCCGCTCAGTTTGTTGATGGTGGGCTTTAATCTTTCACACAATACGCACGATAGAACCTAATACGCGATGCTGAGGAGGCTTATCCCACGATGGTTGGCGCAGATTGTGGGGTCTTCCTTTTTATGGATTGGGCGTAGCACACTTAAATTCCAATCGTTGGGCATGCTTTCGTCCGACCATATTTTGCAAAGAAGCTGATGCATGCTCCTTATCAGCTCTTCGCCGCCGTGTTTGAATAGCTCGGCCGGCAATCCGTCGGCTCCTGCCGCTTTGTTGTTCTTCAGGCCGATAATTGCTATTCGATCCTCTTCATGGTAGGAAAATGGAATGTCTGCTCCATCGTCATAGATTGGGGAATCGGGTTCGCCTTCTCCTGGCGTTATACTTTCACCATCATTCAGCAGGCTAGAGAAGTATTCCCTCCAAAATTTTAGTATGCTTTGGACATCGATCACTAGATCACCTTTGGGGTTGCTACAAGAGTATGCTCCGGTCTTGAAACCTTCTGCTAGCCACCGCATATTTTCGTAGAATTTTCAAGCATCAGCCCTGCCGGCCATCTTATCAAGCTCTTCGTACTCACGCATTTCGGCCTCTTTCTTTTTCTGTCTACAAATGCGTCTCGCTTCCCTCTTCAACTCTCGGTATCTATCCCATCCCGCACGTGTTGTGGTCGATCGTAACTTTGCGAGGTATGCAGTATTTTTTCTCTCCACTGCGACACGACACTCCTCGTCGTACCAGCTGTTCTTTTGCATTTTCCAAAAACCAATGGTTTCGGTTGCAGCTGTACGTAAGGAGTTTGAAATGCCGTCCCACAGTTCCTTTTTACAGAGTTGTTGACGAGTGCTCTCAAAGAGAAGGAGTGCATGTCGAGTAGAAAATCGATCTGCTATCTGTTCTGATTGCAGTTTCTTGACGTCGAATCTTCCTTGTTTTTGTTGACGTGCGTTTTTTACCGCACAGGCGCGTGTGAATCTTGGCTACAACAATATAGTGGTCCGAGTCGATGTTAGGATCTCGAAGCGCACGCACATCTAAAACACTGGAGACGTGTCTTCCATCTATCACTACATGATCGATCTGGTTGGTGGTTTTTCGATCCGGAGACAGCCAGGTAGCTTGATGTATCTTCTTATGCTGGAATCTAGTACCACAGATAACCATATTTCGGGCCCCGGCGAAGTCGATCAGCCTCAACCCATTTGGGGATGTTTCGTTGTGAAGGCTGAATTTACCGACCGTACTTTCGCTCCAAGCGCCCATAGAAGGCTTTGGTCACATCGTCCTTCTTGTTGAAGAAATTTGTTTTGATGCGGATTGCGGCTAGCTATTCATTCACTGGAGTGAATGATAGTACTCGGCGACGGAGTCTCTCTCTCACCACGAATCGCACACCAAACGTGCGCTCCTTTATACGACCACTAAAGTAAATGCCACAAGGACCCACTCGTCTCTGTCCTTGTTCCGTCCATCGTATTTCTTGGACGGCGGTGATGTCAGCCTTTATTTTCACGAGGTCATCAACCAGCTGGGCAGCGGCACCTTTCCAATTAAGGAACCGGATATTCCAGGTGCATACTCTTCGAGGCTTGTTGTTCCTTTTCATTGGTGTGCTTTTTTTACGTTGTTGGTCCCACACCCAGCGCAAAACCCTGCTTCGCCTTCTCATTTTAGCTCGCCTTCAAACGGATGTCCTTAGGCTACCCAGAAGAGCAGAGAACTTTCCTCACTTACGTGAACTTCTACTCATGACTAATTCCTCCGTTTTCTTCTGTTAGAAGTCCGAAAAAAGTGGATTTTTCAAAAGTTTTCCTGAGCAAGCTTTCAAAGTTATTGATCCAAAAACTTGTACACATATTGTGATATTTTGTAACTGTATTTTAAGACTAAATATTATTAAAAATATTTATTCGCAAAGGAACTACAGGAGACCTCCGAGAGCTCCTCTAAATACGTTTTGTGGTGACCACTATATCTCTGAACTGAAAAATATATTTAAGAAGCTCGTGGTATTTTTTAGACTAATCGGCTTTTCGAGTAATGTTGGTCACTGACTTTAAAAACACTATTTTGAGAAAAAGATGTTTAACGTTTGGAATGCAATCACTCTGAAACGCCTTTTCAAATAACTTCAAAAATTTTCTCCGGAACGATGTGAATTTTGCTGTGTGTATTCTCAAATATATGTACATTTAGAAAATAAAAAAAAAATATACATATATTTTTTGAGAAAATCCTAAATGTATTTAACCCCTTAACTTCAGCAGAACTTTGTTAAATTACTCATTTCATAATTGGTTGGACTATTCATCAAAACCATCACGTTGCAACATATAGGTTTTTACATTTAACTCGGCATTGGGAAATGTTCTCACAGCGTTCATTTAATGTACTTAAAAGTCGTTCCGAGCAGCTAACGCAACAGAAAACGTAATGAAGTGTACGAGCTACAGCCTTCCTTTTTTCATAATCAACAGCTTTTTTTTTTTGATTATACTTATATCCTTTAATCACTAATCTGGCTTTATGCTGTGTTCCCACACCATTACCGTTCATTTTTGTGTTAAACGTCCACCTAAATTTTATGGCTCTCTTATATATAACAGGTATACATATAACAGGTATTATAATTTTACTAAATGACATGTTTTGTTCAAAAGAAAAGGTATATTTCAGGTAAAATCATAGCCATCCTCTTGGCGGCGACTCTCACTCTCATGCATTCAACTGATTTATAATCCAGTTTCTTTCGCTTTTCCCATGTCACATGGATCATGGTTTTGCAACCAAACATTTTTAAACTCTTCAAGTTATGTAGATTTTTTTACCAGTCCACATTTCATAGAAACTTTTTGCGTGTGACCTGAATGGAACTCTACTTAAGGGGGTATTCTGGTCTAGGATTTTGAAAAAATCGATTATTTTTGCAAATTTTGAATGTTTAGACTTGGATTTAGATCTTGGCAGGATTTTTCAAAATTCGACTATTTTCGGAGGTACAGCCGATTTTGTGACGTGGCGTCCGTGTTCACTAGAACTGTCTCCTAAACTTTAAACGCGTTTTTCTCGAAACTACTTTTTTTGAGATGTTTGACATGATATCACAAGTTCTACTGAACCGATTTCTTTGAAATGTGGTACATATCTTCCTTACACAATGCTCTAACGTGTCTGTCGTGGATTTCCAAAAATTTCGATTTGAAGTATTTTTAAAAAATTCGAAAAGTTGTAAAAATCGGTTCAACAAATATTTTTTTTCAAGAAGGCAATTTCTTTTTTTTTGTTTTTTGTTTTGTTTTTTTTACATGGTCACCCCGATAACGACATCCTTACTCATTAGTATGAACCTTCTTGTTTTTTTGTGTTTTAGATCTCTACAAGGGTTGAAATCACGTCAACCAGGACGCACCGTTTTTGTTAAAGCACCCACTCCACCGGCCTGTATCTCGACGAATTTTGATCTTTTTTCTTGCAAAACATGTTGTGTTTGCATTCATGAGAAATACCTACGTTGCCACATATTTCAAAAATTTTTCCGCTGACTATTTTTTTTTTCATTCATATAGATTATTTATTTTCGCTGGTTGGAGCTGAAGTTCTAGTTTTATTCGTCGCATCGGGTCATGCTATACCTTTTTGGAAAGCTCATTTCACGCGTTAACATTTGTTTGATTGATTGTCGTTTCTTTTTAATCGTTCGTGAGTTATAGCGTCGGAAACATGGAGCAAAATAAAGAGAAAATACGGCATATTTACAGTACTACTACGATAAAGGCAAAAATGCATCTCAAGCCGCCAATCAAATTTGTGCAGTTTATGGACCCGATACAGTTTCCATTTCCCCGCACAATGATGGTTTCAACGTTTTCGTTCTGGTGTAGAGGTGGTCGAAGATACGCCACGCTCCGGAAGCCCTGTCGTCGAAAATTGCGATAAAATCGCTTAATTGGTCGAAAGAGACCGGCATAGTAGCAGCCGTAGCATCGGTCAAGAGCTGGGCATGAATCATCAAAAATTTATTTCAGTTTCAATAAAAAAAAATTCAATAAAAATACCGCAATACTTTTTATATTATTTAATAAATATAGATAGAGATAAATTATACAATTTCTTTGTGCACTGGCGGTTTCCGGCCGCCCTTCCAAAAAGTAACCCTGATTGGTGCAACACCGGCGTGCTCCGGGTTCTTTTATGTCAAACTTTTATCTGCACTAAATAATAATAACATCCATCCGTACTATCAATTCTCGACGCCAAAAGAATCCTAATAAAGCCCACAACTGAATCAAGCAACATGTACTGCACTCTTTCTACGATTGTTCTTCATAATCCTTCAGTAACGCCGTTTTGCTCGAGTCTTTACACTGTACCACACTGATTTTCAATAAGTTTTTAGAATTTTGCAAATTCATCAAACACTTCTGATTCGTTCTTAATAGGCCAACACATGTGAAAAATTGTCAACGAATGTCAACACAAAACAAGCACAAGAAAGCGAACGAGTGATCCAAGTAGAAGTACTTTTTTCAATAGCTATTATTTTGACTAATCACACGTGAATCGTGTCGAGCTGTAATGTTATTTTTGTTCAGCATTGTTTGTCATTTCATCATGGACAACATTTACACAACGTTTACAAATCATTTAACTTTATTACGAAAGTTCGCGTTCTATAAAGAAAATGTTTGGCGCGCTTCGGTCGACTTATGGTCAACATAATCGGCCCACTGAGCGTACTAAATATTATTCGACCAAATAGACCACGTCAACATGCAGTGAAGAGAATATAGCAGCCGTAGCTGAGAGTATACATAAAGACCATTGAAAGTCGGACTGATGTATTTTACGTCGAGATCTTAAATTGAAAGCGTACAAAATACAGCATGTGCAAGAACTGAAGCCGCTTGACCTTATCATACGACATCGCTTAGCTCTATAGGTTCTTGGGCCCAAATATTGTTCAGCGATGAGGCCCATTTCTGGCACAATGCCATTTCGTCCAGAAGAAAATAAAACTTTGGTGCGGTTTGTGAGCCAGTGGCATTATCGGTCCATATTTCTTCAAAAATTATGCCGGTGAGAACGTAACAGTCAATGTATATAATATATATTTTCTTTTACATCTATCACTTTATTAAAATTATACTTATGTACACATGTATATACCTTAAAGTCCTCATAATTTCACTTAACTTCAAATAAAACTTTCGCCTCTCGTTTTAATGTCTTTCCATTGGCATTTTGCGGTAGGCGATCGATGAAAATTACTCCAGCATGCAGTTGCTTGTGATCTAACGGCAAGCGTTTTCGTACATGATCCTTTATCTGCTCTATCGTAAGTTCGGCACCTTGACGAAGCACCACTATTGCACCGGCCGCATCTCCATGCCTCTCGTCATACACACCAACCACACACACATCCTCCACCTCCGGCAACTCGTTGATCACCTGCTCTATTTCACCTGGCCAATATTGCATACCGTCATATTTGATTATATCCTTTTTGCGATCGACTATATAAAGCAAATGATTATCATCGAAATAACCGAGATCCCCAGTATGTAACCAGCCATCTGAATCTTGTACACGTTTCGTCTCAATGGGATTACCATAATATCCTTTCCAAGTATGTCCCTTATTCACTAAAATCTCACCGACTTTGTTCGGTGGCAAATTATTACCCTCATCGTCAACGATACACGCCTTAACGCCAGAAGCTAATTTTCCTACAGACGTGGGATATTTTTCATCCGAATTCAACGATATAAAGCCAGACTCGGTACAGCCATAACCATAAATCAATTTGCCGTTTTCAAGTAAGCCCCTCAATTGTTGTAAAGTCGATTGACTAATGGAGCCACCCCCAACTAAGAAAGACCGTATGGAGCGCAAGTTATCTATGGTGGCGGCTGGGCAAGCGACCAAAGCGGAAACATAACGTGGTGGAGCAAATATGTAAGTGATTTTGTATTTTTTAACCAGCGCTAACATATGTTCGGGGGAATAGGGCTTATTGGTAATTACACGTTTACAACTCTTGGACGCAGAGAGTAAGGTGAAGAAAACACCAGATATCCAGTCTAAACTGCTGTTCGAGAAGATGACATCTTCGCTGGTTACGCATCTAAAGAAATAGTGTTGTAACGTCTGAATATAGACTATTTTCTTAAGTTCTTGGACTTACAATTCATCAATGTTTAGCGTATGTCTTGACACGCATACACACTTGGGAACACCCGTTGTGCCGGATGAACAAAGTATTGCTATTGTCTGCTCACCACCCAAGACGAGGGCCTCAGGCCTGTAAAGAGTTATAAGTCAGATAAGTCTTAAATTGTACTTGAAAGTTTAATCTGCACTTACTTATAAAGATCTTCATTTGGCATGGGACTCAACAGGTCTTCAACTGTACCAACTCCTTCAATATGTTCGGTAAGCGTATAGAGTAATGGATTCAACGAACTGGTGGCTTCATGTAATTTCTCATAATATTCACCATCACAAAATATTATTTTCGGTTTGGTGATGTGGAAGACGTCACGAATTGTATCTACAAAAAATAAATATGTAGAATTATATGCTTACTCTTAAGAAAGCGCAAAAATCTTTCGGTACCTTTATCCAAACCCGAGTTTACGGCATGGAAGGGCGTACAGTTCATAAAACAGCCAACAGCAACCGAGCTTGTATAGGTGCTGTTTTTTGCCACAATTCCGATGACATCATTGTGTCGTAGACCCATTTTCTTAAAATACAGCGCCAGACGTGTAGACCAGGTTAGCAGTTCACGATTGGTAACTTCGCGGCCATCAATATCCGACACCTTAAGAAATAAAGTATTAAAGAAAGATCTATAATGCTGTCTTAACCGAAGTAAGTACAGTAGATGCTCACAAATTAGAACTCTCAGAAATTAGAACATCCAGAAGTTAGAACCACAGTTTTTAATGCATTGGACGCTCTGAAATTAGAACTTGAAGTTCTAGCTGATGGCAGATTTGAGATTCTAATTTCTGAGAGTTTTTTTTTGCTTAACATAAGGGAATTCCCATTCTTAGTTTTTATTTTACTGAACAAAGGTAAAATTTAATTCATTTTTAGTTTTTGTTTTGCCATATTTTTGGTATTTTTGTCATTCGTAGGTGAAATTTGATACGCGTGGACATATTTTACTAGACTCTACCGAAAAAAAAATAACTTACTAAAAATGTCAAATAAACGTAAAAAACCCACTTTATCTTTGGAAACCAAAGTAAAGATATTGGAAAAGCTGGACAAAGGAGTTCAAGGAAATCATCTAGCGCTAGATTTCAAGGTGAGCAAATCTGCCATCATCTGTATTAAGTCAAATAGATCATCCATATTAAATGCTGTTTCCAATACTTATCAGAAAGCATCAAATAAAACTATGCATAGTGCCGAATATCCGAAAATGGAAAGTCATCTTTATAAGTGGGTTTTAAAACAACGTGAAAGGAAGGAAGATAAAAATAAAAATGCACTCCGTGCAAGCGATGTCCATAAATGTTACTAAATTTAAAAAGCAACACGGCATTCGTTTTTTAAAAATTGGTGGCGAAATTCTTTCTAGTGACATTGCTTCGATCACTCCATTTATTCACAGATTCCATGCAAAGGTCACTGAGATGGGGTTAATGGAGTCGCAATTATATAATGTGGACGAAACCGGATTATTTTATCGTTGCCTACCAGATTAAACATATGTCGCTGCTTATGAAAAAAGTGCGCCTGGATACAAAATTCAAAAAGTACGAATTTCAATTTTACTTGGTTCAATGGTTCACAAATTAGTGACGCTATTATTGGAAAAATCAGGTCGAAAATCCCAGGTGATTCAACGGTTTTAATAATCCATTACAACTTTTCCAAATGCTTGGATGACGTCTCGGATCTCTCATGATTGCTTTTATAAGATATTTATTAATGAAGTAATAAGAAATAGTTTTGCTTTTAATTTCTTTAATTTTAATTTTTTTTTTTTTTTGTTTACAGGTCATCCAGTTTTCTCAAAAGAATAACTTGCCTCCGAAGGCTCTTTTGCTTATTGATAACTGCTCCGCGCATGCACCAATTGAGCATCTTCAAAGCAAAGATGGCAACATATTTGCATATTTCTTGCCGCCAAATGTGACAACAGTTGTGCAACTAATATGTAGATCAAAATCCCATAAAGTTAACAAAACTGGTTTACAGAAGTAAGTTATTAGCTGAAGGTGGTGCACTGAATAGTCTGTTGAAATCCCATTCCATCCGAAAGGTAATGATATTTCTGAAACAAGCTTGGGATGAGATAACTCAAAAAGTGATGAGGTTTGTTAAATTGGGACTCTGACCAGTTTCATGTGTATTGATGACACCGAGCGGTGTAGTAGCGGTGATGAGTTTTCTAATAGCAGTGAAGACGATGTTGTTGATGACACACCAGTTATTTCAAATGCCATAGCTGTTGAAAGCGTTAACAATTTAATAAATTTGTGCAAAAAGAATTAATTGTCTTCCAGTAAGCACATAGCCAATCTTTTGGCCCCCCGTAACCATATTGTTATATCGGATTTAAAGTAACGAAAAAAAAAAAAGAAACAAATATTACCAATTATATGTCAAACAAAAACTAATTTTGAACTGAGCCCTTATCCTGAATTTTAAATTAATTTCTAAAATTTTAAGTTGTTTTTTTATATTTATATTTATATTTATTATTTTATATTTATATTTTTATTTTATATGAATTCAGTATTACCTTCATTCATTCATGCTTAATTCGTTGGAAACTTTCTTCCGAAAGCAACCGATATGACAGCTATAAATAATCTTTGGGCCAGTATAACTGAGAAGAAATATACGAAAAAATTACCACTAGGAACTGCGTTAGAATTACTAGGAATAGTAGATGAGTAGAGTAAACCGGTCGCCAAAAACCGATTCTGCAGAAGAGAAAGTGACTTACATGAAGTGGATATTTATAACTTCTTCGGGTAATGCGTGGGGAGATTCAAAACGCAAAATAGTAAAAAACGCCATAAAAACTTTTGTAGGTCAGTCTTAACAGGCGTTGTTCAAACCCTAGGTATTTTTCAGATATTAGCAAATATTTTATCTGCGTTTGACAAGTATCCATTAGTGATCAAAATCGAATAATTATACCCCATACAGAGTGCAGAGTATATTAAGTTTTAATCGATTTAGTCATATCTGTCTGTATATACCATACCCGCCAATCTGTGAATTTTATACCAAAAATTTTGCATATTTTCTTTTCTCCTCAAAAAACTGCCGATTTAGCCGAGGCGCAGATATTGAAATTGAAGCTGTCATTCAAACCGAAAATTGTCAAATTTTTTCCAAACAAGAACAACTTTTTAATTTGACCAGATATTTGCACGAAATTCGTAATCGATTATTGTCTAGGGACTTTCAAAATAATTTTCAGATCGTGATTGAAATAAAGTTTCGGTTTGAAGAACTTTTTTTTTATTTTATTAAAGCTTTGCAACCGAAATTATTGACTGTTTTTTACTAACAAATATTGCATATTTTGTCCAGCCAATAACGAACTGTTACAGTTCTCAATTACTCGTTCAAGGTACAAAACTCCCAACATTCATTCAATCCTCTGCTCATCCCCGTGTGAGAAGTGAGAGAAAATATCATATCTATCAATTCAATTATTGCTTCGGATGGCATAATTAGGAAAACCCTCGTCTTCTAAAAACCTCACGTACTGGTACTTGGGTGAGAAGCTTACTACAATATTTATTATCAATATGCCACTTTATAAGAACAAACGAGAGCGGAGATTCAAGAAAATAATCTAGCGAACAATCAGCAAAACAAAATTAGCATCAACATGTTAGAAGATTAGTATTAATAACACTGTTAGACACATAATTTGTGACATGAAAATTCTTAGGTGTTTCTAAGGCAGTTTGCTACCTTGAAGTCAAATCTGAAAACAGAATTTTTTTATCAGCCACAGATATTATGCAACCTGCGGCATTCGATTTTACAATACTACTGCGATCAAATTAAAATGTAAGTTGAATTCTCCGACTTTTACTATGTCTGAATTTATTGAACAAAGAAGTGTGGTAATGCACCAAATCATACTGCTTTGGTTATTCGTGATCATTTCGCGACATTTTCAACTAATATCGTACCACGACAACCGCATTCGCCTAATTTACCTTCGTGTAACTTCTGGCTATAAGAGAAAATTCACACGACCACTCCGAGCAGTGGCCAGTACGTCAGTCACTCCAAGAGTCAGAGGCAAAAATTGGAATTGACATTGATATCATCGGCCTTAACACCCGCGCCGTTAGTTCTGCTTTCTCCAGACTGGACAAGGAAGCAAAAGAAATGGGTCTGGCAGTGAACGAGGGCAAGACGAAATATCTCCTGTCATCAAACAAACAGTCGTCGCACTCGCGACTTGGCACTCACGTCACTGTTGACAGTCATACCTTTGTAGTTGTAGTAGATAATTTCGTTTATCTTGGAACCAGCGTAAACACCACCAACAATGTCAGCCTAGAAATACAACGCAGGATAACTCTTGCCAACAGGTGCTACTTCGGACTAAGTAGGCAATTGAGAAGCAAAGTCCTCTCTCGACAAACAAAAACCAAACCCTATAAGTCACTCATAATTCCCGTCCTGCTATATATATGAGAAAGGTTCTGCAAAAGATTTATGGTCCTTTGCGCATTGGCCACAGCGAATATCGCATTCGATGGAACGATGAGCTGTACGAGATATACGACAACATTGACATAGTTCAGCGCATTAAAAGACAGCGGCTACGCTGGCTAGGTCATGTTGTACGGATGGATGAAAACACTCCAGCTCTGAAAGTATTCGACGCAGTACCCGCCGCGGGAAGCAGAGGAAGAGGAAGACCTCCACTCCGTTAGAAGGACCAAGTGGAGAAGGACCTGGCCTCGCTTGGAATGTCCAATTGGCGCCAAGTAGCGAAGAGAAGAAACGACTGGCGCGCTGTTGTTGACTCGGCTATAATCGCGTAAGCGGTGTCTACGCCAGTAAAGAAGAAGAAGTGGCAAAAATTAAGGGTGGCATATTTGTGGTTCCGCAAATCAGAGAACTAAAGAAAGATGAAACATTTGAGGAAACGCTTAATAAAACTGAAATACGAGACAGGAGTGCTTTTAAAAGCGTTGTCAAAAACTTTCTTGGAAATGTGAAAGCTGACAATCACAAAGATCTTGTGACTCAACTATTTACTGCCGGTAAAAAATGGAGTGCAACGTGTCCCTTAAAATTCACTTTCTGGACTTCCATCTGGGTTTTTCCCCGAGAATTTAGAGGCCGTGAGTGACGAACATGAGAAACGGCAAGACATTTCTGCTATTGAGGAACGGACCAAGGCAAGTAGAGTGTCAGTTTGCTTGAGACGATTACTACTGGGCATTGTTAAGAGATACTCCAAAAACAAAATATCGCCGAAAACATCGGCAGTACCATTTTACGGTACTCTTTGGTTAATAAAATAATATATCCATCGCTGTTTTCTTTAAAAAAAAAATCCTCATAGAAAAAAAATTTATAGGTGATAGAAGATGACAATTTTTTACAACATAAACACTTTGTCCTGTTCATGTCACAAAAAACAAGTGGACTTCTGTTTACCGAGATGTTCCATAGAGGGTTGTCCCTTCACATCTTTTACTAAATATGTATTTATATTTGAAACTTAATTTGTAAATGCGCGAAGCTTTCGATTACGTTTTTATACAGCAGATCCAAAAAAAAATATATTTAAACCAATGGCATTAAAATTCCCATAACATTTGATAGTCTTCCAGTCTAATCTTAAGCACAGCGTTGCATATCTACCGATAATGGGTCTTCTAATTCCGACCTCAAAGTAAGACGAAATTTTGATAGCTGATTAAATCGTTATCTCATTTTTATAGTTTATCACAGGGTCATTTCATAAAATCTCGTACTTATTGTCACTCCAAAACATTTTTAGAACTGCACTCACTTGACAAACTTTGCTTGGATAATTCTTCAAATTTCTATAAATAATATCGCCCACAGAGCAATTGAAATCGTGGAATAACGGTGAGTTCGGACCAGACCACACGCGCTCCTTAGTATCGTAAAAACATTCTGAGGACCCCATAATGCAACTACTACTAATTTCTTGCTGCAACAACGTTATTAATGTAACTAATGCACGCACAAACTTTATTAACGTAACTAAATTCTAAACAATTTGTTACTTCCTTAAATACTCTCCAAATGCCAACATAAATTAGCGGGCGACAGTCGGTTAATACCGCTGCTGATATGAGGTAAAGCTGCATTTTTCAAGATCTCACAGATTCACGTCAAATGATTGCCATACAAAGTGTTTCTGCCGCGTTTAGTTTTCCGCTCTCCATTCAGTCTCAATGCATAAAGAGATCAAAAAGCGTCCCACAAAATGTGAAAGAGGCACGGCAAAAAACTTACATGGAGTGTTAGCAGCGCATTATATTTTGCTAGTGTGTAATATATTTACTTTGCAGCAACTGATAGTGCAATCCGACTTAACAAATAAAATATTCAAGTGGTGTAAATAAAAGGTGATCAATTTCGAGGTTCCCCACCCTTTTAAAGAAAATATACAGAAACTTCAAATTAAATGGGAAATGATTAAGCATTCTCAATCTTCGGCATTAATTGTTTTAAGATTATCTCTTTCAACACTTGGAAATGACTACGTCTCAGATGGTCCATCCGTTGAGTCCAATTTTCGACTCTAGCGAACGACTCGGGTAGTGTTTTGCTTCAAGTCTTTCCGAGATAAAATGACGAAACAATTCTGCACAAAATAGGCTATTAACAACAGTAAATCTACTTGAATTACCCGTTAGCAATAACAAAGAGCAAACACTCACGATATCAACCCCCTATAAACGTAAGAGCCGTAAAGACTTCGAGGTATTGTTGTGAATAATATGTACATATGCATTTATTCGCTTCTTTGGGCATGACTGGACAAAACAGGTACGGAAAATCTCCAGTTTGTTGTTAAAAATAATTTCTTCAAGATATATACGTACATACAAGGTCTGTGGCAAAAGAAACAGAACTTTTTAAATATAACTGTTTCTGGTAGCGCCACCTATTGGTGGGTATATGAAATAAAAAATTTGATCTCTTGTTGATATTTCGTAAAAATTTTAAGACAATTGGAAAACTACAATCGATATTATCGATCAAGAAGTGACAGCAGCTTTTGGTCATTGGTCGTAAAATGCATTTTAAACAGAGAGCAAATATTAAATTTGGTTTTAAACTTGGGAAAACGTTTACTGAAACATTTCAAATGATGAAAAAAGTTTATGGTGATCAGTGCCTATCCCGTAGTAATGTGCATGAGTGGCTTAAGCGGTTCCAAGAAGGTCGTGAGGACTTCTGTGACGATCAGAAGTCACCGAAAAAAAGTTGTCTTCAGAAGTCAAAAATAAAGACAATGCTGATTTGTTTTTACGATTCCGAGCGTATTGTACACCGAGAGTTCGTCCCACCTGGCCAAACGATTAGTGACGTGTTTTACCTTGGTGTTATGAAGCGTCTTTTGTCACGCGTTCGTTGTGCTCGACCACAATACCGTGAGGCAGGGTCCTGGCGAATGTCGACGCTTGTCACTGCCTCTACTACTAACCCCTCACCACTTGTAATGCACTTATGCCAACTATTTGTCCAGTTCTCGTAACACTTTTCATAAGCACTTTTTGGGATGGAATTCAACTCCTTCAGTGAATTTTGTTCTATCTCTTCGATCGACTGAAAACTGATTCCATTGCGATGATTGTTGACATTCTGCAGGAATAAGCGAATTCGGTGCTGTGGTTCAGACCTTCTGCGACTACATCACTAAATAGAGTTTCATTATTATATATAAGAAGAAGAAGATATATCCGTCATTATAAAAACAATCTCAACATAAACAGAACGACTGTGATTGAATATACTATAGTTTAATGCCGAAAATATGTGAAATCTGTCGACGAATCACGACGGCTTCTTTGTACTAAACACGTTATGAGAATATATGTTACGAGGTATGACAATTAAGTAATGACAATAAAATCAGTCTCATTACTTAATTGTCAAACCTGGTATTGTAGCAGGCTTTAATCTGAATATTTTCGTCAATTGTAAGCTATATTCATAAAATTGCATCGAAATACCATATTGTACAATGAGTTGTGTCGTTTGATAAGAAATACACAATTTTATGATTCAAAATACACAATATTATTCAGTATCGTCTCCCTGAATATTGATATACTTGCTCCAACGATCCTCCAATCTGTGGACTGCTGGAATAAAAGGAACTCGCTGGGTGAATACGGTGGATGCTCCAACAATTCGAAAATTAATTCATGGATTTTAGCCATTGTTTGGTCTGCTGGAATCATGGTTACGTACATCTTTCGAAATGAAGCTCGTGACACTGTTACTCTCAATAGAGACCTGTATAGATCGATGATAACCAACTTTTTATGGGCGCAATTGGATGTACAGGGTAGGCCATTTAAAGTTGACCCATTTGTTTGTTTGCCAAAATTAAGGCGTCGCGGATAATTAGCTGGGTTTAGTTTTTGTGCCATTTGAATTTTATATGGAAACATCTTCAAATCTTTATGAATTATGCGTCGGAGAGTGGTGCGAGAGATGTCTAATTCCTGAGAGCGGCGATAACTCGATGTCGATGGAGTCTCCTAAATACTGGCTCGTACAGCTTCGATATTTTCATCAGAACGTCTTGTGCGTTGTCTGGATGCATGACTGGCATTACTGAGATTACCGGTGTTCACAAATTTTGCGTATAAAGACTTAATTGTGTTCTTAACTGGAGCACTTTTTACTTTATTTTTTTTGCGAAACGCACGTTGAGTTAACACAATTGAAAAGTTATTTTGAATATAAAGCTGAACAATTTCAGCGCGTTCTTTTGGAGTGTACTGTTCCATGGTATAAATTGTCTTCGAATGACGCTTCTAACACGGTATGACATTAGCCGATTTGTCAGCGCTGTTAAAAGTTACAGCGTTGCCAGATGGGTCAACTTTAAATGGCCTACCCTGTACTTAGTTGATCTTAAAAACATCTGGTTCCAACAAGACGGGACTACATGCCTCATAGCACGTGCAACATCCGAATTATTATGAGAAAAGTTTGGAGTTTCGATTATTTCAAGAAATTGTGACATTGAATGGCCTCCAAGAAGTTGTGATGGAACACCGTTAGACTACTTCTTGTGGGGTTATTTGATCTTTAGCAATAAACCGAACTCCCTTCAAGCTTTAGAAGTCAATATTGAACGTGCTATTCAACACAGACTTGACTTGACTTAGCGGAAAAAGTACTCGAAAATTGGGTTCATCGAGTTCGTTCCTGCAAAAGAAGTCATGGAGGTCATTGAAATGATGTTATATTCATAACTTAGTCGCGTCGTTTGTACTTACCTTAAAAACATTTGAGTTTGCTTAACAATTAATGTGTGGTTTTGTTATGATTTCTTAAATCATATATGAGAAGGATTAAACGATTTTATAAATTTTTGACACAAATTGTAATCATATTTCGACAATTTGTGACCGTAAAATAAAATACCTTGAAAACAATATTTGTGCAAACTTTTACACTAACAACTTCAATGATATTTGATTTCTATATCGTAAAGTGAAAGAAACAGATAGAATTTAAGAGTATCTTATATGGGAAGTAGGCGGGATTTTAGTTCGATTTCGTTCATTTTCACAAAGTTTGATAGGAAGAATGGGCATCCTCAAGCAAAAATTGGTAAAATAGTTATATGTGAGATGTAAGATTTTATATAGGAGTAGGCATAGTCACGCTCATTGCCCAATTTTTACACCAGATAACCACATAAAGCCCTTCCTTGCCATGCTGTTTGTGAAATTTAATGTTTATTCAGTGCGCTCGCGTACTCAACTTTTCAACTCAACTTTTATTTTATACTATCACAGAGTAAGAAGAAACGCTAAAAAGATTTCAGAAAGTTGGTTTAGCTAGCTTCAGTTTGTTAGTTGGTTTAGCTAGCTTGAGTGATTTGGAAGATATGTACGTTTAAGGGGGTATTCTAATCTAGAATTTTGAAATTCGATTTTTTTTCATATATTTAAAGTTTAGACTTTCAAAAATATGACCTACAGCCGATTTTGTGAGGTGGCGTCCGTGTTCACTAAAATTGTCTCCTAAACTTTAAACGCAATTTTCGAAAAACTTTTTTCCACGCCGTACCGGCATTATCTCAAGTTCTATAAAACCGATTTAATTGAGATTTTGTGTGAACCTTCTTTATATAATCCTTTATCGTTCCTACCAGCATCATGTCAAAATTTTTGTTCTCAATATTTTAAAAAATTCAGGAATTTCAAAAAAAAAGCGTAAAAAATTATTTTTATTTCCAGGCAGTCGCCATTTTTCAAAACAATTTTTTTTTTGTTCCCGGACTAAAACAGCATCCTTACTGATTAAGAATTTCTTTTGATTTTTTTTTTTTCAGATCACCAGGAGAGTCAGGATCAATGACACCAGGAGGCGCCATTTTTTTTTTACACCTGTCTCTCCCCCCCTCCAATTATTTTAATTTTTAATATTTTTTTGTAAATTTTTCTGTATTCTTAAAAAATCAATAAAAACACCATAAAAAATGAAAAGTAAAAATATTTTTAATTTTTTTTTAATAAAATTCAAAAAACTGCCCAAAATTTGATTTCAAGAGTAGAATACCCCCTTAACCAGGCGAAATCACGCCTTCTTTAAAAAATATTTAGCGCACAAGTGCTTCTCACTACCACGACTTCCTGTGCAAAATTATAGTTTTGTATCTTTATTTCGTGCTTAATTAAGACACTTTATAGATTTTCGTTTAATAGGTTACATGGGTTTACGGGTTTCAAAAAAAAACAATTTTTTTATCGTCTTATTGAATTCTACAACTTCTTCTTCTTCTTTACTGGCGTAGACACCGCTTACGCGATTATAGCCGAGTCAACAACAGCGCGCCAGTCGTTTCTTCTCTTCGCTTCGTGGCGCCAATTAGATATTCCAAGCGTAGCCAGGTCCTTCTCTACTTGGTCCTTCCAACGGAGTGGAGGTCTTCCTCTTCCTCTGCTTCCCGCGGCGGGTACTGCGTCGAATACTTTCAGAGCTGGAGTGTTTTCATCCATCCGGACAACATGACCTAGCCAGCGTAGCCGCTGTCTTTTAATTCGCTGAACTATGTCAATGTCGTCGTATATCTCGTACAGCTCATCGTTCCATCGAATGCGATATTCGCCGTGGCCAACGCGCAAAGGACCATAAATCTTTCGCAGAACCTTTCTCTCGAAAACTCGTAACGTCAACTCATCGGTTGTTGTCATCGTCCAAGCCTCTGCACCATATAGGAGGACGGGAATTATGAGAGACTTATAGAGTTTGGTTTTTGTTTGTCGAGAGAGGACTTTGCTTCTCAATTGCCTACTTAGTCCGAAGTAGCACCTGTTGGCAAGAGTTATCCTGCGTTGGATTTCTAGGCTGACATTGTTGGTGGTGTTTACGCTGGTTCCAAGATAGACGAAATTATCTACAACTTCAAAGTTATGACTGTCAACAGTGACGTGAGTGCCAAGTCGCGAGTGCGACGACTGTTTGTTTGATGACAGGAGATATTTCGTCTTGCCCTCGTTCACTGCCAGACCCATTTCTTTTGCTTCCTTGTCCAGTCTGGAGAAAGCAGAACTAACGGCGCGGGTGTTGAGGCCGATGATATCAATATCATCGGCATACGCCAGCAGTTGTACACTCTTATAAAAGATGGTACCTTCTCGTTTAAGCTCTGCAGCTCGAACTATTTTCTCCAGAAGCAGGTTGAAAAAGTCGCACGATAGGGAATCGCCTTGTCTGAAACCTCGTTTGGTATCGAACGGCTCGGAGAGGTCCTTCCCGATTCTGACGGAGCTTTTTGTGTTGCTCAACGTCAGTTTACACAGCCGTATTAGTTTTGCGGGGATACCAAATTCAGACATCGTGGCATAAAGGCAGCTCCTTTTCGTGCTGTCGAAAGCAGCTTTGAAATCGACGAAGAGGTGGTGTGTGTCGATTCTCCTTTCACGGGTCTTTTCCAAGATTTGGCGCATCGTGAATATCTGGTCGGTTGTTGATTTACCAGGTCTAAAGCCACACTGATAAGGTCCAATCAGTTTGTTGACGGTGGGCTTTAATCTTTCACACAATACGCTCGACAGAACCTTATATGCGATATTGAGGAGGCTAATCCCACGGTAGTTGGCGCAGATTTTGGGGTCTCCTTTTTTGTGGATTGGGCATAGCACACTTAAATTCCAATCGTTGGGCATACTTTCGTCCGACCATATTTTGCAAAGAAGCTGATGCATGCACCTTATCAGCTCTTCGCCGCCGTGTTTGAATAGCTCGGCCGGCAATCCATCGGCCCCTGCTGCTTTGTTGTTTTTCAGGCGGGCAATTGCTATTCGAACTTCTTCATGGTCGGGCAATGGAACGTCTGCTGCATCGTCATCGATTGGGGTATCGGGTTCGCTTTCTCCTGGTGTTGTGCGTTCACTGCCATTCAGCAGGCTGGAGAAGTGTTCCCTCCATAATTTAAGTATGCTCTGGGCATCGGTAACTAGATCACCTTTGGGGGTTCTACAAGAGTATGCTCCGGTCTTGAAACCTTCTGTAAGCCGCCGCATCTTTTCGTAGAATTTTCGAGCATTACCCCTGTCGGCCAGCTTATCAAGCTCTTCGTACTCACGCATTTCGGCCTCTTTCTTTTTCCGTCTACAAATGCGTCTCGCTTCCCTCTTCAACTCTCGGTATCTATCTCATCCCGCACGTGTTGTGGTCGATCGTAACGTTGCGAGGTAGGCAGCCTGTTTTCTCTCCGCTGCGACACGGCACTCCTCGTCGTACCAGCTGTTCTTCTGCACTTTCCGAAAACCAATGGTTTCGGTTGCAGCTGTACGTAAGGAGTTTGAAATGCCGTCCCACAGTTCCCTTATACCGAGTTGTTGACGAGTGCTCTCAGAGAGCAGGAGTGCAAGCCGAGTAGAAAAACGTTCGGCTGTCTGTTGTGATTGCAGCTTCTCGACGTCGAACCATCCTTGTGTTTGTTGACGTGCGTTTTTTGCTGCACAGAGGCGGGTGCGTATTTTGGCTGCAACAATATAGTGGTCCGAGTCGATGTTAGGACCTCGGAGCACACGCACATCTAAAACACTGGAGACGTGTCTTCCGTCTATCACAACATGATCGATCTGGTTTGTGGTTTTTCGATCCGGAGACAGCCAGGTAGCTTAATGTATCTTCTTATGCTGGAATCTAGTACTACAGATAACCATATTTCGGGCCCCGGCGAAGTCGATCAGCCTCAGCCCATTTGGGGATGTTTCCGCGTGGAGGCTGAATTTACCGACCGTAGTGCCAAAGATACCTTCTTTGCCCACCCTGACATTGAAGTCGCCAAGCACGATTTTGACATCGTGGCGGGGGCATCTCTCATAAGTGCGCTCCAAGCACTCATAAGAGGCATCTTTGGTCACATCGCCTTCTCTTCCGTCGGGGCGTGGGCGCAAATCAGCGATATGTTGAAGAACCTCGCTTTGATTCTACAACACCTATAGAAAATTGTTCTACTTTTTGATGTTGAGTCCGATTAATAGTAGCTAAGCTAAGTGCACCGTCTTTAATGGCATTTTGTGTGACATGGCAGTGGTCCCATCTACAAAGTCGTTTTCTCTTTGTTGCCAAGAACACACATCTACGTAAGTTCATTACGATATCTTCATTTTTATTCAAGTTACAGCTTGCACCTTACTTCAACATGTCTCGTCAGCCTGATCCTTTATACATATAGTATATAACCCTACATCTATTATACGTGGCAATGTCCGATTTAGAACATTAGCACTTGACAGCGAAGATGAGTCGTTTAGGAAAACGCCACTGTCAGAAAGGCTACAGCGATTAAGTACTTATTACTGCTAAATAGCACGTGCGCATTTCAAGTGCTTACCTAGGTCTCAATGCTATCATCGTAATAATATATGTTAACTATAGATTTTTTGTTTACATAACATTCTAATCAGCGACATGAAATGATACTTACAGAAATGATTGCTTATTGTGTTGAGATCTAAAGGGGCTTCAATAACTTTTGATTTCTACATATATGTAGGTTCAAGCGATTGCAGGGTGGGCCTTTATCATCGTTGCTTTTTATAAAGAAGTAGTAGCTTCTAGATCTTTATCTTTGAGTTTTAGCACTTAAAGACCTCTTTGCATTTGTAATTAGTATTGAAAAGGGCTTGTTTAGTGAAATGGTTATATAAACTAAACTAACAGTTGCTTGTTCGCTTCGCCACTATAATCAATTTCCTCAAATTCGAAGAAATTAATATTGTCCGAAGTCAGTTTAATGAAAATGTATACGTACGGTGGCAGACGAAGTCTACATACACCCCTTGTTTTATTGCACATGAGAGCACAAAATATTTTTAGGGAAATCTGTTGATACAGTCTTATTCTTATCTATTTTCTAATAACAATAAACATAAAAAATCCATTATTTAATAAAAACAACAATTTTATAGAGGAAAAACTCAAAAATTATGTTGACAAAAGTCTACATACAATAAAAAAAATATCTTAGTTCAGTGCGAAAACTTAACAAAATGGTAGTTATTAAGACGTTTTAGTATTTAGTTGGGCCCCCATTGACATCTATAACTGCTTGAAGACGCCGTGGCATTGATTCTACTAAATTTGTCAACTCTGCAGACGTTATGCTGTTCCAAGCTTCTAATATGCGATCCTTGAGTAGAGGGGAGCTAGAAATCTGGTGCTTTCTAATTTTATGCTCCAAAATCTCCCAGACATGTTCAATAATATTCAAATCTGGACTTTAAGGTGGAGTGTTTAATTGCCTTGGAGCGTAATAAAGCAACCAGTCCTTAATAATTTGCGCCATATGCTTCGGATCGTTATCTTGTTGAAAGATCCAACCGGAACCGAGCCCCGAATTATCCACCGAAGGTTTCAAATTATGTTCCAACAGAGACTTATACTTAAAACGATCCATTTTACTTTCAATAAAGGCTAACTTTCCAACTTCAGAGGCCGCAACAGCTCCCCAAACCATTACGCTGCCGCCACCGTGTTTCACAGTCGACACTACATTCTTCGGTTCTAGCGCAGCGTTATTTTTTCTCCGAACTCTAGCTCTTCCATCGCAACCTAAAATGTTGAATTTAGATTCATCCTTAAATAAAACTTTTTCCCAGAAATCCATCCCCTTGCCTTTGTGTTTTTTGGCGAATTCTAAACAAAGTTTCCGGTTTTTTCAGAAATAAGTAGTTTCTTCCGTGGTGTTCTACTGTGAAACCCATTTTCGTTTAGAATTCTTTGTATTGGTCTTGGATGGACACTCTTTTGTGACGTACTTGCTGTTTGTTCGGCTAATTTTGGAGCATTTACTTTTGGATTTTCTACTTCTTTGAGGATCAGGCTGACGTCTCTACGAGATAGTTTTCTTGGGCGGCTACTGCGCGGTTTATTTTCGGTGGAACCACTATTTTCGAAGTTTTTTACAATTGTTTGTTCTGTTGCTCGACTCAAGTTTAAAATTTTAGAAATTTCACCATATGATTTTGATTGTTGTTTTATGTTAAATAATGATTTTGTGTAGTTCATTGCGATTATAATAAATATTAGAATAAAACTGTATTAATACATTTTTCTTTAAACATTTTGTATTCTTATATCAATGAAACTAGGGGGTGTATGTTTACTTTTGTCCGCCACTGTATGTGCATCTTGTCTTTAGTTACATTTACTGAAAAATATATACATATATATATATATCCCACGGTCATTTTGGCATGACTTTCACATTCTTTATCATCGTTTTCATAGGCCCTAATTATGTCAGTTTCAATAACGTTAGTGGGCCCGCTCACGTCTGTTTACAAAATCAACGTCAGTCTTGTCGAGATTCAATCATATATTTAATTAAGATTACATATATTTAAGAGCGCAGGCATTCTGAAACTATCAAATGTGAGACGTAAGTAACTCTCTATAGCACCTGGGTTGATATCTTAACAAAGGCAATATGTAATCCAAATCATTATATAAACCTACAAGTATCCTTCATTTTTCACTAACACATACGCAAAAATCTACTACAAATTAGGCACTTGGTACGGGTTGCCCCCAAATATTCTACTACTAAAACGTTCAAATGAGTCAAATCTGCTATAGTGTCTTGCCGTGTTAGGTTTTTAAATTTATAACTTTAACAATATTTTTATAAAATATTCATAAATTTTTCGATTATTTAAATTCTTAAATATTAAATTTAGTCAGTTTTGTCCAAAATATTAATTGTTGTATCAATATATTATTAAATGTTTCCAATTTTATAAAAAAATATTTAATTAATTTTTAATAGGACCCTTCCTTCCACCACTATTCATTTGATAAGGTTTTTAATAAGTATTTCGCTGTGGGTGATTTAGAATATTTTGTAAATATTATTTATTACTTAGTAGATTGTTTTGAATATTATTGTTGTTGTTCCTGAATTATACCTGATTTTATATAATAATTTTTGTTTTTGTTAAAATTAACACAAGCCGATTGTTATGACTTGTATTGTTAATGTTTACAATGGAATTGTACCCATTTTTTTTTTTTGTATTTATTTTAGTTTTTGTTTAAATAATTGCAAGTTGATTGTTTTGACATATATTGTCAATGTTATATTTTTAATGTAATTAATATTCATGCATCTGACTTTATATATTTATTTTTGCCTAGTCATATTTTTTATAATAAGTAGATTGATTTAAAGCTGTATATATAAAAAGGCTGAAGGCTCCTGGGGAACCGAACACCTAAACAAAGATCGGTAGCGCGCCTACATTGCAACCTCAGAGGTGGTGTGGAAGAGCAATATATATTCAATATACTTTTTTTTCAAAAATATTCTTGAAAGTTTTCATTAATGTTTTCCGTTAAAAATACTTTTTCACAAAAAAGTTGATCTAGTACATTTCTTTTAATTACATCTCTGTGCCTAAAAAAGGCAGATTTCGATCAGGCGATCTCAGCTGTGAAAAATTCTTGGAAAACAGCTGATTCTTTTGTTACTTGTAGGTTTATACAATGATCCAAATAACGAGCGCCGCTTAAAAAGCAACGGCAAATCTACCAGCCATTCTTGGGAACTTTAGGTGCTTTATAGATTCGTGAGAGAACTGTAGGCCAAGTGTGTGGTCACTCCTCATAAGCTGCTTAACGAAAAATTTAAAATTTCTTCCGACACTTTTTAATGTTGTATAAACATTCGTACCTTCATATCTGCAGGGAATATGAATTTGAAAATGACAAAATTCAAAGCTCTTTTGCCCCGAAATAAACTGCTATCAGCATTAAATTGCGAAGGAATCCCGGTTATTATTATTTCTTTCGGCTGGTGCTACCTGCATAACACCTTAAGTCATGTGCGCTTGCAACAAGTCAAATTATAAAATATTAGTTTTCTAAGCATTCCAACTGACTGATCATCATCACTTCTCTGTAGCAATCGTTTGTCTCTATGCCCGTCTGTCTGTATGTCCGTCTGTCTGTATATATGGATACGCACTAGTCCCCCCGTTTTTAAGATATCATTTAAAAATTTTGCAAACGTCATTTTCTCTTCAAGAAGCTGCTCATTTGTCGAAACTGCCAATATCGGACCACTATAACATATAGTTGCCATACAAACCGAACGGTCGAAATCAAGGGCTTATATGGAAAACCATCGCATTTGACGTGGTATCCTCACGAAATTTGACATGGATTACTGCTTAAGGCAACAATATCAATATCGGAATAAAACTTTACACAAATAGTACCTTTACTACTACCAGTCATAGCCACATAAAGTCTAAAAATTGTTAAAAACTAACCATAACTATTCAGGTTCCTACATACCCCAATTGTGGACCCGGGCGCCTGTAGCGGACATCGGTCAATGAAGTTGAAATTCAGAAAGATTATCTTCCTGATAATAAAGGATGACTCATTTCGAGGTTCCCTACCTTTTTAAAGAAAAAATACAGAAACTTCAAATTTAAACGGGAATGTTTATTATCATTCTAAAGAACATTCCTTGGATTTCATTTTTTGAAGATTATCTTTTCTACTTCTCGGACTATGGTCCGTCGGTTTAGTCCAATTTTCAATGACTCGTTCGAGCATTTAGAGTGGTAACTGGCGAATGACACGCGGATGGTTTGTTCCAAGGCCTGAATGAGCCTCATCGCTGAATAAAATTTGGCTCAAAACCCTCAAATCTTCTTGAAACTTTTCCAGAGTCGTTAGTGTGGGGGAGAGTGCCAAAGCGAATGGAAGAATAGAACGACTGCAATAACAGCGTCGAATCTGATTGTCGAACTGTGCAACTTCAAGTTTATTATTAGAACTTTATGTCTCAGTGATGTTTTGTCACTTACGCAGCCACTTAGTGTGATTCTGCAGAACGAATCAATCGACCTTTCGAAAGCATCAAACGTCAAAACAACATTGGTTGCAATACTTTGTGCATGAAGAATGGATGCTGATCATCATTTTAATGAAACTTTTTCAAATGTCACATGTGGCAACTACAAACTAATCAACAAATAGAAAACCGCAAACTGCGTTTAAAGCTGTCATTTGATACAACTGATTCAAGAGGGCTTGATGAGAGTCTACCAATAAACCCTATAGATATAGTGATCATCGATTTCTTTTTTTCTAAAGATTATTTAGTTATATAAAACATTGGTCTACACGGTGCTGCAAACCTCATATCGCCAATAAAATGAACTCCAATCCTCGAGTTGACGTTTTCCACCTCACAATTTTAGCCTGTTCGGTTGAGTTTATGTCATATATACATATCTCTTTAGAAGCTGATTTTAATAAACTTTTAGCTGACGCGTAGTAAAATATTGTAATAAAGCCAAGCGATTCTTTGACCTAAAATATAACTAAATTACTATATCTGTCGAGTAAAGAATGTCTAATTCTAACAAAAAATTTGAGTATGAAGTTTTTCCAACCCCTGAAAGAATCTCGAAGCAGAACCCAAACTTTGTTCGTTTTTTTTCTTCCTCTCGCTTTTTTTCTTTTCTTGCTTTGAATGTTGAAGACTTGCTTATGTGTTGAAAAATATAATATTAAAAGTGATGCGCTGGCATACCACCAAGCCTCTCCAAGGAATGTGAAATTCCACTGGATAATTCACGGCGACGTCTTCATTGTCAAGACGATCGGTCGATTTGTATGAGCGCAAGTCTCCAGGAATTTGACTTTGAATCTCCCAGTTTATGTCCACAACATCGGTATTTTTGGCAGCTATTGTATCCCACAATTGACGCGGATTTGAAGGCTGATATGTCGAAGTGATCTTCTCAAAAAGTGTGCGAACATCATTTGCATTCAAAGTTGCTATCGCATCGTCCATCGTTTGATTCCAGTGATTATCATGTTCGATCAATTTAAATTGCTGGCTTCCTTCTCAAAAAGTTGCACACACCGTACCATTCACATTACGCAATGACTCAAATGAAGTTGAAGTCTTTTGTCGGGTGGATTGTGTAAATTCGTCCCAAGGAATTAGTTGAGAACACACCTGGATGTCCATCTACTGGTTGGCCTTGCTTTCTGCTCAACTATTTCTTTAATATCAAGGCATTTCCGAATAGAGCAATGTTCTCGCAAACGAATCACTGACGCAAGTTGAGAAAAAGCTCGTCAGTGTTAATTTTGTTGTTGAAAGTGTTTCCTGTGCTGTATTCTCTGGGTTGAAAAACACAATGAACTGCGAAACGCACATCAGTCGGACAATGTTCATGATACTCGCTGATCTCATCTCGTTCAAGACCAATAACCGCTATGTTGCTTTTTTGGTGACTTGTTTGCAAACATATCTGGTCGATTTCACCAAACTGCAATACTTAACATTGACATGACTTTTGAATGTTTGTAAATGAAAATTTTAGCTGTGATTAATAATAGCAGTATTAAGGATTTTACATCAAAAACCAATTATTTCATTATAATAATATAAAATAAAATTTAAACAATTAGTATTTTATCGTATGAATGTTGTTGGATAACACAGCTGCGCATCTCCTAGGCATGGAGTCCAACAACGCTTGCATTTCTCGAGTGGAATGGCCTTCCACGCCTTCTTCACAGCACTCCATAATTGCTTCGTATTTGACGGATTCTCTTTCTCTATAGCTTCTTTGACCTCTGCGCAAAGATTCTCAATTGGATTAAAGTCCGGTGACTGAGACGGCCAACCCATAACCTCAACTCCATTTAGAGCAAACCAATTTTTTGCCAACTTGCTGGTATGTTTGCGGTCGTTATCTTGTTGATATGCCCATTTCAACGGCATTACCATTCAGCGTATGGTAGCATAGTCGCCTCTATTATTTCAACGTACAATTTGGCATCTTTCCTTAATCCAAAAGGTGCTCTTATTACGAACACAGTTGTACCTACATTACTCCAAGATAAAGTCCATGAAACATCGTAACTGTTGCTTGAAAGGCGTGCTGTGACATCGTGGCGCTCGCTTGCTGATTGACCCCGATCCATAATTCCGCACGTATAACATCGCATCCTGGGAGTACTCGGTCATGAGCCTTGGGCTGCCAATGTTGATGCCCAAACGAACGCCTACCGATATAGCGCGAACTCTTCGTGGCATCGTAACAAATTTCAATCTGTATTTAATCACTTTGTTTCTTTCCACTGAATAATTTTCAATATTTTTATTTTTTTAATAACCGGAATAACCCTTTCGGGACGGAGTTTTATTTGGAAAATGGGAATAGCCACAACCAAAATTTATGCTTATATCTATATATTGGGCTAAAAAATTATGTTCTGCATACTTCTCAAAATCGTCCTTTTGTCCTGGGACATCAAAATCGTCCTTTTGTCCTGCGACATATAATCCCAATAAGCATTTGTGCGGGATAAAAAATCCCAATCATTTTTTTATCCGCATGTAAAACTTCATAAAAGGAATAGATAAAAGTTGTGTTTATAAAATAGTAAGCTTTATTTCGAACAAAAATGATTCAACACAATGTAATTAATAACTTATTTATGAAAGGGTCCAAAACATTTGAAGCAGAGCGCGTTGTTATAGCCTGAGCATATCATTTTTGTTCGAGTTTCGATTCCAAGTGATGAGCAGCGTATATAGTACAACGACAACGCTTTTCTCGCTCGACTGGCAAGTGATCTCCAATATTAAGGCGATCAGCTCTTGAGCGTTTGTATGGTCTACCTCCCTGTCTACGAGGCATTACTTCACGCCTTTTACTTTCTTCCGCAATCATTTGCTCAACAAGCGCGACCAGAAAATCTTTCAGTGGTAACTTTTGATTTTTGTTTTCCCTGTAAATTATACATGCATTTATCACGCTTGCCGTTAGAAGCTTATAGAAAACTTTTTCCACCACTTTTGAGATTTTGCGGTTGAAATCATAAACTGTTGTCTTCTGGTCACCCAAATCAATGTCACCCATGATTCTATTAAAGTCACTAATACTTTTTGGAAATTGCATTTTTTTTTTCATCCGTCCTTTTGCTTTCCGTGAATTTTTTCAAGTGATGCCACGTGACAGTTTAAAACTAAAAAGACTTCTTTTGAATCCATCCAGCAGGCTGCCAAAATTCCACTGGAATTAACTTGAAACTAACTTTCTTCTCTAGTTAAGAACGACCCTTTCTCCAAGAATACTTGTTTCCGAAGGTATATATTGCCCGAGCATGAGGCTTATTGCAATCATTAAAATAAAGCTTCGATGATAACAACAAAAATCGATCTCGCGAGAAACAATTTTTTATAGCAGAGTTTCCCATCGATGGATTTTTACTCCAATAGCCTTTTAGGGACGGCAACTTGTTGTAATGCATTATTAATGAAACACCAAGAAATACAGAATTTCATTTGGGTCAGTAAAATTTCTTTGTGATTGAGCTCGACAATTAAAAGCGAGCAATCGTGGATTTGTGCATTCAGCAATTCAAATACACAAACTGTATGGAAATATTTTTGAAAATACTTCAAATTCGCTATCATCAGGAGTTACACCAATAAGAATTTGGCAGTCTCGTTCAGAAGAAAATGCATGCTTTGGAGTAAAGTTCTGATAATCATCGGGAAAAGTATTTACTCACTGATTAGCCAAATGCATCTCGCTGTTTGCTTCGGAAGGTCCAGGGACCACATCAAGATTATTACGATTTTCTACTTGCAAAACCAAATCGTTTGCTGCTGTGGTCCCATCGGTCCATTTCTGAAGCATATTCAGTCTCTTCGTCGCTGTTGTTTTGCAAGTATTCGCTTCCAGAGTCTTCAAAATGAGTATCCAAGTCTGATTCTTCACACATTATACGTTCCAAGTCCTCACGTTTTAACTTTTGTTTCGCCATCTAAGAGCAGATTGGGACAATTAATCCCAGGTAAAAAGCTTTTTGGGACAAGTTATCCTAGGTAAAAAGCTTATAGGGATTATATGCCCCACATTTATAAAATTTATTTTAACTTACCCAAAGCAAAAAAAAAGTCAATAAATCGCTTGATTTTACTTATTAAACTCTTCTTAACATAAACGAAATTTAAAATTTATGATCAGGCATTAATTCCGACTGATTTTGCCAAAAAACGAAACAAAACTGATGAAAATTTGTGAAATTGTGAGATTCCTTTAAATGTGACATCAAAATGCAAAAACGCATAGATATATTTTTGTTTACAATGCAAAGACGATACTTAAACCTGTTATTGGCAGACGGTTTTTTATTTCCAAAACTTCCCCGATTCACAGTGAACAACCTCTGAAAATTTCATCAAGATTGGTTCAGACATTCTCGAGCATTAGCTAACAAACAAATATTCATTCGGTTATATGGTGAAAAAGAAAAGGGTTCAGACGTTGTTGAGTTATTTTTATATAGTACATATAAGAAGATATGTATATATATATGTGTATTTTCCTTTATATCTATCATTTTATTGAAATGTTACCTATGTACATACATATGTAGGTACATATATCCCTTAACCTCCTCATAAATTCACTTTACTTCAAATAAACCTCTCGCCTCTCGTTTTAGTGTCTTTCCATTGGCACTTTGCGGTAGGCGATCGATGAAAATTACTCCAGCGTGCAGTTGCTTATAATCTACTGGTAAGCGTTTTCTTACATGATCCTTTATCTGCTCTACCGTAAGTTCGGCACCTTGACGAAGCACCACTATTGCACCGGCCGCATCTCCATGCCTCTCGTCATACACACCAACCACACACACATCCTCCACCTCCGGCAACTCGTTGATCACCTGCTCTATTTCACCTGGCCAATATTGCATACCGTCATATTTCATTATATCCTTTTTGCGATCGACTATATAAAGCAAATGATTATCATCGAAATAACCGAGATCGCCAGTATGTAACCAGCCATCTGAATCTTGCACACGTTTCGTCTCAGTGGGATTACCATAATATCCTCTCCAAGTATGTCCCTTTTTCACTAAAATCTCACCGACTTCGTTCGGTGGCAAATTATTACCTTCATCGTCAACAATACGTGCCTTAGTGCCAGAAGCTAATTTTCCTACAGAGGTGGGATATTTTTCATCCGAGTTCGATGATAAAAAGCCCGATTCGGTACAGCCATAAGCATAAATTACTTTGCCGTTTACAAGTAAATCTTTCAGTTGTTGCAAAGTCGATTGACTTATAGAGCCACCCCCAACTGAGAAAGACCGAATGGAGCGCAAGTTATCTATGCTGGCAGCTGTGCAAGCGACCAAAGCGGAAACATGACGTGGTGCAGCAAGTGTGTAAGTGATTTTGTATTTCTTCACCAGCGCAATCATAAATTCGGGGGAGTAGGGCTTATTGGTAATTACACGTTTACAACTCCTGGTCGCAGAAAGTAAAGTGAAGATAACACCAGTTGCCCAGTCCAAACTGCTGTTTGTGAAGATGACATCTTCGCTGGTTGCGAAACTAAAAAAATAATGTTGTACCGTTATTAAATAAATGTATATATGTAGAAAAGAATTTTCTTAAGTTCTTAGACTTACAATTCATCAATGTACATCGTATGCCTTGACACACATACACACTTGGGTACACCCGTTGTGCCGGATGAACAAAGAATTGCTATTGTCTGCTCGCCGCCCAAAACGAGAGGCTCAGGCCTTTAAAGAGTTATAAGTCAGACAGATCTTAAGGTCAGCTTGAAAATTCAATCTGCACTTACTTATAAAGATCTTCATTTGGCATGGGACTCAACAAGTCTTCAACTGTACCAACGCCTTCAATATGACCGGTAAGCGTATAGATTAATGGATTCAACGAACGAGTGGCTTCGTGCAATTTCTCATAATATTCACCATCGCAAAATATTATTTTCGGTTTGGTGATTTGGAAGACGTGACGGATTGTATCTGTAAATGATGAACTACAAGCTTATTCTAAGCAACTGTAAAGCTTTTCCGTTACCTTTATCCAAAACCGAGTTCACGGCATGGAAGGGCGTACAGTTCATAAAGCAGCCGACTGCAACCGAGCTTGTATAGGTGCTATTTTTTGCCACAATTCCGATTACATCATTGTGTCGTAGACCCATTTTCTTGAAATACAGCGCCAGACGTGTAGACCAGGTTAGCAGTTCACGATTGGTAACTTCACGACCATCAATATCCGACACCTTAAGAAATAAAAATATTACAAATCAATCGGTAATGATGTCTTAACCGAAGTTACTATGAATTCAGTTCATTCAATTCATTCAGGAATTCAGTTATAATTTCATTCATTCATGCTTAGTTCGTTGGCAACCTTCATCCGAAAACACTCTATGTGACAGCTAGAAATAGCCTATAGGGCAGTATAACCGAGAAGAAAAATATACGAAAATCTTGCAACTAGAAACTGCATTACAATTACTAGGAATAGTAGATGAGTAGAGTAAACCGATTTAAGAACCGCCTGTATTCGATTCAGTAATCAGTAAAACAGAGCGCTTTTATGCATCTGAGCGATAAAAAAGATTTAAGCCGATGACATTAAAATTCCATAAGAATTTATATTTCTCTAGCAGAATGTAAATAAGACAGCAGTATATAGCAATCAACCGACTAGTATTTAATTACGTAACACTCATTTGATCCTCAGAGGCGATTGAATACGAAACTGGACGCAGACCGGATGAGGCAGTACATAACAAACTAGATCATAAATAGGTCAATTGTCATTAATACCAACTCTCCCTTTTGAATTTTGGATTGAAATCAGACTCCGCCTAATGAGAAATGAAACATTTTGTTTCCTCGTGAAGTCTAAATACTTCTTCCTCAGTCGTGTTTTAGATAAAGCACCAAGTTATACAGACGTATGCTGTATTCAATAGGTCTTTCCAAACCTTAATCGCAGCGTTGCATATCCACCCTACTAGGTTTATCATAATCATATATTTTCCATTCACATACCCGAACTTCACCTAAACAGCCAGTTTCATCAACCAACCGCAGAGATCTTCTAATTCCAACAACTAAAGAAGGACAGAGATAGACTGCACGCATAACCACAAAGAGAAAGTTGTTTCACCGTTATGTCATCTTGATCATTAAACACAGGATCAGTTCATAAAATCTCGTACTTATTTTCACACCAAAACATTTTTAGAACTGCACTCACTTGACAAACTTTGCTTGGATAATTCTTTAAATTTCTATAAATAATATCGCCCACAGAACAATTGAAATCGTGAAATAACGGTGAGTTCGGACCAGACCACACGCGCTCCTTATTATCGTAAGAACATTCTGAGGACTCCATATCTCAACAACGACAAATATCTTGCTCCGGCAATGGTAAGCACAAACGATATTAAATTAACTAAATCCTAAACAATTTGTTACTTCCTTAAATACTCTCGGAAAGTTAACAAAGCTTGACACGTTGCTTTGAGTTTGTTACTACTAGGCATTTAAGCACTGGTTTGCAACTCACTGCTTATATGAGGTAAATCCCAAACGAAGTATTTTCGCTATAGTACTCATGCTTTTTCAATTCTCAATTGACAAAAATATCCAAATGTGCCAACAAATTGTGAGAAAAGCACGGCCAAAACCTTTCGAAGATTGTTGCGAAACTTCCGTTGATAGGCATTGATATCATTATACCTACGTTCATTGTGATGGCTCTTAACCTATATCTATGAAGTATTAATAGAGTAGGTATGTTTGCTATAGTTTTATTGACACTTTTGAATTTTCTGAAGCACCTATTGTGCAACGCAACTTAACAAATAAAATATTCAAGTATCAATAGCAATAACACTCACAAACCGAACCCCTATGAAGTTAAGAGCCTAAAAGTCTTCGAAGTATTATTAGCGAAGCATGACTAGGCAACGTACAAAGCGTTATATATCAAAGTGACGGAAGAAGTTGGAATCCTGGAGACTGTCTGTCCGCCCGTCTGTCTTAGCAAACGTTAACTTGAGTAAAATTTAGGACTAACTTTTGGTTGGCTTTTTGGGGTACATATCGGTCAGTTTGTAAGCTAAATTAAATGAGTGTATAATACTGGATAAACTCTGGTTTAATACCGAAATTGTCCGAAGTAGCACCTGTTGGCAAGAGTTATCCTGCGTTGGATATCTAGGCTGACATTGTTGGTGGTGTTTACGCTGGTTCCAAGATAGACGAAATGATCTACTACAACTTCAAAGGTATGACTGTCAACAGTGACGTGAGTGCCAAGGCGCGAGTGCGACGAATGTTTGTTTGATGACAGGAGATATTTCGTCTTGCCTTCGTTCACTGCCAGACCCATTTCTTTTGCTTCCTTGTCCAGTCTGGAGAAAGCAGAACTAACGGCGTGGGTGTTGAGGCCGATGATATCAATATCATCGGCATACGCCAGCAGTTGTACAGTCTTATAGAAGATGGTACCTTCTCTATTTAGTTCTGCAGCTCGAGCTATTTTCTCCAGAAGCAGGTTGAAAAAGTCGCACGATAGGGAGTCGCCTTGTCTGAAACCTCGTTTGGTATCGAATGGCTCGGAGAGGTCTTTCATGATTCTGACGGAGCTTTAAGTGTTGCTCAACGACAGCTTACACAGCCGTATAAGTTTTGGGGGGATACCAATTTCGGACATCGCGGCATAATGGCAGCTCCTTTTCGTGCTGTCGAAAGCAGTTTTGAAATCGACGAAGAGGTGGTGTGTATCGATTCTCCTTTCACGAGTCTTCTCCAAGATTTGGCGCATGGAGAAAATCTGGTCGGTTGTTGATTGGCCAGGTCAAAAGCCACACTGATAAGGTTGTTGACGGTGGGCTTTAATCTTTCACACAATCGCTCGATAGAACCTTATATGCGATGTTGAGGAGGTTTATCCCACTGTATTTGGCGCAAATTGTGGGGTGTTCCTCTTTATGGATTGGGCATAGCACACTTAAATTCCAATCGTTGGGCATGCTTTCGTCCGAAAAAGAAGCTGATGCATGCTCCTTACCAGCTCTTCACCGCTTTGTTGTTCATTAGGCGGATAATTGCTATTCGAACTTCTTCCAGATCGGGCAATGGAACGTCTGCTCCATCGTCATCGATTGGGGAATCGGGTTCGCCCTCTCCTGGCGTTGTGTGTTCACTGCCATTGAGCTGGCTGGAGAAGTATTCCCTACATAATTTAAGTATGCTCTGGGCATCGGTGACTAGATCATTTTTGGGGGTTCTACAAGAGTATGCTCCGGTCTTGAAACCTTCTGTAAGCCGCCGCTTTTTTTCGTAGAATTTTCGAGCATTACTCCTGTCGGCCAGCTTATCAAGCTCTTTATACTCACGCATTTCGGCCTCATTCTTTTTCTGTCTGCAAATGCGTCTCCCTTTCGTCTTCAACTCTCGGTATCTATCCCATCCCGCACGTGTTGTGGTCGATCGTAACGTTGCGAGGTAGGCAGTCTGTTTTCTCTCCGCTGCCACACGGTACTCCTCGTCGTAACAGCTGTTTTATTGCATTTTCCGAAAACCAATGGTTTCTGTTGGAGCTGTACGTAAGGAGTTTGAAATGCCGTCCCACAGTTCCCTTATACCGAGTTGTTGACGAGTGCTCTCAGAGAGCAGGAGTGCAATCCGAGTAGAAAATCGTTCGGCTGTCTGTTGTGATTGCAGCTTCTCGACGTCGAACCTTCCTTGTGTTTGTTCACGTGCGTTTTTTGCTGCACAGAGGCGGGTGCGAATCTTGGCTGCAACAATATAGTGGTCCGAGTCAATGTTAGGACCTCGGAGCGCACGCACATCTAAAACACTGGAGACGCGTCTTCCGTCTATCACAACATGATCGATCTGGTTGGTGGTTTTTCGATCCGAAGACTGCCAGGTAGCTTGATGAATCTTCTTATGATGGAATCTAGTACTACAGATAACCATATTTCGGGCCCCGGCGAAGTCGATGAGCCTCAACCCATTTGGGGATGTTTCCTCGTGGGGACTGAATTTACCGACCGTAGTGCCAAAGATACCTTTTTTGCCCACCCTGGCGTTAATGTCGCCAAGCATGATTTTGACATAGCAGCGGGGGCATCTCTCTTAAGTGCGCTCCATGCACTCATAAAAGGCATCTTTGGTCAAATCGTCCTTCTCTTCTGTCGGGGCGTGGGCGCAAATCAACGATATGTTGAAGAACCTCGCTTTTTACTAGTTTTCAATAAAACCGTTGATATAAGGATTTGATGGGGTTATCATAGAAATTCACCATCGTTCACATATATTGACCAACATACAAATGATGTTCCAAAATTAACGCATGGTTGGAATTAAATTGAAAGCACCGTTTTTAGTCTTTCGATTGTAATTTTTTATTGAATCATAAAGTACATAGCACAAAATAATTTATTGAATAATACATCGGGCAAATAGCGTCCATGGCTTTTCATACACATATTTAACACTCGTTTATTGACTGTTCTGCATATATGTGGCTGAATTTCAGTGCTGCTAAGGTTTAAATCTCACGAACTAGGGGCCAATTCTAAGCACCAAAACGAGAGAGTAAACTACGTGGAATAAATAGTCTCATGCAGTAATTGCACTTATTGTGCACATAAATATCATTACATTGTATATCGCGATATCGAGCACCAGTAACTGTCACTGATTGACCAGCCTGTTTCAAAAAAAAGTATGGTGCAATTATGTCTCTAACCCCAAAAACCACACCAAAGAGTGACATGTTGTGGAGCATTTATTTTTTAACAATCACATGTGGGTTCTCAGAACCCTAAAAGCGGGAATTTTAGCGATTAACAAACCCGTCAAGGTGAAATAGTGCTTCTTCGGTAAGGATGATTATGCGCATATAGTACATTTGTTGATGATATTTGAAATACCGAATAACCGGATGTTGTCATGCTTCAAAACAGCTTTTTGCACGGTCCAAAATCATGTCGGACGAGTGTTTTAGCGCGTTGGCCGGTATGGCCGCCAGTGTGCCGGTGCAAGCCTTTTGAATGGCCTCTACGTCTGTATAATGCTCTTCTTTCATGGTAAAATGTATTTTTCCTAAAAGGAAGAATTCGCACGATGCCAAATCAGGTAAATACGGGGAGTGGTTAATGGTTAAAATGCGATTTTTGTTCAAATAGTCGGTCACATGCATCGATAGATGAGAGCAATTTTTGGTCGTCAGTCAATTTGTGCGGAACGAACCGGCACACACCTTTCGTAAGCCCAAATGTTCGATCAAAATGCGATAAGTCGATGTTTTGGAGATGTTCAATTCTACTTCCATGAATTTTAGTTATGATTTCGGCTGATTTTTGAAGAATTCACGCACAGTTTCGTTGGAATTTCCGGTGATCACGGATTTTGATTGGCTCGCATGTTGATCGTCATTTATGTCCTCACGACCACTTTGAAAACGTTGAAACCACTCGTGCACTCTGCTACGGGATAGGCAATCATCGCCATAAACTTCTTTCAGTTTTATCTATTTTAAAACAAAATTTAATGTTGGCTCTTTGTTCGAAACTCACTTTCGCACCAATAACACAAACATACTGACACTTAAAACGCAATAACTTCACTTCTAATGTCATGATGAAATGTCATGAAAGTCTCACTGGGCAATGAATAAAAATAGCAGATTCTAACGCTCCAGTCGATATATAGATGGTACCACCGGGGGGCGAGGGGATTCAAAAAGTTCTGTTTACTTTGGAATGCACCTTGTATTTTCTAAGAGAATCCGCCACAATAACAATCTTGATTTGAAGAGCATTTGTAATTACTTTGCCTTAACTTTAACGACAACACAATCTTTAATCCATAGTTAAAGTAGGTCAGTGTTTTTATTTAGACGAGAACCGTTCTAACCAACGTAATAAACAATACTTTTGTAACACTTTAATCTTTGCCTAAGTATGAATGGGCTTTTCAGCTTATCTTAACATCTTAACATCTAATCATTTATATTTCTTATAGGTTCAGTAGAAAACAACAGCTAAGTATTTGGCCTGTGTTACTAGGGTTGCCAATTATTTTTGTTTTATTGCAACTAGTTCAGACAAAAGAAAGGCTAACAAGCAACTTGAATATAATTTAAAGGCATACTTATTGCAAGATTACAAAACTGCTACTCTAAGAAAGATCGCTGAGCTTGAAGCGTTTAAGTCGCCTTGGTGGTCTATCTCTAGAAGTAAACGTGGCTACTTCTTCGTTACAAAGGTGTAGCGATATTGCATTATGTTCTGCTGCAATTTTTAACATTTCTGCCTTAACCAAGTTTATGATTAGTTCACGTTCTATAGATTTATAAAATCAAGGCGCTTTGACAATTTGTCTCAGCACTTTGTTTTGAAATCATTGGATGACTTTCTTATTACGTCCTCAGAGTTGTGCACCATAGCCCCATATTGATTTGCTTATAGATAAGTAACTTATTTTCGATAGATAACACTGGTTTGTTACCAGTTAACCAATTAATATTCTTGAGTCGCATATCTAGCTTTTGGTAACTTATTTGCAAACATATTTGATCGACCAAACTGCAATACTCAACATTGATATGAGTTTCGAATGTGAATTAGACATTAGTGGTGAATATAGTACGATCCATGTGTTGTCAACTTCGATATTCCCTCCTCTAAGTTGAATGCCAAGTGTTCTGCCATTGGCGTCCAGTGAGCGACGCCGATAGAGTGGATATGTAACATTTCCAGTTTGTGCTTCCGAAACAAAACGTGGAGAGTGTTTCGTGCATTTATTGTCCGAAACCGAAAGGGGATTGTAGTGTTCGCAAGGAAAGGACGACGTTACGCTTCTCTTGTCGAGATAAAGACGGCATCGAAGGAGGAGCTGAAGAAGATAAAAAAATTTATTTTTTGAAGTGTTTCGAAGATTGGAAAAACCGTTGGCACAAGTGTATAATATCTCATGGGGATTATTTTGGAGGAGACAAAATAGATATTCATGAATAAAAAAATAATTTTTGAAAAAAAATTTCAATCTGTAATTAATCACTTTGAGTGAAACACGCATAACGTTTTCACCAAAGTGTATTCAACAAAGTGAACTAAGTATATGACATTTAATTTTTCTTTACGCTTATTTGACATGAATGTTGTCATTGACTTAACCCTTACATTTATTCAAAAATTCAAATTCGGAAATTCAAAAGTAAACAAATTTCAAAACGAAAAACAATATTTTTTTAAATAACTGAATAAAATGCCGAATACTTGTTGCCTATGCAAAACAACTCATGGAAGCAACTTACCAATGTTTTGTGCTCCAACTGACAAATCGCAACGGAAGGAATGAGAAAAAGTATGTGGCGTACAATTCAGTTTGTCATCGAGAATATGTGGGCTACATTTTAAGGCGGAGGAAATAAAAGAATCTCCCCTTAAAAGAAGACGACTAAGCCCTGATGCAGTACCCTCATTAAACTTACTTCCCAATCTTCAAGAAAAACAGTAAAAATTTTACGTTTTTACTATTGATTAGGTCTCAAGACAAACTTGTTTGCGCGAAAATTTTAACAACTGATCGGAAGCTACACATGCTGTGCTGTAGTTTTTGTGGTAAGGAGTTTCTGTTGTGGAATTGGTGTAAATTTCTGGTGCACATGAACGAGAACCACGCGTTTTTTAATAATGCTTTTGCCAAATTATTTATATAAAATTTGTGAATAATGTTGCATTTATACACTATGTAATTGTTTGTATAATAAATATGAATTCATTATAACGTTGAGAACAAATAAATTGGTTGTCTCTATTTCTATTACGTTTATATTTATCATATATATGTATGTAAAGCAAGTGGCTTCATATTGTTCAAGATCAAAAAAAAAAACACACGGGTTAATATAAACAAATACATGAATTGTTTACTATTTTATTGTCAAATAAGCGTAAGTCAAATACTTAGTTCACTTTGTTGAATACACTTTGGTTTTCACTGAATAATTTTTAATATTTTTTTTTTTTGAATAGCCTTTACTACGGCAAGTGACAAATTTGAACGATTCAAATAATTGAAAAACAAAACAAAAAATTGAAAAAAATACATAATTTTATGAAAATAAGTTACTTTCGGGAATTGTCTAATTTTCCGACTTTTCCTCACAAAAAGCATACGGTTTTTTTATTTCTAAACCTTCTGCGAACCCAGCGAACAACCTCTGAAACTCTCATCAAGATTGGTTCAGCCGTTCCCTAATGCTCGGGGACAAACAAACATTCATTCGGTTATGTGGGGAAAAATTTTGTTTATTAATGTCCTCATTCAACTAAAAATGAGCTTCACTTTCTTGTGAAAATCGGAATCGGTGGTTATCACGTTTTGGACCCACCTACCGAGCATGCGACGCGCTTAATCGTTGTTGGGCTTCAAATAAAAATAGTACAGGGTACATGGTAACAGCTGTCTATAAAGAACAGCTTCGATAAAAGTTATGCCTCAATAAAAACTACGCGTTTTAAACCTTTTCAATAAGTGAGACTTTTCATGCGGTATTAATAACACTTCATAAAGGTCTCAGGTGTAACGTTGTGGATAATATGGATTCAAATAACTTATAGTTGCCCTTGATGAAGATGCTTAGGTACACGTATTTATCCACCTAGCATATGAATATAAATCAAGGATTAAATTTGCTGCTTGTTATTGATTTTAAGTAATTCGATAGAGATAATGATTACTTTCGACAAAGTCAACAAGAAAAGACTATTCGCTGCGTTTGAGTAAGTTATGCAGAATGGACTTTGAGTTTATTAACTTAATAAATTCAGCCTATAAATAACAGTAGGTTATCATAAAATAAACGGTTTATATCTACTCAGTCTTATGACACACTAAATTTACTAAGCAGTTCATAAAAGTTATGTAGACAAAAAATAAAGTTAAGACACAAATCTGTTAAACGCACATACTCCCAGCTGGGTAAAGCGCACGCTTCATTAACATGCAATCAACCCTAATACTACTTATTAACGCTTTGTTTGCCTAATACTAGTAGGCAAATAAATTTTTTTGTAATTTTGTAATTGCAACATGTTGCTACAGTGTATAATAGTTTTGTTCAACTAATAGGGCCCATACACAACACATACATATGTGCGTTCGATCTGTGTGAATTCGTTTAGCCCACACACGACAAACAAATCCATTTTGCGTTTGTTCTTCACACATTTAACATTTGCGACAGGCAAGCGGAACATTTCTTCGAATTTATTTCTTTAATGAGTTATTCGTTAATAAGTTATCCAACTTTTATTTTTCTCAATTTTATTTTTATATTTATCCTTTTTCGTTGGCCAAATTGCCAATTCATTTTTTATAAGATCAATAAATTCTGATACGAAATCTTTATTAAGGAGGGAGCTGGCTTTAGAAGTTTCAAAAAATAGGCTTTTTTTGCTTAAATCTCTTTAAAAATTATCTTACTATATTTCCCCAAATTTATAGTTTGGAATTCAAAATATTGTCGAGGCTAGAAGGGAAATAGTGACCGAGCGCCTAACAGATATATGAGCGCTTGGGCAAAAAGCGAAAACTTTCAAGCACGATTTCTCGGCTTTTAATTTTTACGATTATTCTTAATTGGCGGGCAGGACAGAAGAAAATTTAAAGGTAGTTGGAATTAGGGCAAAGTTTATTATCATTGGCATAAAATTATCTTCTATTTAAACTAAAAAAATTAAGAAAAGTCAAGTTTGAACATATTTTTAAGCAACATAAGTACAATTTTTTGGTTAAAAACCACTTTTTTTCATTTAAAAAAAAATTTAAAAATTTTACAATTTTTTTTTTGAATTTTTTTAATTTAACTAGAAGATAAATTATTTAAAAATATGAATCGCTTTGAATTTTTTGGTTCCGATAGAAATTGCGACCTGCATCCTGCCCGCCGTCCGAAGAATGCGTCTCGCAACGGGCAATTGCTTCCCAAAGGCAGAATATCAAAGATTTCGTATCCAAAAAATTTGTAAAGGATGTCCAAATATATAACTATAAAACCTAGAAATTTCGCTTGAATCAACTATTTCTTTCCCTCCCAAAAAAATCCTCAAAAATCGATTTTTTCAAGCCTCTAAAGCAGGTTCCCCCATATCATTTGCCATTGTTCGTCCGCGATCTTCACTGTTCGGCGACACGAGAGAAATGAGATTTTGTGCGCACACAACGTCATGCACGGCACACATTACGCGCACAAGCCACGCACGAGTAAACCGCATGTGCACACATACCGATCGAACGCACTTGTGTGTCGTGTAAAAACTAATCGAGATAGATATGTATGAGATTAAATGATCAGGATGCCGAAACACGTTAAAATTCGCAGGTCCGTCTATCCATCCGCCGTAACAGAAAAATTATGTAGTTCTTCCCCAGTTTTGACACTTGAAAGTTGCCAGATTATGAAATCTTCGGTTACAACCGAACTTAGCCCTTCCTTACTTGTTATCTTTATTGTGTTATTGTTGCAACTAATGAGCGTTGTTATACATATGTCTGTTTTCTGATAAGACTCACTCTTCTAACATTATCTGAATGACTCAGCATTTTAACACTCACTGCTTTCGCCCCAAGCGGTTTTGCTCACAAGGTGTACAAATATTTTTCTTTGTTCAAGTTATCAACCGAACTGATAACCATTAACATTCCCACGGCCTCTCTGTACATATGTATTCAGAGATAAGGCATCAAGAATAGTCATGAATGAAATATTCATGAACCAAATAAATTATTATACAGATGCGTGTAACTAATTAGCAACGCTAGAAGGAAAAATCCAAATCGGTTGATATTTTCATTTGCAAAAAAAAATTTTTAACTATATGTCTTAAAGATAAATTGTGCATATTTAATTATTGTAAATTAGCTATTTTTTTTTTTTTTGTTATAAAAGAGCTTTTATAAAATAAAATTATGACTTCAAAGTCAAAAATAGGTCGTGGAACTAACTAACAATGCTTCCTTTTTTTTTAGAAAAATTATTTTATTTCGGGCTTAAAGTTAATTTTTGGTTGCAAACCCATTACTGTCAATCACGGCTTCACATCTAAGAGGCATTGATTCCCCAAATTTTGGCTAGATGTCCTTTGGAATATCTATTTTTGTATAACCGAGGTATTCCATTATTGTTTAACCGAGCTCTGCGGACATAAGTTTTTTTATCTAAAGAAATCCTATTTATCTTGCTTACATCGAAGCAGAATACTCATTTCCACTCTTTTGCTGTTCAATGGCGGTATGTCTTTGCAAACTTTAAGCGGCTCCTTCGATTGCATTCAGACAGTAATGGCTTCATCCTTGAAACTTTTCCAAAGAGACCTACCTCTCATAATCGTCTTTTTACGGTAACTACAGATAGTGCGTCTGGGTTGTATCCAAAAATTTCAACTCGAATTTGTTTTGCCGTCTTATGGGGATCCTTTTTTGAATCGCAGATAATTAACCCGCCCTTCTGGAGAGTAGATTTCCGACCTCTCTTCTTTATTGGAACTTATTTTGTTATTTTATTCTTGTTGAAATACTTAATTGCATTAATTAAAAGCCAACCGCTTGGAGAAATTTAGGGTCTTTTCAATGTCTCCGCAAGATTTCCAATCCTAGATATGGCTCCAATAAAGGTAACAGAAGGTGTACTCAATAGTGAAACTTCCTCACAAAAGTGATCATATAATTTGATAGTCTTGAGCTCATTAAGGATTTTTCACTTTGGCAGAGAATAGTCTAGTACTAGAACTATAAAGTCACCATTAGCAGAATAAGAGAATGACAAGATCGAAACCCAGATTTCTGCTTGTGTTTTGCGGATGAATGGCTTTTCCTTACGTGAACCTGCTGAATACTCATATTTAGCACTTTTGTCGGCGAAATGTGCTAGATAACTTACAAGCGGTGCAGTGAGCTCTTCGCCCTTAGAAGCTAAGCGTTGTTCTAGTTGTAAGTGTCTAGCTGTTGGATAGTTTTCGACAGTGTACTCCTCGCCTAATGCTCCCGGCAAGTTTGAAAATTACTTCTTCTTAGCATCTGTTGACAAGAGTTATTCTGCGTTGGATTTGGAGGCTGTCATTGTTGTTGGTGTTAATACTGCTTCCAAGATAGCGTCGATGAAATTATCTGCGTCTCCGAAGTTATGACTGTAAACAGTGACGTAAAAGCTTAGTCGCGAGTGCGACGACTCTTTGTTTGTTGGGGGAAATATTTCGTCTTCCCTTCGTTCACTACCAAACCCATTTGTTTCACTTCGATATCCAGACTGGTGAAAGCGGAACTAACGGCGCGGATGTTGAGGCGAAAGATATTATTATCATCGGCTTACGCCAGCAGCTGTACACTCTTATAGATTGTACCTTCTCGATAAATCTCCAAATCATGGTTGAAATTTCAAAAAAATTTGCCATCTCTCTCAGTTTCCTAGTAATAATTTAACTTCAAATCAAAATTATTTTTATTTATTGAAACTTTACCAACATTCAGAATTACTTGTACTAGTATTTGATTTGTCATTTCTTCATTCATACCAAAAACTATTTAAGTCTGTAAATATTTGCAATTATACACACGTACATATGGAAGTAACTACTCAACTTCCGTCCTGATAAGCTATTCTTGCAATCGAATTAATTACTGCCATATTTTTGCTTTCAGACGCACGCGCAAACGAAAAAGTATGAAAATCAGAAATCTTTTAATTAATTTCACGCACCGAAGCGTAAAAACTGCCAGTAATTCCAGGCCCCGCACCCTCCAACGACCGACCCGCCAACCGCCCGTCGCTTTCGTCACACGCTTCCACACCTGCAAGCCGCCAATTGAAGGCGAAACAACAATTAAATTGACTGCATAGTTGTGTTTTTGTAAAATGGCAACACTAGTGACAACAACAACTGGTGCATCACACGATTATTGTGTCAGGGTTGCCAACGCAACAGCGCGATTTTGCGCAATTATCCACCCGGCGACGTAACGCCCGCAAGGATGACAGTACACAGTGAGCACAGAAGCAGACACAGTGTTTAAGAGTGGGCGAAGTACCTAGTAACATCACGCCTGGATTCCAGGCAGCCTTCTTTTTTTGGGGCGCTGGCAATAGCAACGGCACTTAATTACTTTAAATGCATTGTGCGAGTGATATTTTTTAACAATTCGACGATGACTGCATTTATCACGACGCTGAAATTGCGAAATATTCACTCACACAAACGTCACACCCAGATGGCACTTTCGTATGTGTGCATGTGCGTGGAGCTCTTGTGGACTTGGCTGGATGTTACCGCAGAATCACGTGTGTAAGTTGGCGCCAGTATCAGGTAGCAGAGACCGCACATTGCCAAAGTAATGATTACATATGAGGCAGAAGCCGTGTGCCAAGTGGCGGCAGCATCAAGTGGTTGCAATCTGTCACTCGCCGCCGCAAATGACTGGCAATGTGCCAAGCGTGAAGATGAGCAGATAAAGTAATATCTACTCCATTTCATTGCGGTTTTTCGTATTATATTTTAAGATCTGGTAACATTGGTGTTCGAAGCCCATACTCCAGTTGGTGAAGTGCGAATGTTTTTGGTTTTATTATTTACTTTCAGCTGCTTTAGACAATCAGACAAAATAAAAAATTTAAGCTAAGCTGTTCTTCAAGTAATCGGTATTTCAAGCATTCCCAAAATCCGCGTTTTCGATCAGACTTATAGACTATATAGAGTCACTGATGGACTTTAAGCGAAAAAAGTTTACATAATTTGAAAGAGGTATCTTTAAGTCGAAAACACCATATTGAGTATATTAAGATTAGACGAAAGCCCATACCATGTTACCGACTTGTCCCAAACCCAATATAAAGGACTTTTTTAGAACCGTAGTTTTCTTCTTCTTTATTGGCATAGACACCGCTTACGCAGTTATGGTCGAGTTTACAACAGCGCTTCACTCGTTTCTTCTTTTCGCTAATTGGCGACAATTCGAGATACAAGGTCCAGTCGGAAACCTTCAAAGCTGGAGTGTTCTCTCTTTCATCTGGAAAACATGACCTAGCCAGCGCAGCCGCTGTCTTTTGATTCGCTGAACTATCTCAACATCGCCGTACATACATATATCTCGTACAGCTCATCGTTCCAGCAAATGCGGTAATCGCCGTTGACTATGCGCAAGGGACTATAAATCTTCGGCAAAACTTTTCGCTCGAACACTCCGACTCATCAGATGATATCGTTGTCCATGTCGAAATTATCTACGACTTCAAAGTCGTGTTAGATGACAGGAGATAGTTCTTCTTGTCCTCGTACACAACCAGACCCTTCCTTATTCAGCCTGGAGAAAGCAGAACTAACGGCACGGTTAATAGGGCCATCGGCGTAGGCCAGCAGCTGTACACTCTTATATGTACAGGATTAGCTCTTATTATCTTCTCCAGCAATAGGTTAAATCAGTCACACGATATGGAGTCCCTTTGTCTGAAACGTCGCTTGGTATCGAACGTCTTGGTGAGGGACTTCCCGGTGAGCTTCAGTCTTTCACACACTACGCTCGATTAGACCGTATATGCGATATTAATTAGGCTTATCTCACGGTAATTAGTCTAAATTGTGAGGTCGCCTCTTTTGTGGATTGGGCAGAGAACACATAAGTACCAATTGTCGGACATGCTTTTATCCGACCATATCTTGCAAAGAAGCTGACGCATGCACCTTGTCAGTTTTTAGTCGCCGCATTTGAATATCTCGGCCGGTAATCCATCGGCTCATATAGCCTTTGGAAGACCTGAAATTTATATAACACTTGTTTACAAAATTTTATCTTTTTTTGTCACATGAAAACTCGTATCAATTCTTGAATGTCCTAAGGCCACCAAAGATTACTGTGTGAATAAATTGGCACGTCAGATTTTCTTGGAACAATAATATATGTTTTTTCTTAAAAAATTCAAATTTTAACTACATTTAGAGAAATGTTTGCTTAATTTATAAAAAATGCTTATGTTTTTCGTTAATAATTTGCTTCTAAAAGGTAAGTTTTAAGTCTCCAACAATAATCGGCTAGCATTTCCTTGAAGGTGTTACCCCTCGCCATGTTCGTCGTCACAGCACCATATTTACCACCAAGATTTCCAGTTTAGCGTATGTATTTAAAGGAAAGTATTACACCCCAAAACTTCATATGGAATTATAAATTCATTTGTTAATTCTTTGTAATTTTCCGATTTATAGTTTCCTACAAAATTTTGGAAAACGTTCACAAAACATTTCATGCGAGTTTTTCGTGATCATTCAGTTTTTATTCAAAGCTTTTGTCATAAATCAGTTGCCATTTCGTGGACCTACAAATATTTCTTATTTAATTTTTGCTCTCTAAGCTTAGGGTATTGGTCTTTCAGATATACAAATCTACTGCCATCGATTTGGAGGCTGTAGAACAGGTAGTTCAACATTATGTAGGATGGAACTGATAATCATGGACTAGGGTAAATACCCAAAAGGTAAATTGGGTATTTAAATGTAAATACCAATGTATTTACCCAAGCGCTTGGGTATTTACCCAAAATGTGGGTATAAATCAGAACAAAGAAAAATTGAAATAAATTAAAGGAATTCAATTTTTTATTATGAATTATTATTATATTTTTTAAAAACAAATTAAATATTTTTTTAAATCTAATCGTAATCGCTGTCGCTGTCCGTATCCGATAAAAATTCATATTGAGTGGAGCGCGTGATCCCGGCTGAAGTTGAAGGCATAACGTCTTGTGTACATTCTAGGGAAGAATTCATGGAATTTTCAAATTGAGTGAAGTGCGTGCTTTCTGCTGAAGGTGGTAAACTGTTTTTAAAAAGCAAGTTCCAGTTGCACGATATATACGTTATTTATCCTGCGGTTTGTGTTGTTAAACGGTTACTTTGTTTGGAATGAATGAAGCTGTGGGTGCTAAAGGAACGTTCCGTAGCAGCTGAAGTACAGGTAGCTGTTAAAATTCGAACAGCTAATTTGCTTAATTGCGTGCTTTCACAAATTCCTTTCCACCAAGTTACTGGAGAAATTTCATCCAAACAGCTCCAGACAATAGTTTTTGCCCAGAAATCATTCCTGGCCTTGTAAGTAGTTGGCAAAATCTGTCATTACATTTATGCTTAGCGCCTGTGACATTGTGTGAATGAACTCCAAGGCATCTACCTCCTCAGACGGATCAAGATCACTTTCTTGTGCCTTAAGATCTAGCAAATTCACAGCTAAATGTATTGGTTTTACGGTTTTTTTAAATCGTGTGTTGAATATGGTTGATAGCTCAGTTTTTTTCGGCATCATTCAGTATCATTATTGAAGCAAACTCTAATTCAAGCTTGTTTTTAATT
>CM050323.1:18369463-18401934 GCA_027475135.1 Bactrocera correcta
TGCAGAAGAAAAGTGACTTACATGAAGTGGATATTTATAACTTCTTCGGGTAATGCGTGGGGAGATTCAAAACGCAGAATAGTAAAAGCGCCATAAAAACTTTTGTAGGTCAGTCTTAACAGGCGTTGTTCAAACCCTAGGTATTTTTCAGATATTAGCAAATATTTTATCTGTGTTTGACAAGTATCCATTAATGATCAAAATCGAATAATTATACCCCGTACAGAGTGCAGAGTATATTAAGTTTTAGTCGATTTAGTCATGTCTGTCTGTATATACCATACCCGCTAATCAATGAATTTTATACCAAAAATTTTGCATATTTTCTTTTTTCCTCAAAAAACTGCCGATTTAGCCGAGGCGCAGATATTGGAATTGAAGCCGTCATTCAAACCGAAAATTGTTAAATTTTTTCCAAACAAGAACAATTTTTTAATTTGACGAGATATTTGCACGAAATTCGAAATCGATTATTGTCTAGGGCTACTTTCAAACAAATTTTCAGATCATGATTGAAATAAAGTCTCTGTTTGAAAAACTTTTTTTTTATTTTTTGAACAGTATTAAAGCTTAGCAACCGAAGTTATTGACTGTTTTTTACTAACAAATATTGCATATTTTGTCCAGCCAATAACGAACTGTTACAGTTCTTACTCGTCCAAGGTGCAAAACTCCAAACATTCATTCAATCCTCTGCTCATCCTCGCGTGAGAAGTACCACATAACTTAATTGAAATATTATATCTATCAATTGAACCACCAATTGGAAGAAGGGAATAATTACAAAAAGTTCGAACTGAGATAATTAGAAAAAAACTGATTTGCTCTCAACGTATAGATCAAATACCCATGATATCTTAAAATGAAATGTAGTAAACATTGTTGCCGATAATATGCTGTAAAAAAATATTTTATGTAAAGAAAAACAAAAGTTAGGGTAGTTTGAAATTCTTGGAATTATACCCTTTTTCCAATTTATGAAAATAAAGACAGAAATATTAAAGAATATTAGCATTTATTATATTAATAACATAGAAAAGATATTGTATTGGTCCTCATATATACAGCACCATCCAATGTGGTTGTGGGCCAAGTCGAAATCAAATCATGAAACGTCTTATACTCTTCAGGAATATATGGTATGATTTTTCGCATATCATTCATCTTTTTTTCGTTTATGTATATACTTTTTTGTCAGGTATTTTAGGAGTAGTTCTTGATTTTCGGAGCAAAAAAGATGTATTTACAAATCCGTCAATGAATTTGGAACAGGTAAAGTAACCTTTATTACCACTATTGTACTCAAAATATTTATATTTTGATATTTTAAAAGATGTATTATATCTATTGACTTGCAGGTTTTCTTGTGGAACGACTGTAAGTTGTTTTAAAATTCAATATGTTCTCTTTATTAATGGCTTCAACCAAAAATCCCTTACTTTTAGCTTCTGAAATCTAGTTGTTGTACTGAGCTGGGACGTATATTCTATCTTTTCTTCTAATAAGTCTCTTGGCTGTTCCAAAATTACGATCACATTGCAAAAAGGAATGTCCTCGCACCGGAAAGTATTGATATATTTAATCAAAACGATTGATTGATACGAAGGTCAAAACAAACCTTAAGAGTGTATTGCTTCTATTTTGCCCTCCGCAAGCATCGCTAAAAACGTGTAGTTCTTTGATTTTAGGATCCACTTTCTGTATCATCATCCATAATAGACTACAAACTTCATCCGGACCTCGTTTAGCTTCTCCCTCATGATAAGTATAGAAATGTGCCGCGTTTGTTTTTAAATCGTGAACGCAAAACACGTACAGCCATAGCTTTTTTAAGTAAAACATTTCTTGAACAGGAATCTTTGGCAAAGGTAGCTTCTGCATATAATCAAAAATTATAGCGCCTACATCCTCTCTCTCCTTGCATAAAGTCAATATTTCCTTTGTTAATATAAAACTTTTTCGCTCGTTTCACATATACCATTTTCTCAGCCAAAGCTACTCTTTGCATTACTTAAGTGAAGTACTTTTTATTTTGGATTCTAGCTCTTCACAGACAAATATTAGGACATACATAGTAATCATATTTCACAACATCTTTATATTGGGGGTAGTCCTTAGAAAAAAGTTCAAACATTATTTTGACATAAAGGCTAGCCTCTAAATAATAAAGCTCTCTGTTGCTGTAATGCGATAGTTTTAGGGGAAATGATCGTATGTGTTGATCGATCGCAACATTCGCTTCATTTGGTAAGCTATTTCCTCGATTACGATGTTTACCACGCTGATCTTCTGGGGCTTTAACCTCGGTGATAAGACGAGTCAATCGGAATTATGTTTATTTTTCACAGCGTACGAGATATATTTTGGAGAAAACTTCACGACATACTTTTATATTTTTAGTATTTTTCATGGCAAAATAATGAAAGCTATTCTCACGGTTTTTTTTTATTCTCATTGCGGGCTATATTTGAGCGTTCAATTAGGCTTATAAGATACGTGTCTTGCTCATTTTTGGGTCGTCCATTATAAACTGTATCCATTATTGCTTGTCTAGCTTTCTTAGTGAACTGATAAGTGCACTTTTTATTGCATTTACAATCACGTTCCTTATTGCTTTTTGCCTCTACTAACCTCCCTGTGCTTGTACTTGTGTACGATTAACCCAATAGACGCTGTGTTTTTTGTATTTTCTTTTTTGGAATGTGACTCTCATCATCAGATGATTGGTTCTCAGTTGACATTGTTCTTTATTCTTTTAAATAATCACAACAACGCGCACCACAAACGTTCGTATTCAAGGTCAAGTGTCAACTAAATAACTGGTAAACAAAACAAAATCGCGATGATCTAAGCAGCCGGCTAACCAGCCAATCAAATTCAGTTATTACTAACGGTTTAAGTGAATATAAATGTCAAATTAAAATGACCTGTAATTGTATGACAAAAGTTTGTTAGTTGGAAGAAACAAATAAATCCATGATTTATTCCCTTCTTCCAACTTACATTTTTTTTTTTGCCGCTAGTATTACAATGGCGTTTGACCTTTTTATTTCTTTTTTCAACCTGACATGTAGACTTACGATTGAAAAGAGCTAATATGAGTAAAAATCTATTTCGTCAAAGACGGCTTTTATTCCCTTCTTCCAATTGGTGGTTCAATTCAATTATTGCTTCGGATGGCATAATTAAGAAAAACTTCGTCTCCTAAAAACCTCACGTACTGGTACTTGGGTGAGAATTTTCCACAATATTTATTATCAATATGCCACTTTATAAGATCAGTTCATTTTAACACCAAACGAGAGCGGAGATTCAAGAAAATAATCTAGCGAACAATCAGCAAAAAAAAATTAGCATCAACATGTTAGAAGATTAGTATTAATAACACTGTTTGATACATAATTTGTGTCATGAAAATTCTTGAGTGTTTCTAATGCAGTTTGCTACCTTGAAGTGAAATCTGAAATCAGAATTTTTTTATCAGCCACAGATATTCTGCAACCTGCGGCATTCGATTTTACAATACTACTGCGATAAAATTAAAATGTAAGTTGAAATTTTCAACTTTTACTATGTCTGAATTTATTGCACAAAGAAGTGTGATAAGGCACCATCTCATACTGCATTGGTTATTCGTGATCATTTCGCGACATTTTCAACTAATATCGTACCACGACAACCGCATTCGCCTAATTTACCTTCGTGTAACTTCTGGCTATAAGAGAAAATTCACACGACCACTCCGAGCAGTGGCCAGTACGTCAGTCACTCACACCGGGGCAAAAAAACAATACCAGTGAACCTCTAGTTGATCCCAAAAAGGTATAACTACCACCTTTGCAAATGTTTTTAATAAAGAATTTTGTAAAGACTATAGACAGAAATGGAAGAGGGTTCTTGTATCTGAAACAAAAATTTCCAAGAGTCAGTGGCAAAAATTGGAATTGACATTGATATCATCGGCCTTAACACCCGCGCCGTTAGTTCTGCTTTCTCCAGACTGGACAAGGAAGCAAAAGAAATAGGTCTGGCAGTAAACGAGGGCAAGACGAAATATCTCCTGTCATCAAACAAACAGTCGTCGCACTCGCGACTTGGCACTCACGTCACTGTTGACAGTCATAACTTTGAAGTTGTAGATAATTTCGTTTATTTAGAAACCAGCGTAAATACCACCAACAATGTCAGCCTAGAAATCCAACGCAGGATAACTCTAGCCAACAGGTGCTACTTCGGACTAAGTAGGCAATTGAGAAGCAAAGTCCTCTCTCGACAAACAAAAACCAAACCCTATAAGTCACTCATAATTCCCGTCTTGCTATATGGTGCAAAGGTTTGGACGATGACAACAACGGCTGAGTCGACGTTGCGAGTTTTCGAGAGAAAAGTTCTGCGAAAGATTCATGGTCCTTAGCGCATTTGCCACGGCGAATATCGCATTCGAGGGAACGATGAGCTGTACGAGATATACGACAACATTGACATAGTTCAGCGCATTAAAAGACAGCGGCTACGCTGGCTAGGTCATCCGGATGGATGAAAACACTCCAGCTCTGAAAGTATTCGACGCAGTACCCGCCGCGGGAAGCAGAGGAAGAGAAAGACCTCCACTCCGTTGGAAGGACCAAGTGGAGAAGGACCTGGCCTCGCTTGGAATATCCAATTGCCGCCAAGTAGCGAAGAGAAGAAACGACTGGCGCGCTGTTGTTGACTCGGCTATAATCGCGTAAGCGCTGTCTACGCCAGTAAAGAAGAAGAAGTGCAAAAATTAAGGGTGGCATATTTGTGGTTCCGCAATTCAGAGAACTAAAGAAAGATGAAACATTTGAGGAAACGCTTAATAAAACTGAAATACGAGTCAGGAGTGCTTTTAAAAGCGTTGTCAAAAACTTTATTGGAAATGTGAAAGCTGACAATCACAAAGATCTTGTGACTCAACTATTTACTGCCGGTAAAAAATGGAGTGCAACGTGTCCCTTAAAATTCACTTTCTGGACTTTCATCTGGATTTTTTCTCCGAAAATTTAGGGGCCGTAAGTGACGAACATGCGAAACGGCAAGACATTTCTGCTATGGAGAAACGGACCAAGGCAAGTGGAGTGCCAGTTTGCTTACCGATTACTGCTGGGCATAGTTAAGGGATACTCCAAATCGTCGAAAAACATCGACAGTACCATTTTACGGTACTCTTTTGTTAATAAAATAATATATCGATCGCTGTTTTATTTTTAAACAAAAATCTTCATAGCAAAAAAAAATAAAAATTTATAGGTGATAGAAGATGACAATTTTTTACATAATAAACTCTTTGTCCTGTTCATGTCACAAAAACCAAGTGGACTTCTGTTTACCGAGATGTTCCATAGAGGGTTGTCCCTTCACATCTTTTACTATTATTCAATCACATCTTTTCCATTCCAACTCCCCAACTCCACCAAAAACAGCCAATTCATCAACCAACCGATAATGAGTCTTCTAATTCCAACCTCAAAGTAAGACGAAATTTTGATAGCTGATTAAACCGTTATCTAATTTTTATCGTTTATCACAGGGTCATTTCTTAAATCTCGTACTTATTGTCACACCAAATCATTTTTAGAACTGCACTCACTTGACAAACTTTGTTTGGATAATTTTTCAAATTTCTATAAATAATATCGCCCACAGAGCAATTGAAATCGTGAAATAACGGTGAGTTCGGACCAGACCACACGCGCTCCTTAGTATCGTAAGAACATTCTGAGGATCCCATAATGCAACTACTACTAATTTCTTGCTCCAACAATGTTATTAATGTAACTAATGCACGCACAAACGTTATTAATGTAACTAAATTCTAAACAATTTGTTACTTCCTTAAATACTCTCCCAATGCCAACATAAATTAACGAGCGACAGTCGGTTAATACCGCTGCTGATATGAGATAGAGCTGTATTTTTCAAGATCTCACAGCTTCACGTCAAATGATTGCCATAGAAAGTGTTTCTGCCGCGTTTAGTTTTTCGCTCTCCATTCAGTCTCAATGCATAAAGAGATCAAAAAGCGTCCCACAAAATGTGAAAGAGGCACGGCACAAAACTTACATGGAGTGTTAGCAGCGCATTATATTTTGCTAGTGTGTAATATATTTACCTTCCAGCCACTGATAGTGCAATCCGACTTAACAAATAAAATATTCAAGTGGTGTAAATAAAGGGTGATCAATTTCGAGGTTCCTTACCCTTTTAAAGAAAAAATACAGAAACTTCAAATTATGTGGGGGAATGATTAAGTATTCTCAATCTTTGGCATTAATTGTTTTAAGATTATCTCTTTCAACAGTTGGAAACGACTACGTCTCAGATGGTCCATCCGTTGAGTCCAATTTTCGATGACTCTAGCGAATGGGGAAGTCCCCAAACATGAATGCGGGGTCTTAAGATGGCTGATGGTGTTGCGAATAGTATGCTCAGTAGGCTGATTATGTTGACTATATGTCGACCGAAGCGCACGGACCACATTTTTTAAAGAACGTGAATTTTCGTAATAAAGTTAAACGATTTGTAAATTTGTTAACAGAGTAAGTGTTTCCAATGAAATGACAAACAATGCTGCACAAAATAGGCTATTGACAACAGTAAATCTACTTGAACCACCCGTTAGCAATAACAAAGAGCGAACACTCACGACAGCAACCCCCTATAAACGTAAGAGCAGTAAAGACTTCGAGGTATTGTTGTGAATAATATGTACATATGTATTTATTCGCTTCTTTGGGCATGACTGGACAAAACACATACGGAAAATCTCCAATTTGTTGTTAAAAATAATTTCTTCAAGACACATACGTACATACAAGGTCTGTCGAAAAAGAAACAGGACTGTTAAAAAAAATAATATTTTTCAAAAGTTATATTTTTTTATTGAAAGTAGTTTCCTTGTGCCTCGATACAGCGTTTAGTCCACTGTTTGGTCTGCTGGAATCTTGGGTACGTACTTCTTTCGAAATGAAGCTCCTAACACTGTTACTCTCAATAGAGACCTGTATAGATCGATGATAACCAACTTTTTATGGGCGCAATTGGATGTAGTTGATCTTGACACCATCTGGTTCCAACAAGACGGGGCTACATGCCGCATAGCACGTGCACCACCCGCATTATTGTGAGAAAAGTTTGGAGTTTCGATTATTTCAAGAAATTGTAACATTGAATGGCCTCCAAGAAGTTGTGATTGAACACCATTAGACTACTTTTTGTGGAGTTATTTGATCTTTGGCAATAAACCGAACTCTCTTCAAGCTTTAGAAGTCAATATTGAACGTGCTATTCAAGACATGCGACTTGATTTAGTGGAAAAAGTACTCGAAAATTGGGTTCATCGAGTTCGTTCCTGCAAAAGAAGTCATGGAGGTCATTGAAATGATGTTATATTTATAACTTAGTCGCGTCGTTTGTACTTACCTTAAAAAACATTTGAATTTGCTTAACAATTAATGTGTGGTTTTGTTATGATTTCCTAAATCATATATGAGAAGGATTGAACCGATTTTATCCATTTTTGACACAAATTGTAATCAGACTTCGACAATTTATGAGCGTAAAACTAAATACCTTGAGGACACTATTTGTGCAAAGTTTTACACTAATAACTTCAATGATATTTGATTTCTATATCGTAAGGTGAAAGAAACAGATAGAATTTAAAAGTATCTTATATGGGAAGTAGGCGTGATTTTAGTTCGATTTCGTTTATTTTCACAATGTTTGATAGGAAGAATGGGCATCCAGCGAAATTTGGTAAAATAGTTATATGTGAGATGTAAGATTTTATATAGGAGTGGGCATAGTCACGTTCATTGCCCAATTTTTATACCAGATAACCACATAAAGCACTTCCGTGCCATCCTGTTTGTGGAATTTAATGTTTATTCAGTGCGTTCGCGTACTCAATTTTTCAACTCAACTTTTAATTTATACTATCACAGAGTAAGAAGAAACGCTAAAAAGACTTCTTCTTAGAAAGTTGGTTGAGTTTGCTTGAGTGATTTGGAAGATATATACGTTTAAGGGGGTATTCTACTCTAGAATTTTGAAAAATTCGATTATTTTTTCATAAATTTAAAGTTTAGACTTTCACAAATATGACCTTTGAAGGATTTTTCGATTTTGTGAGGTGGCGTCCGTGTTCACTAAAATTGTCTCCTAAACTTTAAACGCGCTTTTCTCGAAACTTTTTTTTTCCACACGGTACCGGCGTTGTCGCAAGTTCTATACAACCGATTTAATTGAAATTGTGTGAACCTTCTTTATATAATCCTTTATCGTTCCTACCAACATCGTGTCAAAATTTTTGTTTTTAATATTTTAAAAAAATTCAGGAATTTCAAAAAAAAATCGTAAAAAACTATTTTTATTTTCAGGCAGCCGCCATTTTTCAAAACATTTTTTTTTTATTCCCGGACTATAACAGCATCCTTACTGATTAAGAATTTCTTTTGATTTTTTTTTTTTCAGACCACCATGAGAGTCACGATCAATGACACCAGGAGGCGCCATTTTTTTACACCTGTCTCTCCCCCCTCTAATTATATTAATTTTTAATATTTTTTTGTACATTTTTCTGTATTATTAAGATATTAATAAAAAAATAGATAGTAAAAATATTTTTAATTTTTTTTTTAATAAAATTCAAAAAACTTCCCAAAATGTGATTTCTAGAGTAGAATACCCCCGTAACCATTTAGAGGCGAGATCACGCCCACTTTAAAAAATATTTAGCCCACAAGTGCTTCTCTCAAAAGCGATTTCCTGTACAAAATTATGCTTTTGTATCTTAATTTCGTGCTAAATTAAGACACTTTATAGATTTTCGTTTAATAGGTTACATGGGTTTACGGGTTTCAAAAAATCCAATTTTTTATCGTCTTATTAAATTCTACGACACCTATAGAAAATTGTTCTACATTTTCATGTTGAGTCCGATTAATAGTTTCGGAGATACAGCCTTGAGAACCTGAGCGCTCGAGGCCAGCTAAGCTAAGTGCGCCGTCTTTAATGGCATTTCGTGTGACATGGCAGTGGTCCCATCTACGAAGTCGTTTTCTTTTTGTTGCCAAGAAACACATCTACGTAAGTTTATTACGATATCTCAATTTTTATTCAAGTTACAGCTTGCACCGACGAACTAACGGACAGTCATACTGACTTCAACATGTCTCGTCAGCCTGATCCTTTATACATATACATAGTATACAACCCTACAGCTATTATACTTGGCCATGTCCGATTTCAAAAAAAGCACTTGACAGCGAAGATGAGTCGTTTGGGAAAACGCCACTGTCAGAAAGGCTACAGCGATAAAGTACTTACTACTACTAAATAGCGCGTGCGCATTTCAAGTGCCCACCTAGGTCTCAATGCTACCATCGTAATAATATATGTTAAATATAAGATATATATATAAAATGTATACATATGTGCATCTGTTACTTGGTTATATTTACTCAAAAATATATACATATATCCCACGGTCACTTTAGCATGACTTTCACATTCTTTATCACCGTTTTCATAATTTATAAGCGGCACGTTCCTAATTATGTCAGTTTCAATAACGTTAGTGGGCCCGCTCACGTCTGTTTACAAAATCAACGTCAGTCTTGTCGAGATTCAATCATATATTTAATTAAGATTACATATATTTAAGAGCGAAGGCGTTCTGAAACTATCAAATGTGAGACGTAAGTAACTCTCTATAGCACCTGGGTTGATATCTTAACAAAGGCAATATGTAATCCAAATCATTGTATAAACCTACAAGTATCCTTCATTTTTCACTAACACATACGCAAAAATCTACTACAAATTAGGCACTTGGTACGGGTTGCCCCCAAATATTCTACTACTAAAACGTTCAAATGCCTCAAATCTGCTATAGTATGTTGCCGTGTTAGGTTTTAAAATTTATAACTTCAACAATATTTTTATAAAATATTCAAATATTTTTCGATTATTTAAATTCTTAAATATTAAATTTATTCAGTTTTATCCAAAATATTAATTGTTGTATCAATATATTATTCAATGTTTCCAATTTTATAAAAAAATATTTAATTAATTTTTAATTGGAACCTTCCTTCCACCACTATTCATTAGATAAGGTTTTTAATAAGTATTTCGCTGTGGGTTATTTAGAATATTTTGTAAATATTATTTATTACTTAGTAGATTGTTTTGAATATTATTGTTGTTGCTCCTGAATTGTACCTGATTTTATATAATAATTTTTGTTTTTGTTAAAATTAACACAAGCCGATTGTTATGACTTGTATTGTTAATGTTTACAATGGGATTGCACCCAATTTTTATATATTTATTTTAGTTTTTGTTTAAATAATTGCAAGTTGATTGTTTTGACATATATTGTCAATGTTATATTTTTTAATGTAATTAATATTCATGAATTGTATCTGACTTTATATATTTATTTTTGCCTAGTCATATTTTATATAATAAGTAGATTGATTTGAAGCTGTATATATAAAAAGGCTGAAGGCTCCTGAGGAACCGAACACCTAAAAAAAGATCGGTAGCGCGCCTACATTGCAACCTCAGAGGTGGTGAGGAAGAGCAATATATATTCAATAAACTTTTGTTTCAAAAATATTCTTGAAAGTTTTCATTAATGTTTTTCGTTAAAAATACTTTTTCATAAAAAAGTTGATCTAGTAAATTTCTTTTAATTACATCTCTGTGCCTAAAAAAGGCAGATTTCGATCAGGCGATCTCAGCTATGAAAAATTCTTGGAAAACAGCTGATTCTTTTGTTACTTATAGGTTTATACAATGATCCAAATAACGAGCGCCGCTTAAAAAGCAATGACAAATCTACCAGCCATTCTTAGCAACTTTAGGTGCTTCGTGAGAAAGATGTAGGCCAAGTGTATGGTCACTCCTGATAAGCTGTTTAAAGAAAAATTTAAAATTTCTTCCGACACTTTTTAATGTTGTACAAAGATTCCTACCTTCATATCTGCAGGGAATATGAATTTCAAATTGGTAAGATTCAAAGTTCTTTTGCTCCGAAATAAAATGCTATAAGCAGTAAATTGCAAAGGAGTCCCGGTTATTATTATTTCTTTCGGCTGGTGCTACCTGCAAAACACCTCAAGTCATGTCCGCTTGCGACAAGTCAAATTATAAAATATTAGTTTTCTAAGCATTCCAACTGACTTATCCATCATTATCACTTCTCTATAGCAATCGTCTGTCTCTATGTCCGTCTGTCTGTATATATGTATACGAACTAGTCCCTCAGTTTTTAAGATATCGTTTTGCAATTTTGCAAACGTCATTTTCTCTTCACGAAGCTACTCATTTGTCGCAACTGCCAATATCGGACCACTATAACATATAGTTGCCATACAAACTGAACGATATGAATCAATGGCTTGTAAGGAAAACTTTCGCATTTGACGTGGTATCTTCACGAAATTTGACATGGATTACTGCTTAAGGCAACAATATCAATATCGGAATAAAACTTTACACAAATAGTACCTTTATTTCCATCACTCATAGCCACATCAAGTCTAAAAATTGTTAAAAACGAACCATAACTATTCAGGTTCCTATATACTCCAATTGTGGACCCGAGTGCCTGTAGCGGACATCGGTCAGTGAAGTTGAAATTTAGAAAGATTATTTTCCTGATAATAAAGGATGACTCATTTCGAGGTTCCCCAACCTTTTTAAAGAAAAAATACAGAAACTTCAAATTTAAACGGGAATTTTTTTTATCATTCTAAATAACATTCCTTGGATTTCATTTTTTGAAGATTATCTTTTCTACGTCTCGGATGGTCTGTCCATTTACTCCAATTTTCAATGACTTGTTCGAGCATTTAGAGTTGTAACTGGCGAATGACACGCGGATGGTTTGTTCCAAGGCCTGAATGAGCCTCATCGCTGAATAAAGTTTGGCTCAAAACACGCAAATCTTCTTGAAACTTTTCCAGAGCCCTTAGTGTGTGGGAGAGTTCCAAAGCGAATGGAAGAATAGAACGACTGCAATAGCAGCGTCGAATCTGATCGTCGTACTGTGCAACTTTGAGTTTATTATTAGAATTTTATGTCTCAGTGATGTTTTGTCACTTACGCAGCCACTTAGTGTGATTATGCAAAACGAATCAATTGACCTTTCGAAAGCATCAAACGTCAAAACAACATTGGTTGCAATACTTTGCGCATGAAGAATGTAGGCTGATCATCATTTTAATGAAATTTTTTCAAATGTCACATGTGGCAACTACAAACTAATCAATAAATAGAAAACCGCAAACTGTTTTTAAACCTGTAATTTGATACAACTGATTCAAGAGGGCTTGATGAGAATCTATATAAAAATTTGTAGATGAGCGTGTCGCCACTAAGCTTAAGGGGTTACCAATAAACCCTATATAGTGATCATCGATTTCTTTTTTTCTAAAGATTATTTAGTTATATAAAACATTGGTCTACACGGTGCTGCAAACCTCATATCGCTAATAAAATGAACTCCAATCCTTTAGTTGACGTTTTCCACCTCACAATTTAAGCGAGTTCGGTTGAGTTTATGTCATATATACATACATATCTCTTTTGAAGCTGATTTTAATAAAATTTTAGCTAACGCGTAGTAAAATATTGTAATAAAACCAAGCGATTATATGACCTAAAATATAACTAAATAAAAAGCTATATCTGTCGATAAAGAATGTCTAATTCTAACAAAAAATGTTAGTATAAAGTTTGTCCAACCCCTGAAAGAATCTCGAAGCAGAAAATGGTCGCTTACACCAGAACTTTGTTCGTTTTTTTTCCTTCCCTCGTTTTTTTTCTTTTCTTGTTTTGAATGTTGAACACTTGCTTATGTGTTGAAAAATATAATATTAAAAGTGATGCGCTGGCATACCACCAAGCCTCTCCAAGGAATGTAGAAACTCCACTGGATATTTCACGGCGACGCCTTCATTGTCAAGACGATTGGTCGATAATTTCTGGCTTCCTGCTCAAAAAGTTGCACACACCGTACCATTCACACTACGCAATGACTGATATGAAGTTGAACCGCGTACATTAATCAATAGCAACCGAAGGTAGAAGCGTCTTGTCGGGTGGATTGTGTAAATTCGTCTTAAGGAATTAGTTGAGGAGTGTTTCCTGGATGCTCATCTACTGGTTGGCCTTGCTTTCTGCGCAACTATTTCTTCAACGATGCATTCCACGTACTATAATATCAAGGCATTTCCGAATAGAGCAATGTTCTCGCAAACGAATCACTGACGCAAGTTGAGAAAAAACTCGTCAGTGTCAATTTTGTTGTTGAAAGTGTTTGCGCTGGCTGTACTGTATCCTCTGGGTTGAAAAACACAATGAACTGCGAAGCGCACAACAGTCGGAAAACATTCATGATACTCTCTCTCGTTCAAGACCAATAACGACAATGTTGCTTTTTTGGTGACGTATTTACAAACGTATTTTATCGATTACACTAAACTGCAATTCTCAACATTGACATGACTTTTGAATGTTTGTGAATGAAAATTTCAGCTGTGATTAATAATAGCAGTATTGGGGATTTTACATCAGTTCCAATTATTTCATCATAATAATATAAAATAAACTTTAAACAATTAGAATTTCATCGAATGATCGTTGTTGGATAACACAGCTGCGCATCTTTTAGGCATGGAGTCCACCCAACGCTTGTATTTCTCGAGAAGAATGGCCTTCCACGCCTTCTTAACAGCACTCCATAATTGCTTCGTATTTGACGGATTTTCTTTCTCCTTAGCCTCTGCCCAAAGATTCTCAATTGGATAATGGTCCGGTGACTGAGCCGGCCAACCCATAACCTCAACTCCATTTATTATTCACACACCACAGCTATGCACAGTTGTACCTACATTACTCCAAGATAAAGTCCATGAAACATCGTAACTGTTGCTTGAAAGGCGTTGTGACATCGTGGCGCTCGCTTGCTGATTGACCCCGATCCATAATTCCGCACATACTCGTATGCCATCGCATCCTGGGAGTACCTGGTCATGAGCCTTGGGCTGCCAATATATGTTGATGCCAAAAAGAACGCCGACCGATATAAGCGCGACCTCTTCGTGGCATCGTAACAAATTTCAATCTGCAATTAATCACTCTGTTTTTTTCTAATGAATAATTTTCAATATTTTTTTTTTAATAACCAGTATAACCCTTTCGGGACGGAGTTTTATTTGGAAAATGGGAATAGCCACAACCAAAATTTATGCTTATATCTATATATTGGGCTAAAAAATTATGTTCTGCATACTCAAAATTCTCAAAATCGTCCTTTTGTCCTGGGACATATAATCCCAATAAGCATTTTGTGTGGGATATAAAATCCCAATCATTTTTTATCCGCATGTAAAACTTCATAAAAGGAATAGATAAAAGTTCCTCCAAGAGTACTTGTTGCCGAAGGTATAATACTTGCCTCCTTACCATTATAAATATTTAGATCGTATCGTAGACCCTGTTTTTGTCTCGTAACGCATCCACAACTTAATTCCCCGCTTTATTGGTTTCATTGGCATATATTGCTTCATGCTCGGGCTTATTGCAGTCTTTGAAATAAAGCTTCGATCACAACAACAAAAATCGGTCTCGCGAGATACAATTTTTTATAACAGAGTTTCCCATCGATGGATTTTTACTCCAATAGTCTTTTAAGGACGGCAACTTGTTGTAATGCATTATTAATGAAACACCAAGAAATACAGAATTTCATTTGGGTCAGTAAAATTCCTTTGTGATTGAGCTCGACAATTCAAAGCGAGCAATCGTTGATGTGTGCATTCAGCAATTCAAATACACAAACTGTATGGAAATATTTTTGAAAATACTTCAAATTCGCTGTCATCAGGAGTTACAGCAATAAGAATTTGGCAGTCTCGTTCAGAAGAAAATGCATGCTTTGGAGTAAAGTTCTGATAATCATCGGGAAAAGTATTTACTCACTGATTGACCAAATGCATCTCGCTGTTTGCTTCGGAAGGTCCAGGGACCACATCAAGATTATTACGATTTTCTACTTGCAAAACCAAATCGTTTGCTGCTGTGGTTCCATCGGTCCATTTCTGAAGCATATTCAGTCTCTTCGTCGCTGTTGTTTTGCAAGTATTCGCTTCCAGAGTTTTAAAAATGAGTATACAAGTCTGATTCTTCACACATTATACGTTCCAAGTCCTCACGTTTTAACTTTTGTTTCGCCATCTAAGAGCAGATTGGGACAATTAATCCCATGTAAAAAGCTTTTTGGGACAAAAAAAGTCAATAAATCGCTTGATTTTACTTATTAAACTCTTCTTAACATAAACGAAATTTAAAAGTTGAGATCAAGCTTTAATTCCGACTGAATTTGCCAAAAAAATGAAACAAAACTGATGAAAATTTGTGAAATTGTGAGATTCCTTTAAATGTGACATCAAAATGCAAAAACGCATAGATATATTTTTGTTTACAGTTCCCACGAGATAACTGAAGACTGCGGTCACGTTAGTACAACGCTGGTGTAGTATTTAGTGTCGACTTCATTTAATACTTAAAAAAGTGTTTTCTAATCGCCAACTCTCTCTTAAATCTTTTCAACAAATACCGGTTAACGAAATCACCCAGACAGAAGAAGGATCAGCAAACTGCCATGGAGGAAGACCCCGAAAGGGGCAGAAGTAACTACTTCGCCATCCTAGGCGAGCCACCAAAAACAAAACGTAAGGCATACAATATAAACAACAACTATGACTTCCCTACGCTTAAACTCAACAAACACACAAGTACTCAACAAACCTCACCATGCCCAAAGTTTCTACTTATAAAAAACAAAACCGAAAAACCACTGAAATCGTGTAACATTTTCGCAGTTAGCAAAGCACTCGAATCAATCACAACCGAAAAACCCCTAGAAATATCATTTACGAGAGATGGAGACCTACTTTTACTAACAAAAACTCAACAACAAGCGAACAAATACCTTAAAGCAACACAATTGTCAAATATTTGCAACATTTCTGTCTCTCTCCACCCAACGCTTAATATATCCAAAGGTGTAGTTTATTCTGGAGTTCTAAAACATCTAAATGAAGAAGAAATCGTAGAAGGTCTAAAAGGACAAGGTGCAGTGGAATGTAAAAAAATCAGAAAAAACATAGAAGGAAAACTCACTGACACTTCGCTTCACATCGTCTCCTTCAACACTTTTACTCCACCAAAAGAAGTGAACATAGGATGGCCGAAAGTAAAAGTTGAACCATATATTCCATCGCCCATGCAATGCAAAAACTGCTTTTTAATCGGCCATACAGCTAAACATTGCACCTCTGAAGCAAAATGCAATGTATGTTCATCTACCATCCACGACTTGACACCTTGTTCGAAAGTGCAATGTATCAACTGCAAACAAAATCATCGCTCTAATAACAAACAATGTCCTACGTACAGAAAAAGACAAGATATTTTGAAACACAAAACAATCAATAAATTCTTATTTAGGGAAGCTATAGAAACAATTAACAAAAATAATACTGACTACAGCAAAAATGTACCAGAAGAACGCATCGAAGAAGCAAGGCAAAAAAGAATTAAAAAAAAACACAAACAAATATAAACGACAACAATAACGTTCATAAACAAACAAATACAATTACTTTACACAGCGCAAACCACGAACCAAGCCGAAAAGAAAACATGTATCAAACTTCAATCAATTCTACAAAACTACCAATCGAATTACATTTACAACCGAATTTTCTACAACATCTCGAGCAATATATTAGCCATCCCAACAACCCAACAAATGCACTAATTACAACAAACACCCACATCCCACTCACAAACTTAGAGTTCACAAACTTAGAGTCCACTACCGAAACATTAGAATACAACACCGAAACATATCAATATTAACACAGCTTCCTCTCACCTATAGATCTTCTCGCTATACGTTAGAAGAGGAAAACAAATTAATAAGTTATTCTCAATATGGTACTTAAAGTTCTCCAGTGGAACATTAATGGATACCACAACAATAATAACGAACTACTCTTACTTATAAAAGAAAATAACTATAAAATCATAGCTTTACAAGAAACTCATCTTAAGGAAAGCCCTCCCACAAGATATGTACCAAAAAACTTTTCAATATACGGATATAATAACATATCAACAGAAGAAAATGCAAAGCGAGGAGTCGCTTTCCTTGTAGCAGACAACATAGAATTTACTCCCCTTGAGCTACATATTAGTTTACTCGCAATAGCAATCAAAGTTAAGTCCCAGACAAATTTCACCTTTTTAAATATTTATTCTCCACCTGATGAGCAATTTGCTGAGCACGACTTGCACGAACTCATTTCATACGTGAATGGGCCACTACTAATAGTGGGTGATCTGAATGCTTGGAGCCCAATATGGGGATCTCCACGATTCAACAGTAAGGGTAAAATTGTCACTAAATTTATTGAAAATACAAACCTTTTAATTTTAAACGACAAAAGTCCAACCCACTGGTCTACGCACTGCATACTAACCCACATTGATATCACCATGTGTACACCTCCTCTTAATATTGCATCAAATTGGAAAGTTAACGATGAACTATGCGGTAGCGACCACTTCCCGATTAGCTTAACATTGTTTAACACGGCCCCTAACACAACTTACCCAAAACACTCCCAAAAGATTCAAATTAAAAGATGCAAAGTGGGACCAATATCAAACCCTTCTAACCAGCGAAGTGGAAAATATGAGTTTCAACTCGATGAATTCCAATAAAGCCGCTGCTATCTTCACTAAAAAAATTAAGCAAAGTGCATACAAAACGATTCCAACGTCAACCCCGAATAAAAGAAAACACACAACATATTGGTGGAATGATAATTTAACTACACTAAGGAAAACAAAACAAGATCTGTGGAAACTGGCCAAGCAACACCCTACCGCTGGTAATATACTAAAATACAAAAGAGCGAACGCTATATTTTAAGCGCGAAGTAAAAACCTCAAAAAGAGATGCTTTTGCCACCTTCACTGAGGATATAAATTGCAACACTCCATCAAAAGTTCTATGGGATAAAGTAAATCTACTACACGGGAACCGCCCCCACAACCTCATTCTCTCAATTGAAAAGGAAAAACAATTCACCAACTTCCGATCCTCTTGAAATAGGCAACACTTTAGCAAGAGCATGGTCAAAATACTCAAAAAACTCTAATTTTTTGGAACAGTTCTTAGAACATAAAAAACGATATAAAAATGTATTACCGAAGGATATAGACCCATATCCCTCATCTCTTGCCTATCAAAAGTAATGGAAAAAATGATATCTAGGAGGCTCATGTGGTACCTTCACACAAACAAGCTACTCTTGAGCAACCAAACCGCTTTCATACCTGGAAGCAACACTACCAACGCATTACTTCGCCTAGATGAACATATCGCAGATAATACATATTTCCAGCAGGAACCACATTTCACTCATTTCCCTAGACATGGAAAAAGCATTCGATAGAGTCGGTTTGCACTCCGTATTAGACCAAATTTTGGGCTGGAAATTCAGAGTAAAAGCAAACGGTGTCACTACAGATTGTTGGCCATTGGAAAACGGCATTCCTCAAGGTTCGCCATTATCCGTCACTCTTTTTCTAGTTGCCTTTGACAGGCTGAGTCGAGTAATAAATGAAAACAAGTTCTTCAAACATGTCTTATACGCAGATGACTTATGTATATACGGCAGAGTTCAAAATGTAACGGTCTTCCAAACCGAATTTAATAACCTCCTCGTAGAGATAATAAACTGGTGCAACGCGGAGCTAAGATATCCATAGCCAAATCTATTCATCTGCACAATTGCAACAAACATACTTGCCAAAGTTTTACACCTACATAAAAAATGTTACATCACTCAAGATACTTGGCATATTCTTTAATAAAAAATACCACTGGAACGATCACATTACCTATTTACAAAAATCAATACAAAGTAGACTCAATATAATAAAATGCCTAAGTAACATCAAGCTGGAAAGTAGCACAAACTCACTTCTAAACATTGTGAAAGCCATTACACTTGGAAAAATCGATTACGGCCTGCCATTTTATAGCACCACGTCTCCAGCAAATCTATCTAAAATATCATCTGTATACCATTCTACAGTTCGCTTGGCGTTGGGTGCTTTTCGCACCACTCCCACTCTCAACCTTCCCACCGAAGCGGGACTTCCACTCCTCAAAGATAGGATAAATTATATTACCGGTTGTATGGCAATTAAACTTACACAAAATAATGACTCAGTGCTGAAATCATTAGTGAAAAAGAGGCTGAAACGAAAACGTAAAACACGTAAGGAACCAACAATAGAAAGACTAATTGAGACAGCAAAATACCATGACATGCCACTGGATCATAACGCCACCATAAATATTCAAAACCCACCTTGGGCACTCCCTACAAACTGCATATTACTGCAGTTAACAAAATTCAAAAAAGAAATCACTCCAATTTCAATGTATCCCCAGCACTTTCATTATATACACAGCAAATACCACGACTGGTCTACCTTATATACTGACGGCTCCAAATATAAGGACATAACCGCATATAGCGTCGTTAACGAGAACGAAACACTATCCACCTCTATCCTGCCATCGTACGCATATGTATATACTGCAGAAGCAACCGCCGTCTACCACGCTTGTAAAATAGCAAAGAAAAGCAAAGGAAAATGGCTTATTTTTAGCGACTCACTCTCAACTCTGCTATCGGTAAAAAAACATTAACAATAACGATACCGTGATATCCCAAATCAGAGATATAACATCCAATGCTACAAAAATTAAGTTGATATGGATTCCCAGCCACATCGGTATAAAGGGCAACACCTTGGCAGAAGCAGCAGCAAAACTTGCCACCAACTCACCGTTACACATAACAATCAGCTTTAACAAGAAAGACCTAAAAAACACAATCATTAAAGTAAGTCGGAAACTTATGGTTGAACATTGGCAAAATAAAAACCACGACTACAAATGCATAAACCCAAACTTGGTTCCTCCAGTCTTCCCAACAACAATCTCAAGACGAAACATCATAATGTACACTCGCTTTCACCTAGGGCACACACGGATAACGCACAAGTATCTTTTTCAAAGAGGCAGCCCACAAACTTGTCAATTTTGCAACGATGAGATACTTACTATTAAACATATCGTCAAAAGCTGTACTGCAGTAAACTCAATAAGACAATCTACAACAAACCGCAGAATAGAAGAACTTCTTACAGAAGTAAGCGAAGAAAACATAAAGAGATTTATATACATTATATGCAAAATTAGATTGTACTTTGAAATATAAATGTTTTACTAATATCAAAATCATAATAACGTAAAGCTGATGGCTTAACCGCTAGTGATATATGTATATATAAAATTGCAATTGTAATTAATTACCTTTTTCAATTTTAATAAAAAAAATATAATAATTTTTGTTTACAATGCAAAGACGATACTTAAACCTGTTATTAGCAGACGGTTTTTTTATTTCCAAACCTTCCCCGATTCACAACCTCTGAAAATTTCATCAAGATTGGTTCAGACGTTCTCGAGCATTAGCTAACAAACAAATATTCATTCGGTTATATGGTGAAAAAGAAAAGGGTTCAGACGTTGTTGAGTTATTGTTATATACATACATATAAGAAGATATATTTATATGTATTTTCCTTTATATCTATCATTTTATTGAAATGTTACTTATGTATGTAGGTACATACATATATCCCTTAACCTCCTCATAATTTCACTTTACTTCAAATAAACCTCTCGCCTCTCGTTTCAGTGTCTTTCCATTGGCACTTTGCGGTAAGCGATCGATGAAAATTACTCCAGCATGCAGTTGCTTATAATCTACTGGTAAGCGTTTTCTTACATGATCCTTTATCTGCTCTATCGTAAGTTCGGCACCTTGACGAAGCACCACTATTGCACCGGCCGCATCTCCATGCCTCTCGTCATACACACCAACCACACACACATCCTCCACCTCCGGCAACTCGTTGATTACCTGCTCTATTTCACCTGGCCAATATTGCATACCGTCATATTTCATTATATCCTTTTTGCGATCGACTATATAAAGCAAATGATTATCATCGAAATAACCGAGATCGCCAGTATGTAACCAGCCATCTGAATCTTGTACACGTTTCGTCTCAGTGGGATTACCATAATATCCTCTCCAAGTATGTCCCTTTTTCACTAAAATCTCACCCACTTTATTCGGTGGCAAATTATTACCCTCATCGTCAACAATACGTGCCTTACTGCCAGAGACTAGTTTTCCTACAGAGGTGGGATATTTTTCATCCGAGTTCGATGATAAAAAGCCCGATTCGGTACAGCCATAAGCATAAATTACTTTGCCGTTTACAAGTAAATCTTTCAGTTGTTGCAAAGTCGATTGACTTATAGAGCCACCCCCAACTGAGAAAGACCGAATGGAGCGCAAGTTATCTATACTTGCAGCTGGGCAAGCGACCAAAGCGGAAACATGACGTGGTGCAGCAAGTGTGTAAGTGATTTTGTATTTCTTCACCAGCGCAATCATATATTCGGGGGAGTAGGGCTTATTGGTAATTATACGTTTACAACTCCTGGTCGCAGAGAGTAAAGTGAAGATAACACCAGTTGCCCAGTCCAAACTGCTGTTTGTGAAGATGACATCTTCGCTGGTTGCGAAACTAAAGAAATAATGCTGTACCGTTATTAAGTATATGTACATAGAAAAGTATTTTCTTAAGTTCTTAGACTTACAATTCATCAATGTACATCGTATGCCTTGACACACATACACACTTGGGAACACCCGTTGTGCCGGATGAACAAAGTATTGCTATTGTCTGCTCACCACCCAAGACGAGGGGCTCAGGCCTGTAAAGAGTTATAAGTCAGACAGATCTTAAGGTCAGCTTGAAAATTCAATCTGCACTTACTTATAAAGATCTTCATTTGGCATGCGACTCAACAGGTCTTCAACTGTACCAACGCCTTCAATATGACCGGTAAGCGTATAGAATAATGGATTCAACGAACGAGTGGCTTCAAGTAATTTCTCATAATATTCACCGTCGCAAAATATTATTTTCGGTTTGGTGATGTGGAAGACGTCACGTATTGTATCTGCAAAAAATAAATATGTAGAATTATATGCTTACTATTAAGAAAGCGCAAAAATCTTTCGTCACCTTTATCCAAACCCGAGTTCACGGCATGGAAGGGCGTACAGTTCATAAAGCAGCCGACCGCAACCGAGCTTGTATAGGTGCTGTTTTTTGCCACAATGCCGATGACATCATCATGTCGTAGACCCATTTTCTTGAAATACAGCGCCAGACGTGTAGACCAGGTTAGCAGTTCACGATTGGTAACTTCGCGGCCATCAATATCCGACACCTTAAGAAGTAAAAATATTACAAATCAATCGGTAATGATGTCTTAACCGAAGTTATTATGGGGTTCTTAATTTTGTGAATTCATTGGAATTCAGTTCTAATTCCATTCATTCATGCTTAGTTCGTTGGCAACCTTCACCCGAAAGCAGTCTGCGTGACAGCTAGAAATAACCTATGGGGAAGTATAACTGAGAAGAAAAATATACGAAAATCTTGCAACTAGAAACTGCATTACAATTACTAGGAATAGTAGATGAGTAGAGTAAAGCGATTCAAGAACCACCTGGAATCGATTCAGTAATCAGTAAAACAGAGCGCTTTTATGCATCTGAGCGAAAAAAGATATGTATTTAAGCCGATGACATTAAAATCATCAACTTAAATTCATCAACCAACCGCTGAGGTCTTCTAATTCAGACAACTAGAGAAGGACAGAGATAGACTCCACGCATAACCACAAAGAGAAAGTTATTTAACCGTCATGTCATCTTGGTCATTAAACACAGGATCAATTCATAAAATCTCGTACTTATTTTCACACCAAAACATTTTTAGAACTGCACTCACTTGACAAACTTTGCTCGGATAATTCTTCAAATTTCTATAAATAATATCGCCAACAGAGCAATTGAAATCGTGGAATAACGGTGAGTTAGGACCAGACCACACGCGCTCCTTATTATCGTAAGAACATTCTGAGGAGTCCATATCTCAACTACGACAAATTTCTTGCTCCGGCAATGGTAAGCACAAACGATATTAAATTAACTAAATCCTAAACAGTTTGTTACTTCCTTAAATACTCTCGGAAAGTTAACAAAGCTTGACACTTTGCTTTGAGTTTGTTACTACTGGGCATTTAACCACTGGTTCGCAACCCACTGCTTATATGAGGTAAATCCCAAACGAAGTATTTTGGCTATGGTATTCATGCTTTTTCAATTCTCAGTTGACAAAAATATCCAAATGTGCCGACAAATTGTGAGAAAAACGCGGCCAAAACCTTTCGAAGATTGTTGCGAAACTTATGTTGATAGGCATTGATATTATTATACATATGTACGTTCATTGTGATGGCTCTTAACCTATATCTATGAAGTATTAATAGAGTAGGTATGTTTGCTATTTTTATTGGCACTTTTGAATTTTCTGAAGCACCTGTTATGCAGCACAACTTAGCAAATAAAATATTCAAGTATCAATAGCAATAACACTCACAAAACGAACCCCTATGAAGTTAAGAGCCTAAAAGTCTTCGAAGTATTATTGTGAGCATGACTAGGCAATGTACAAAGCGTTATGTATATCAAAGTGACGGAAGAAGTTGGAATCCTGGAGACTGTCTGTCCGCCCGTCTGTCTTAGCAAACGTTAACTTGAGTAAAATTTAGGACTAACTTTTGGTTGGCTTTTTGGGGTACATATCGGTCAGTTTGTAAGCTAAATTAAATGAGTGTATAATACTGGGTAAGCTCTGGTTTAATACCGAAACTGTCCGAAGTAGCACCTGTTGGCAAGAGTTATCCTGCGTTGGATATCTAGGCTGACATTATTGGTGGTGTTTACGCTGGTTCCAAGATAGACGAAATGATCTACTACAACTTCAAAGGTATGACTGTCAACAGTGACGTGAGTGCCAAGGCGCGAGAGCTACGACTGTTTTTTTGATGACAGGAGATATTTCGTCTTGCCTTCGTTCACTGCCAGACCCATTGGTTTTGCTTTCTTGTCCAGTATGGAGAAAGTAGAACTAACAGCGCGGGTGTTCAGGCCGATGATATCAATATCAGTTGGCGCAGCGGGCTGGAGAAGTATTTCCTCCATAATTTAAGTATGCTTTGGGCATCGGTGACTAGATCACCTTTGGGGGTTCCACAAGAGTATGCTCCGGTCTTAAAAACATGCGTATGCCGCCGCATTTTTTCGTAGAATTTTCGAGCATTACCCCTGTCGGCTAGCTTATCAAGCTCTTCGTACTCACGCATTTCGGCCTCTTTCTTTTACTGTCGGCAAATGCATCTCGTTTCCCTCTTCAACTCTCGGTATCTATACCATCCCGTGTTGTGGTGTGTGGCTCGTAATGTTGCGATGTAGGCAGCCTGTTTTCTCTCCACTCATCTTTGGTCACATCGTCCTTCTCTTCCGTCGGGGCATGGGCGCAAATCAGCGATTTGTTGAAGAACCTCGCATGTGGGTTCTCAGAACCCTAAAAGCGGGAATTTTAGCGATTAACAAACCCGTCAAGGTGAAATAGTGCTTCTTCGTTAAGGATGATTATCCGCATATAGTACATTTGTTGATGAAATTGGAAATACCTACTAATCAGATGTTGTCATGCTTCAAAACAGATGCGAATTTGTTTCAAATACATAGTCGGTAGATGAGCGCAATTTTTGGTCGTCAGTCAATTTGTGTGGAACAAACCGTGCACACACCTTTCGTAAGCCCAAATGTTCGGTCAAAATGCGACAAATCGATGTTTTGGAGATGTTCAATTCCACTTCCATGAATTTCAATGATCAGCCGAAATCGATTTTTGATGAATTCACACACAGTTTCGATGGAATTTACGGTGATCACGAATTTTGATTGGCCCACACGTTGATCATCATAAATGACGACCTCACGACCACTTTGAAAATATTGAAACCACTCGTGCCCTCTGCTACGGGATAGGCAGTCATCGCCATAAACTTGTTTCAGTTTTACCAATTTTAAAACAAAATTTAATGTTGGCTCTTTGTTCCAAGCTCACTTTCGCACCAATAACACAAACATACTGACACTTAAAACGCAATAACCTCACTTCCATTATCTGAAATGTCATGAAACTCTCACTGGACAATCGATGAAGATAGCAAATTCTAACGCTCCAGTCGTCATATAGATGGTACCACTGGGCGGCGAGGGGGATTCAAAAAGTTCTGTTTACTTTGGAATGCACCTTGTATTTTCTAAGAGAATCCGCCACAATAACAATCTTGATTTGAAGAGCATTTGTAATTACTTTGCCTTAACTTTAACGACAACACAATCTTTAATCCATAGTTAAAGTAGGTCAGTGTTTTTATTTAGACGAGAACCGTTCTAACCAACGTAATAAACAATATTTTTGAAACACTTTAATCTTTGCCTAAGTATTAATGGGCTTTTTAGCTTATCTTAACATCTTAACATCTAATCATTTATGTTTCTTATATGTTCAGTAGAAAACAACAGCTAAGTGTTTTACATGTGTTACTAGGGTTGCCAATTATTTTTGTTTTATTGCAACTAGTTCGTTACAAAGGTGTAGCAATATTGCATTATGTCCTGCTGCAATTTTTAACATTTCTGCCTTAACCAAGTTAATGATTAGTTCACGTTCTATAGATTTATAATATCAAAGCGCTTTGACAATTTGTCTCAGCACTTTGTTTTGAAATCATTGGATGACTTTCTTACTACGTCCTCAGAGTTGAGCAACATAGCTCCATATTGATTTGCTTATAGATAAGTAACTTAATTTCGATAGATATTGATATGAGTTTGAAAGTGAATTAGACATTAGTGGTGAATATAGTACGATCCATGTGTTGTCAACTTCGATATTCCCTCCTCTAAGTTGAATGCTCAGTGTTCTGCCATTGACGTCCAGTGAGCGACGCCGTTAAAGTGGATATCTAACATTTCCAGTTTGTGCTTCCGAAAGAAAACGTGGAGAGTGTTTGGTGCATTTATTGTCCGAAACCGAAAGGGGATTGTAGTGTTCGCAAGGTCCATGAAACATATTGGTTTTCATCACCTCGATAACACTGGATCTTTCTCTAGATCAAGAATTTTCGCAGAAATGATTTCATCAAATTTGATCTGGTGTAACCACCATCCGAAAAGTGGTGCATCATGAGTTCTTGCCACAGGGAAGAACGGTCAATAAGGAATATTATCTGCAAGTTATGCGCAATTTGCGCGAAGCAATCCGCCAGAAACGCCCGGATTTGTGGAAGAACCAAAATTCGCTTTTTCACCACGATAACGCCCCCGCTCACACACATCGTTGCTTGTGTGCGACTGTTTGGCCAAAAACAACACACTAATCATGCCGCAGCCACCGTATTAACCAGATCTGGCCCCCTGTGACTTTTTCTTGTTCCCTAAACTGAAGAGGCTCATGAAAGGACGACGTTACGCTTCTCTTGACGAGATAAAGACGGCATCGAAGGAGGAGCTGAAGAAGATAAAAAACAAATGATTTTTTGAAGTGCTTCGAAGATTGCAAAAACGTTGGAACAAGTGTATAATATCTCATGGGGATTACTTTGAAGGGGACAAAATAGATATTTATGAATAAATAAATAATTTTTGAAAAAAACCCAAAATTCGCGATACTTATTAAACAGACCTCGTATACGTAGCTTCAAGATAAAGTCCATCAAACATGTAATTGTTGTTTGAAAAGTCGTGTTGTGACATCGTGACGATCGCTTACTGATTGATCACGATCCATAATTCCACACGTATGTCATCGCATCCTGGGAGTACTCGGTCATGTGTCTTGGGCTGCCAATGGATGTTGATGCCAAGAAGAACGCGGACCGAAATTAGCGCGATCTCTTCGTGGCATCGTAATAAATTTCAATCTGTAATTGATCACTTTGAATGAAACACCCTTAAGGTTTTCACTGAATAATTTTTAATTTTTTTTTTTTTTTTTTTGAATAGCCGTAGTAAAGAAAGCAAGTGAAAAATTTGAACGATTCAACTAATTGAAAAACAAAATAAAAAATTGAAAAAATTAATTTTATAAAAATAAGTTACTTTCGGGAATTGTCTAATTTTCCAATTTTTCCTCACAAAAAGCATACGGTTTTTTTATTTCTAAACCTTCTCCGAACCACAGCGAACAACCTCTGAAACTATCATCAAGATTGGTTCAGCCGTTCCCGAGCATTAGCGTTACTAACAAACAAACATTCATTCGTTTATGTGGGGAAAAGTTTTGTTTATTAATGTCCTCATTCAACTAAAAATGAGCTTCACTTTCTTGTGAAAATCGGAATCGATGGTTATCACGTTTTGGACCCACCTACCGAGCATGCGACGCGCTTAATCGTTGTTGGGCTTCAAATAAAAATAGTAGACCGGTAACAGCTGTGTAAAAAAAACAGCTTCGATAAAAGTTATGCCTCAATAAAAACTACCTACTAAAAACCTTTTCAGTAAGTGAGACTTTTCATGCGGTATTAATAACACTTCATAAAGTTCTCAGGTGTACCGTTGTGGATAATATGGATTCAAATAACATACATATAGTTGCCCCTGATGCAGATGCTTAGGTACACGTATTTATCCACCTAGCATATGCATATAAATGAACGATTAAATTTGTTTTTGATTATAAGTAATTCAATAGAGATAATGATTACTTTCGACAAGGTCAACAAGAAAAGAGGCTTTTGAGTAAGTTATGCAGAATGGACTTTGAGTTTATTAACTTAATAAACTCAGCCTATAAATAACAGTAGGTTATCATAAAATAAACGGTTTATATCTACTCAGTCTTATGACACACTAAATTTACTAAGCAGTTCATAAAAGTTATGTAGACAAAAAATAAAGTTAAGACACAAATCTGTTAAACGCACATACTCCCAGCTGGGTAAAGCGTACGCTTCATTAACATGCAATCAACCCTAATACTACTTATTAATGTTTTGTTTGCCTAATACTAGTAGGCAAATAAAGTTTTTTGTAATTTTGTAATTGCAACATGTTGCTACAGAGTATAATAGTTGTGTTCAACTAATAGAGCCCATTCACGACACACAAATCTATTTTGCGTTTGTTCTTCACACAGTTAAAATGTGCGACAGGCAAGCGGAACATTTCTTCGAATTTATTTATAATATAACACTTTTATCTACTTCTTTGTATTTCGTTAATAAGTTATTCCAACTTTTATTTTTCTCAATTTTATTTTTACATTTATCCCTTTTCGTTTGCCAAATTGCCAATTCATTTTTTATAAGATTAATAAATTCTGATACGAAATCTTTATTAAGGCCCCTTTTTGTATCTGCTTTAGAAGCTTCAAAAAATCGATTTTGTTTTTACTTAAATCTCTTTAAAAATTATCTAACAATATTTCCCCAAAGTTATAGTTTGGAATTCGAAATCTTGTCGAACCTAGAAGGGAAATAGTGACCGAGCGTCTGACAGATATATGAGCGCTTGGGCAAAAAGCGAAAACTTTGAAGCGCGATTTCTCGGTTTTTAATTTTTACGATTATTCTTAATTGGCGGGCAGGATAGAAAAAAACTAAGCGTTGTATTGAACTAGGGCAAATTTTATTATCATTGGCATAAAATTGTATTATATTTAAACTAAAAAAATTAAGAAAAATCAAGTTTAAACATATTCTTAACCAACATAAAGTACATTTTTTTGGTTAAAAACCACTTTTTTTCAATTAAAAAAAATTGAAAAATTTTACAATTTTTTTTTTTTTTTTTTGAATTTTTTTAATTTAACTAGAAGATAAATTATTAAAAAATATGAATCGCTTTGAATTTTTTGTTTCCGATAGAAATTGCGACCTGCATCCTGCCCGCCGTCCGAAGAATGCGTCTCGCAACGGGCAATTGCTTCCCAAAGGCAGAATATCAAAGATTTCGTATCCAAAAAAATTTGTAAAAGATAAAGCCTAGAAATTTCGCTTGAATCAATTATTTCTTTCCCTCCCAAAAAAATCCTCAAAAAAATCGATTTTTTGAAGCCTCTAAAGCAGGCTCCCCCCTTAACATTTGCCATTGTTCGTCCGCGATCTTCACTGTTCGGCGACACGAGAGAAACGAGATTTTGTGCGCACATAACGCCATACACGGCACACATGTGCGCGCACTGATCGTAAAAAATCAAACATTTTCGCAAACATGTATCGGTACGCGCACAAGCCCATACACGCACTTATCTGTCGTGTATAGGCACTTTAAGGGTTGTTTGTATCACCTAAAACTAATCGATATGGATATGTATGAGATTATACGTGACCTGGTCTACGAAAAGGGGGCTTAGGTGTCAAAAAAATCAATTTTCACTTCTTAGTTCACGTGAAAAAGCATCTCATCTTCCATCCGAATCAACTAAAAAGTGAAAATTGATTTTTTTGACACCTAAGCCCCCTTTTCGTAGACCAGGTCACATATATATATAAATGATGAGGATGCCGAAACACGATAAAATCCGCAGGTCTGTCTATTCATCCGCCATAAAAGAATTTGGTATACGTGTTTCTTGGCAAAAAAAAAGACTTCGAAGATGAACTAAATGGTAATGTTTTCATAAAAATTATGTGGTTCTTCCCCAGTTTTGACACTTGAAAGTTGCCAGGTTATGAAATCTTCGGTTACAACCGAACTTAGCCCTTCCTTACTTGTTTTCTTTATGGTGTTGTTGTCACAACTAATGTGCGTTGTTATACATATGTCTGTTTTCTGATAAAACTCACTCTTCTAACATTATCTGAATGACTCAGCATTTAATACTCACTGCTTTCGCCCCAAGCGGTTTTGCTCACAAGGTGTACAAATATTTTTCTTTGTTCATGTTATCAACCGAACTGATAACAATTACTTGTTAACATTCCCACGGCCTCTCTGTACATATGTATTCAGAGATAAGGCATCAAGAATAATCATGAATGAAATATTCATGAACCAAATAAATTATTATACAGATGTGTGCAACTAATTAGCAACGCTAGTAGGAAAAATCCAAATCGGTTGATATTTTCATTTGCAAAAAAAAAAACAAAATTTTCTATATGTCTTAAAGATAAATTGTGCATATTTAGTTATTGTAAATTAGCTATTTTTTTTTTTTTTTGTTATAAAAGAGCTTTTATAAAATTATAGAATAGGTCGTGCACCTAACTAAAAACGCTTCTTTTTTTTTGGAAAAATTATTTTATTTCGGGTTTGTTATAAAAGAGCTTTTATAAAATTATAGAATAGGTCGTGCACCTAACTAAAAACGCTTCTTTTTTTTTGGAAAAATTATTTTATTTCGGGTTTAAAGTTAATATTTGGTTGCAAACCCATTACTGTTAATCACGACTTCACATCTAAGAGGCATTGACTCCACCAAACTTTGGCTAGATGTCCTTTGGAATATCTTTTTTTGTATCACCGAGGTATTCCATTATTGCTTAACCGAGGTCTGCGGACATAAGTTTTTCCATCTGAAGAAATCCTATTTATCTTGCTTGCATCGAAAAAGAATACTCATTTCCACTCTTTTGCTGTTCAATGGCGGTATTTCTTTGCAAACTTTAAGCGGCTCCTTCGATTACGTTCAAACAGTAATGGCTTCATCTTTGAAACTCTTCCAAAGAGTCCTACCTCGCATAATCGTCTTTTTACGGTAACTACAGATAGTGCGTCTGGGGTTTCTTCAAAAATTTCAACTCGAATTTGTTATGCCGTCTTGTGGGGATCCTTTTTTGAATGGCGGATAATTAACCCGTCCTTCTGAAGAGTAGATTTCCGATCTCTCTTCTTTATTGGAACTTGTTTTGTCATTTTATTCTTGTTGAAATACCTAACTGCATTAATTAAAAGCCAACCGCTTGGGGAAGTTTATGGTCTTTTCAATGTCTCCGCAAGATTCCCCATCCTTGTACATCTGTATGATAACAACCCTATTTCCTTATCACAAAACTTGTGCTCACTCATTTTTATTCAAAAAAATTATTTAATTTCTTCGGGACGGGAACTTTTACGACGACCAATCTCAAAGAAAAGTGTTTATTTCGTCTCCTATGGCTATTTTAAGAAAAGTAATTTTATAATATATTTTTAGCGCGTCCCTTAAAGGAGATATTGTCTTGGGATAAAAACATCCTAAATTCATCTGTACGCAAAAAAAATTCCTGACTTAAATTCACTCGATTTCATTTTATTTTGTGTATTTTATGTATTCAATTTTATCTTATAAGACATTTTATTTATATCTGATGGCAAGGAGTAAAACATTTTTTACAAAAGCCAAGTTGCAAGCAATGCAAGTCTGATTCGTACAGCTCTCTTTGCCCTTTTTACCACAATTTACGCATCTCCCAGATTTTGTTTAATTTTTTTCTTCATTGCGGAGACCGGTCCTTTTCGAACTTTGCGCTGAATTTTCGCATTCTTTTTCCCTTCGTCGATGAGGCATTCGGATAGCTCTACCAAGAATCCCAATAACGGTTCTCTTTTCTAATGTGGATGGTTTGTTTCCGCATGAATAATCCAAGCATGTCATCATAAGTCGAAAGAAAACTTTTCGCCACCATTTAGGAGACTTTCGGTCTAGTTCATACAGGGTAACCATTTTGTCGGCGAAATCTACGCCACCCATAATGTTTCGGTATGTTTTCACTAAATCTGGACAAGTCACATCAACTTTTTGTTTTCTTTGAACGGTGCCCACTGTAGCCTCATGGCAATTGCTTGGAAGCATTACCTGTTTAGTATCTTGCCAAACCACTGCCAAAGTACCAGATGAATTACTCTTGAAAACAAGTTCTCCTCTGTTTAGTTATTCCGTAACTTTAGGTAAACTTTTTCTGTTAGATATACAGATACCTAAAGCTGGGAAATGAATATTATTTATCAATTTTGTTGACGTGAAAAAACGGCGTAGTGTCAGGATATCTGATGGTCAATGCCAATTTCATAACAACGCGTTCGCCTAATGTGGATGATGTATGCGAATTGTCTTCTTTTCCGGAATATATATTAAAATCGTAAGTATGGCCAGTCATACTGTCGCATCTCATCCATAATTTTATTCATCTCTTCACTGGCTTCAATGGCATATACTGCTTCAAGGTAGAGCGACCCAAAAATTTGGTCATAGACTCATCAATGCTTTGGAATGGAGTGTCGGAAAGGTGGTTTTGAGGCAATTGACCAAATCATCAATGAAATATGTTTTAGTTTTTAGATCAG
>CM050323.1:18402934-18430247 GCA_027475135.1 Bactrocera correcta
ATTTTAGGGCTGAAGTTGTTGTTGGGGATGATGCTGATTCCAAGATAGACGAAATTATCTAGAACTTTGAAGTTATGACCGTCGCGAGTGCGACGACTGTTTGTTTGATAACAAGATGCATAATTCAAATTGAACATTTATTGTCTGCAGCGATTAGTTTAAACGGTTTCAGCAGGTTTTAGAAGCTCATGATATCGCACACCAAATATAGAGCATTGCCTTCTTACCTAATCGATCTTTGTTTGCAGTCGTTGTTGATGGTTGTCCCGGACTACTCCATGCTTTTCTTCATTTAGGATAAATAAAAATAAATAAAATTTTCAACGCCAGTGACAATTAGATGCAAAACTGTTTTTCTTACGAGCCCTTGAAGCAAAATTTTACAAGTATTTTTTCGCATTTAATTTTGGATCTTTCCCATAGCTTTCAAACGGTCTGAAATCGTTTGTTGCCCAATATTTCACATGGCTGCCACTTACTTCTGACTCAAAGCACCATTTTCATCCAATTGTGCTTGCAGTTCGGCGTTTTCTAACTTTTTTGGTGGGCTTCCACGTTCTTCATTTCTCACATCAAAATCATTATTTATGAGCCGTTGAAAACCGTCTTTTGCATGTTAGAGTACGATTAGCATACGCCTCATTAGATGCATCTCTGCAGCGCTTTTCTTCAAATGGAAACAAAAAAATTATTGCTTTCCGCAAGTCATCACTTTTCGGTACAAAATTTCACATTTTCAACACAATGAAATGTTGTTTGTTCAATGACTGTAAAGGTATAAAATATGTTTGACAGATGTCATGCTCACCAAATAGAAAAAAAAAATTAAGGCGCAATCACAACAAATAACAAACATTCAGGTGATCTGAGGTCAGAAAAAGGAAGGGAGTGGTACCGCACACTTTTTCGTGAAATCACATATATCGAAATCAGACCAATCGATTTCAACTTAATTTAGTACGTGGTATTTTTTCATATTCTCATATCACTTTGTGAAAATATGCGAAATCGGATCACATCCCCGCTTTCTTCCCCTACAACACAATTTTAAATTCCACTTGATTACTTTACTTTCCAGCACACATTTTGCACTAATAATTCTTTTAAAGTATGAACAAACCTTGTCCAAATCCAACCAAAAGTGTTTAAGGCCGTAGGTACCGAATATGTGAACCCTAATATCTATAGTTGACTCTTGATCGAAAATATCGGTCAATGTGTGAGATACACAATTTAAATTCAGAAAGAATCTTTTGCTGACAATAGTAATTCTGTGTATCAAAAATGGTTTAAATCGGGTCGGTACCTCCCTGAGCTCTCCTATACCTAATAAATATAAAGATTTTCGAATTTCGGGGGACTATATACTGGATATATTTGAGTTTTCTCAATTACAGAGCGTGTTTTTCTTCATAACAGTGTATCTTTGTGTCTAAAATAGATAAAATTGGGCGAAAACTCGACTAACCCAAATATAACTATTATCAGGATTTTCGAACATCTAACTGACTTTACTCCATATGTTTGGTGATTGTATATGAGGTACCTTAATGAAACCCAGGGAATATTTTTTTAGTATGTGACATGATAATATTTAATAGATAAAATCGGATCAATACCACCTAAACTCCCATCTACTATACATAATGCATTTCGTTTTTCTAGCAAACCTTATGTCGACATATTCGATATTTAAGCCATAAGTTATATATCCTCACCTGAAATGCAAAATAAATTATCATCAAAAAATTCTAAATTGATTGTCTTATTGATTACGCTTCAATACTTCAAATTACACACATAATATTACATACATATGTTCAACATTTTCAAGTTCTGCGGTCAGATATAAACCAGTTTTAACCAATATTAAAGCTTTGTTTCACTTATGTTTAATTTGATTTCTTGTTTCATTCATACCACTGTAAATTTTCGAAAATGCTGTTACTTTATTTTGCATTTCAGATAACGATATGTATGTGTGCGAGTTACTCGTATAAATATATAGTAAATAGTTATATAGAAATGCTTGGATTCCGATCCTCTGATTGACATTTCGCACTTTAAGGTATTTCCCCGACTTTGGTTCCTGCAAATTGCAAGAGTATAAAATGTTCGATTGCACCCTTTCCTTACTTGTTTTAATAAAAATTTAAATTTTTTTTCTTATTTTACTGATCTAATATCGGACTAAAAATCCCTAATTTTCAATCAAACAATTTCAAGCTTTGTAAATATTAGTGGTATTAGTACGACTGCTGAAATATCTTCTTTCTGATGGTATTAAAAATCTATACCTGACTATGGTAAATATCCTCAGAAAATGCAAAAAGTAGCATTTTTACGTACTGCTTTTACGAAATAATAGTTAGATGAAATAAAAACGCAGTTCTGAATCGTTTTTCAACTGTTTAGACGTCCCAAAAGACTCACGCTTCATTTCCAAAATATTCACCAAAATGTGTTGAATCGATTCATGAGAAATGTTGATATCCCTTTCTATCTCTCTAATACCAACACTAAGATTTTTACTATTTCTTTAATTTCTCGATGTTGTTGGCATTATTAGCAGAGATGAATACACGACTCGCATGAAGTAATTTCTCAATGACTTCACGACCGCCACTCAAATATTTACTAATGTGCAAAAAAATAAGGTGTATTGTATTTATTTTGAAACTTCTTTATTTATTCTTCCAAATCAATTTTATCCCCTTCAAAGTAATCCCCTACCGATGCAATACACTTATGCCAACGGATTTTCCAATCTTTGAAACACTGGTTGTAGTCACTTTCCAGGATGACCTTCAGTTTCGTCTTCGCTGCCGCTTGAATATCCTCTATCGTATAAAAACGGTGACCCCGGAGCGGTCTTTTGAGCTTGGTGAACAACCAGAAGCACGGCGCCAGATCAGGTGAATACGGTGGTTGCGGAACGATATGGGTTGAGTTTTTGGCGAAATGATCACGAATTACGAGGGCAGTATGGGATGGTGCATTATCGTGGTGTTAAAGCCAAGAATTGTCTTTCCACAATTCCGGCCTTTTTAGGTGGATAGCCTTACGCAAACGACGCATAACGTTCAAATAATATTCCTTGTTGACTGTTTGACCGGTTGGAAGGAGTTCATAATGCACAATACCACGATAATCGAGGAAAATAGTCAACATGACCTTGATTTTTGAGCGAGTTTGGCGCGATTTATTTGGTCTCGGCTCTCTTTTGGCACAATATTCGCTCGATTGATCGGATGTTCCAGGGTCGTAAGAATAGATCCAAGCCTCATCGCCAGTTATAATGCATGTCATGACACCCCGGTAGTCGGAAAGCATCGTTTCACACACTTCAACGCGACGCTTTTTTTCCAAAAAATTCAATGTTTTCGGTACCAGTCGAGATTTGACGCGCTTGAGGCCCAAAACATCCTTCAAAATGGTATTGGCTGAGCCTTTCGATATGCCAACTTCATCAGCAAGGTCTTTAATTGTTAATCGACGGTTTTTCAACACCAAATCTTTGATTTGCTGAACGTGAGCTTCGTCGGTTGAGGTTGATGGTCGCCCTGGACGCTCTTCGTCTTCGACGCGTTCACGGCCGGCTTGGAACTCACTATACCACTTGTAAAAATTTTTTTTAGACATAGCCTCATCACCAAAGACTTTCTGCACCATCCTCGACGTATCCACAGCAGAAAATTGATTCCGTAAACAAAATTTAATGCAAATTCTTTGCTCAACAAATTTCGACATCGCAAAAAACGAAAAACTCACTTTTAGCAGCTTACAAAACGACACGTATCTCAAACCCTAATGAATATTTTGACATGAGACTTGACGTAAATGTGACTGACAGTACTACCAACCTAAAAAATAATTCTCCAAATCCTTCTTCGCGCGTAGTTTAAATTCAAATTATTTTTTGGACACAGTAGTATGTTCGTCAAATAGCTAAGAGCAAACTTTACAGGAATCTAAAAAAGCATTGCACCAATCTAGAAAGAAATTTTCGTTTCGGTTTGCGCACTCAATGGAAATGGACCAGTCTAGGTCAGATTTGACCAGATGGTAAAATCCTCTTGCTGCTTATAAATACCAGAGAATTAATGGAAAGAAATGTCAATTTGCTCCCACATCTACCAACCATAGTACTCACACATTGACACTTAAGCATTTCCTTCATATGTTTCTTTTAAATTCAAATAAGAAAACTTTTTGCATGTTTCTAATGACCTATACTTCTTAGATGAGATGAATTTTTACAAAGATTTTACCTAAACAAATAAACATTTTTCTACATATTTCTTTCCTACCTCTTCCTTCTTATTATACATATAGAGCTCAGAGTTCAGGAAATTATAGCAATTATATTGATATAGTACATATGTGAAAATATTATTATGTAACAAATTGGTATCATTTGCTAGCACAATATTCAACAATGTTGCAGAGATAAAAAAAGCAAATAAATTTATCATACGAGCACTTTTTCTGCGCTGATGTAATCGTTATTGAAAGGATGGCTTGTGGCACAAAGAACATACAAACAAACCATATCAACAGGTGTGTCCTTGAAAGTGCTTCACTGCATTCATTGTGGCTCTATTGACAATGCCTTAAGTCCAAACATAAATTACGCTTATCGATCAGATGACAGGGACAGTGAAGAGAGAACACAGAACAGAGATTACGTTTGCAAAGAGCGAAAATATAATACATTCCTGAAAGCGCCTTTTACATAAGTACATATCTGCATGTGTGCATGTGTGTAGATGCGTGTGTATGTATTGCTATAATCGCAATAATGACAATAATATGTAGTTATCTTGTTCGACCGAGCGTTTTGAGTTCTGTATGGCATCCAACTGGCATGAATTTCAGTCAGGTTTAGAACTCATGACCAAGGAAACAGCTGTCATGTGTATAAAGCAATTGGGTAGTACGGGTTTCGAACTTGGCGCATTTTCTGTATTTGATATTGCGACTGTAATAGATTTATAAGGAGGATGGGGTCATGTGTAGAAGTTCACGCAAGTGAGGAAAGTTCTCTGATCGCCATTCACTTGGGAGTGGCCAGAAACGATTCTTTTACATATGACTCAAGCAGCTCACGACTTCCGGTCTTTGACCAAGTATCCTCTGGGTAGCCTAAGAACATCCGTTTGAAGGCGAGCTAAAGTGAGAAGGCGAAACACCCCTGCATAGGGTTGTGCGCTGGGTTTGGGACCCGCCACGTAAAAAAACACCCCCAATGAAAGACAACAACAAGCCTCGGATGAGTGACCCCCCTTTTGATGACGACCATGGCAAACGAAATAAGGACTATGATTTGAGGGCATGCACCTGGAATGTCCGGTCCCTTAATTGGGAAGGTGCCGCTGCCCAGCTGGTAGATGTCCTCGTAAAGATAAAGGCTGACATCACCGCCGTCCAAGAAATGCGATGGACGGGACAAGGACAGAGACGAGTAGGTCCTTGTGACATTTACTACAGTGGCCATATAAAGGAGCGCAAGTTTGGTGTTGGATTCGTGGTGGGAGAGAGACTCCGTCGCCGAGTACTATCATTCACTCCGGAGAATGAACGTCTAGCCACAATCCGCATCAAAGCGAGGTTCTTCAACATATCGCTGATTTGCGCCCACGCCCCGACGGAAGAGAAGGACGATGTGACCAAAGATGCCTTTTATGAGTGCTTGGAGCGCACTTATGAGAGATGCCCCCGCCACGATGTCAAAATCGTGCTTGGCGACTTCAATGCCAGGGTGGGCAAAGAAGGTATCTTTGGCACTACGGTCGGTAAATTCAGCCTCCACGCGGAAACATCCCCAAATGGGCTGAGGCTGATCGACTTCGCCGGGGCCCGAAATATGGTTATCTGTAGCACTAGATTCCAGCATAAGAAGATACATCAAGCTACCTGGCTGTCTCCAGATCGAAAAACCACCAACCAGATCGATCATGTTGTGATAGACGGAAGACACGTCTCCAGTGTTTTAGATGTGCGTGCGCTCCGAGGTCCTAACATCGACTCGGACCACTATATTGTTGCAGCCAAAATACGCACCCGCCTCTGTGCAGCAAAAAACGCACGCCAACAAACACAAGGATGGTTCGACGTCGAGAAGCTGCAATCACAACAGACAGCCGAACGTTTTTCTACTCGGCTTGCACTCCTGCTCTCTGAGAGCACTCGTCAACAACTCGGTATAAGGGAACTGTGGGACGGCATTTCAAACTCCTTACGTACAGCTGCAACCGAAACCATTGGTTTTCGGAAAGTGCAGAAGAACAGCTGGTACGACGAGGAGTGCCGTGTCGCAGCGGAGAGAAAACAGGCTGCCTACCTCGCAACGTTACGATCGACCATAACACGTGCGGGATGGGATAGATACCGAGAGTTGAAGAGGGAAGCGAGACGCATTTGTAGACAGAAAAAGAAAGAGGCCGAAATGCGTGAGTACGAAGAGCTTGATAAGCTGGCCGACAGGGGTAATGCTCGAAAATTCTACGAAAAGATGCGGCGGCTTACAGAAGGTTTCAAGACCGGAGCATACTCTTGTAGAACCCCCAAAGGTGATCTAGTTACCGATGCCCAGAGCATACTTAAATTATGGAGGGAACACTTCTCCAGCCTGCTGAATGGCAGTGAACGCACAACACCAGGAGAAAGCGAACCCGATACCCCAATCGATGACGATGGAGCAGACGTTCCATTGCCCGACCATGAAGAAGTTCGAATAGCAATTGCCCGCCTGAAAAACAACAAAGCGGCAGGGGCCGATGGATTGCCGGCCGAGCTATTCAAACACGGCGGCGAAGAGCTGATAAGGTGCATGCATCAGCTTCTTTGCAAAATATGGTCGGACGAAAGTATGCCCAACGATTGGAATTTAAGTGTGCTATGCCCAATCCACAAAAAAGGAGACCCCACAATCTGCGCCAACTACCGTGGGATTAGCCTCCTCAATATCGCATATAAGGTTCTGTCGAGCGTACTGTGTGAAAGATTAAAGCCCACCGTCAACAATCTGATTGGACCTTATCAGTGTGGCTTTAGACCTGGTAAATCAACAACCGACCAGATATTCACGATGCGCCAAATCTTGGAAAAGACCCGTGAAAGGAGAATCGACACACACCACCTCTTCGTCGATTTCAAAGCTGCTTTCGACAGCACGAAAAGGAGCTGCCTTTATGCCGCGATGTCTGAATTTGGTATCCCCGCAAAACTAATACGGCTATGTAAACTGACGTTGAGCAACACAAAAAGCTCCGTCAGAATCGGGAAGGACCTCTCCGAGCCGTTCGATACCAAACGAGGTTTCAGACAAGGCGATTCCCTATCGTGCGACTTTTTCAATCTGCTTCTGGAGAAAATAGTTCGAGCTGCAAAACTTAACAGAGAGGGTACTATCTTTTATAAGAGTGTACAACTGCTGGCGTATGCCGATGATATTGATATCATCGGCCTCAACACCCGCGCCGTTAGTTCTGCTTTCTCCAGACTGGACAAGGAAGCAAAAGAAATGGGTCTGGCAGTGAACGAGGGCAAGACGAAATATCTCCTGTCATCAAACAAACAGTCGTCGCACTCGCGACTTGGCACTCACGTCACTGTTGACAGTCATAACTTTGAAGTTGTAGATAATTTCGTCTATCTTGGAACCAGCGTAAACACCACCAACAATGTCAGCCTAGAAATCCAACGCAGGATAACTCTTGCCAACAGGTGCTACTTCGGACTAAGTAGGCAATTGAGAAGCAAAGTCCTCTCTCGACAAACAAAAACCAAACTCTATAAGTCTCTCATAATTCCCGTCCTCCTATATGGTGCAGAGGCTTGGACGATGACAACAACCGATGAGTTGACGTTGCGAGTTTTCGAGAGAAAGGTTCTGCGAAAGATTTATGGTCCTTTGCGCGTTAGCCACGGCGAATATCGCATTCGATGGAACGATGAGCTGTACGAGATATACGACGACATTGACATAGTTCAGCGAATTAAAAGACAGCGGCTACGCTGGCTAGGTCATGTTGTCCGGATGGATGAAAACACTCCAGCTCTGAAAGTATTCGACGCAGTACCCGCCGCGGGAAGCAGAGGAAGAGGAAGACCTCCACTCCGTTGGAAGGACCAAGTAGAGAAGGACCTGGCCTCGCTTGGAATATCCAATTGGCGCCACGTAGCGAAGAGAAGAAACGACTGGCGCGCTGTTGTTGACTCGGCTATAATCGCGTAAGCGGTGTCTACGCCAGTAAAGAAGAAGAAGAAGAATAGATTTATAATACCCGGGGATAAGGACATACGACTTAACATTGACATACCGACACAGAGTTAGTAGTAAAATGAAGTTCTTTTGAGTGTAAAGTTATTTACATAATGCAATATATGCGTGTATATATATATATATATATATCAATGTATCCGCAGGGTGGTCCATAATTTTTTTTTTCAAATTACATGTTATTTTGTAAGTAAGTGGCTTTTTTCGCCGCAAATTTTGATTTCGAAATGCTAGAACAGCGATTTGCATTTCGGCAAGATGGTTCGTAAAATTGACGAAGTATTCGCGAGATTGTGGAGTTTCGAAAGGCGGCTTTATTGACTCATTTTGGTTCACACTTCATAATATTTTATATACATATGTTTAAGAAAAGTCGTACAGACACATGTGTTGTTTTTCTAAATGAGACAAGGTGTATTAGCTAGGATTTCTTGCAAATAGCATGTCAGCCAGGTGTTTAGAAATAATTTGTCGGACAAAGAGTGTGGTCTACTATAAAATATGACTGTCATACCAACCGATCGATCAAAATCAAGTACTTATGTGGAAAACTTTTAGATTTGCCAAAATATCTTCACCAAAGTTGGCAAAAACAATTGTCCAAGGCTATGCATCAATGTCATAATAAAATTTTAGATTGAATCACTAAAGCATTTAGCTATAGTTCATACTGACCAATCAAAATGAAGTTAAAGATCTTTATAATAAATCTATTTTCTTTATTAAGAAACCTTAATTTGGAGCTTACGAGCGACTGCGCAACGATGGTTGTGCCATACGTTTTAAGAGAGGTAGGGGGACAAAAAATTCAATACCTTTGGAATAGTAAATATGAAAAAAAATTTGTTTAGAGATTATTAAAAGTGAATATTTTCCGCGTTCTGTCACATAGTTTTCAATTTTTTTTGGCGTGAAGAAAACCTGAAAATTTTTAATTGTTTAACAAAAATGTATGTAAAATATTATTATTCAAACAAAAGGACCATGAAAAATATTTATAATATTAGGTTGTCAAAAAAGTCTTGCGGTATTTTCGCTAGTTGGCGCTGAAAGCGCGTAGTTCTAGTTTTATTCGTCGCATCGGGTCATACCTATACCTTTTTGGAAAGCTTATTTCACGCGCTAACACATGTTTGATTGATTGTTGTTTCTTTTAAGTCGTTCGTGAGTTATAGCTTCGCAAACATGGAGCAAAATAAAGAGAAAATAATTTCATATTTTACAGTACTACTACCATAAAGGCAAAAATGCATCTCAAGCCGCCAATAAAATTTGTGCAGTTTATGGACCCGATACAGTTTCCGTTTCCACCGCACAACGATGGTTTCAACGTTTTCGTTTTTGTGTAGAGGTGGTCGAAGATGCGCCACGCTCCGGAAGGCCTGTCGTCGAAAATTGCGATAAAATCGTTGAATTGGTCGAAAGAGACCGGCATAGTAGCAGCCGGACAAGAGCTGGGCATAAGTCATCAAACCCTTATAAATCATTTGAAGAAGCTTGGAGTCACTAAGAAGCTCGATGTATGGGTGCCACACGAATTGATTCAATAAAATTACCGCAAGACTTTTTTGACAACCTAAATAGCACGAACACTTTTCTTTGACTTCACAAAATTTCATCGATTTAACTCCAGTAGTTTATGAGAAAATAATTTTACAATTTTATCATCCTCTAAAGTTCAACCCAAGGGCGTAGCCAGGTCCGCATGTAGGGTGGGGCTGAAAAAAAAAATTTAATTCCAGTAACTTTTTTTATATTATTTTTATACCTTTCATGCTAATAAAAGTTTTCTTGGATTCGCTGAAAACTCCTCCAGAATTTTCGTTTCCATTTCCGCTTGATTCTCTTTGACTAAAGCCCGGTGGGTGCTAAGCATGCACAATCCTGAAAAAATAAAATTTACGTACTTAATTATTTATAAAAAATGTTTGCTTTTATTACCATTCAACCGATTCTCTCCCATTGTTGTTCTCAGCCATGTCTTTACTCTTCTGAGAGTGCTGAAAGACCGTTCAACAGTGGCAGTTGTGCAGGGAATTGCGAACAGAATTTCAAGTCCCTCCCTTATCCTCGGATAAAAATCTGAGCTATTGTAAGCACATATTAAATCTAACTCATCTCCTTCCTTATCTTTCCAATATTTTTAATAAAGTTCAAGCTCATTTTCAATATCTTTTATATTGTAAAAAGAGCATGCACGCAAAACTTTTTCATTGAATTCGCTTAAAGAGATAGTTTTCATATGCAGTGGACTTAAGGCTGCGAGATCAAAAGTTGGAGTGTTTTCTTTAGGAAATCGTTCTCTAATAGATGTTATTAAAGAGTCCAAATATGGAATGAAAATTGCCCGGCGGTAATACTCGGCTGTTGTCGTGAATGGAGGATTTGATCTTTTTGTGGCACACTTATATTGAGCGATGCATTCTCAGCTAACTTTTCACAGTCTCTAAAAATCTTTTCAAATTCGCTGGCAGATGTCTCTCGATGTTCCTCAAATAAATTTAAAATGTTATTGATGTGATCTCTACATTTAATCACATCATTGTTCTTGGCTTGCAATATATTCACTACTGGTTGGAGAATGCTGTAATATTTGGCAATAATGAACATACAAATAAGAAAAACGCTTTTAGTTGCAGCACTGTGAAGTTGGAATGCAAATTTTCTCGTGCCAGCGTTTCCATCTGTGCTTAGTTTTTCCAAACCATCTATTATATCACAATAGAAATTTTTAAAATCAGCGATGCTTTTGTACTTCTCCGACCAGCGTGCTTCACAAAAATGTACATTCGGAGCGTATCTTCTGTGAAGGGGTGGCTCTTTGAAAAAATTTATTATATCCTTTATGGTGGAAATGGTGTTACGTATTTCAGAGACTGAATTCAGGTCATTAACTACCAAATTGAGGCGATGACTGGCGCAATGAATATAACAACTTTTTTGGAATGTACCTCTTAATATTTTTTGCACCCCACTAGTATTGCCGGCCATAGTAGCACATCCATCAAACCCAAGCCCAACACATTTAGCAGGATCTAAGTCTAAACCTTCCACAAATCCTTTGATGTTGGCTGCAATTGTTGCTGCATCCATTGCATCTAATTCCATAAATCCAATAAATTCTTCACGGATAATTTTTTTTCTGCTGTCAAAAAATCGAATTCCTATCGAAAGTTGTTCCTTACCAGCCATGTCTACTGTCTCGTCTGCTAAGATGCTGTACGCTGACGCTTTCTTAACATCTGTGCAGATATAATTTTTAATTACTTTCGCCGAAATGTCCAAAATTTCATTTTGGATTTGAGGACTAGTATACTTTGCGTTTTGTTTGCCATCCTCCAAATTGTTTTTTAATGTCTCATCACCAACTGATATTCTCATCATAAGCAGATCATATAGAACACCTTTGAAAAAGTGAAATTATTTCATTATTTTTAACTTTTATAAATCTGTTAGATTTACCTTCATCATTCGTTTTGCCACGAAGAGGAAGATCATGCGTTCCACAAAACAAAATTGTATTTATAATGGATTTAATAATTTTTTTATTTTGTTCAATTTTTTTTGTATGACCCCGTTGCATTTGCATATCGACAGGAGTTTCATTTAAAAATGACATTGCTGATTGCGTAGCTTCTTTATGCAAACTGCTTGATGCATGAGCTTTGCAGTACTCATGCACATTTTTAAATTTTTATAATATAACACAACCGTCTTAATACTCGCTCTTATAAATTTGATATTGCCAAATTGAAAATGCCGTCGGCATATGTGCAAATGGGATATGTTGCCTCTTCAAAATTTTCATAGAAATGAAAACTGCGCTGTCAAACTGCTGAAGTGACAGCTTCTAGCTTACGATACATGGCAAACTAGATAGTATTCTATATCTAGTAAGCAATGAGCAATGTGGAGTCTCCACAGGCAATGGGCACGGCAATGCAGCTAGTATTGTATATAGTCTATCCTGTCGAGATGCCCCGTTACAAACAAAAAATCACCAATGGGACGAACGATAGGGGGGGGCAGCTGCCCTATGGCCCCCCCCTGGCTACGGCCTTGGTTCAACCTTCAATAACTTTAAGGAAAACAAGAAAAAACGTTAACTTCGGTTGCACCGAAGCTAAATACCCTTCACAGGTGCATTTCTGTTAGTAGCTATGTCTCCAGTTTGTATGGAATGCTATAGTAACCCGTTCTGAACAAGTTTTTTAGAGATTACATTGTTACCTTAACCACACAAGAACTTAATTCCGATCGCTCAGTTTGTATGGTAGCTATATGCTATAGTTAACCGATCTGAACAATTTTCTCGGATATTACATTTTTGCCCTAGAAAATAATCTATACCAAATTTGGTGAAGATACATTGGCAAATTCGAAAGTTTTCCATATGCGAACTTGATTCCGATCGTTCAGTTTATATGGCAGCTATATGTTATAGTGGTCCGATATCGGCCGTTCCGACAAATGAGCAGCTTCTTGAAGAGAAATTGACATTTGCAAAATTTCAAAAGGATATCTTAAAAACTGAGGGACTAGTTCGTATATATACAGACAGACGGACAGACGGACATTTCTAAATCGACTCAGCTCAACATACTGATCATTTATATATATACTTTATAGGGTCTCCGAAGCTTCCTTCTGGGTGTTACAAACATCGTGACAAACTTAATATACCCTATTCAGGGTATAAAAATAATTTTGACAAAATATTTATACCACTGGGTATGCATCTGATTACTTTCCTAATGAACTGCTAATTTTCAAAATCGGAGATTTTTCGATATTTTCATGGTCCACTTGACGTTGTTTGACCCCCTTAAAAAACTATGTCGTTCCTCTCAATGTAATATTCCTTGGCTTCAATACATTTGTGCCAAGGTATTTTCCAATGATCGAAATACTTGTTAAAGTCAATTTACGGAATAGCCTACAATGCGCGTAGCGAATCACGTTTAATGTTTTCAATTGATTCAAAACGGTTGAGTTTGCTGAATAGCCGATCTTTGGCGAAGCTAAATCAGATGAATGCGGTGATTGTGGCACGACATTGGTTGAAAATTTAGCGAAAAATTCACTAAGAATCAAAGCAGTTTTAGACGGTGCATTATCGTGGTTGAAAAATCAAGAGTTGTCGGCCCATAATTTCAGCCGCTTTTCCGAATAGCTTCACGCTAACGATGCATAACACTCAAATAGTATTCCTTGTTGACAGTTTGGCCGATCGAAAGCAATTCGGAGTGCATCACACCTCTATAATCGAAGAAAACTGTTCTAAGCTTTTTAATCCGCTTTTATGTGGTTTTTTCGGCTTTAACTCACCTTTGCCATGATATTCGCTCGATCGATTGTCTTTTTCCTGGTCGCAAACATAGAGCCAAGACTGCTTTGCCCTTTAATAATATGTTTCATGACATCCTGCTAGTCAGAAAGCCTTGTTTCATAGACGGTAGCGCGACGCTGTTTTTCGAAAAAATTGAGCGATTTGGAACCAAACCTGCTTTTACTTTTCTTATTCACAAGCGATCTTTCAAAATGTTTTTCACTGATTCTTTCGATATTCCAATGATGTCGGTAAGGTTCTTGAGTCGATTCTCAAGCAGAAATTTATTTATTTTATAAACTTGTTGATCATCAGTTGATGTTGATGGCCGCCCTGTGTGTGGTTCATAGTCCACGAGGTCTCGACCCTCTTAGAACAATTTGCACCAATCAAAAATACTTGCACGAGACAAACAGTTATCACCGAATGCATTTTTCAACATTCTGAACTTTTCGGCAACAGATTTGTTGCCACATACAAAGTTTAATGAGATTTCTTTGTTGAAAAATTTCACTAATCGTAATGACTATTTTGATGTTACTATTGGCACAGATGATGCTGACGGTCATATCAACCTACAAAAAAGTATTTCGACGAATGGAGATTTCACGCAAAATTTAAATTAAGAGGTATATAAGTATGGTACATTCTGTGTTGCTCGTGTTGTACTCTAAAAATGCTTTGCAAAAAACATTTCATTTCAGAGAATCAAAAAATTCCATATTTTAAAATACGAGTAAGTGTGAAAAGTAAAGTGCTGTAGGCAAAGCAAAAACAGAAACTTCAGGCCGCGCTGCAAAAAAAATCAATTAGGGAAATAACGAACACCCTAATATACATACATACTCCAAAGAATCACTCCTATCACAGACGTTGAAAATACCCGATGCTTACGCTACAATTTATAGACTTCAATAAAAAGCATACATTCATACATATGTATGCATGTAGGAGGATATGAAATGACAAAAAACTGTATGCAAATCTGCAAAGGACTTATCCTCAACATATTACCGCAGCTTATCATAGTGGTACACCTCTCACGCACAAGCAAAGCCGTCAATGAACACGCAGTGACTACAGTTATAAAATTGTAACTGTAAAAGCTCGTTGCACTATGCATGAAAACTAAGCGATTTACAGCATTGCTCATTACTGGCTTGCAAATCCCTCGTGCTTTGGCTACCGCTATTACTCCGACAATGGAATGCAGCTTCAGCTATTGTTTGAATTCCAGAAACTGTTGACAATCTGACAGCATTGCTCGTGCAAAATAAACGAAATAAATATAAAAAACCTCACATTTCTGGAAATTACAAAGGCGTTTTACGTTATGTACCCATACGCGACTAATATTTATATTAAAACACATTTTGGTTTTGCTTTTGAGGTTTTGCGTACTGAAAATAAATTATGCGTAAATCATACATATCCACAGCAGTTGAGCGCTAAATGCAAAAACAATTGGCTTGCGTTTAAAGTGTGATTCATTGAAACACTAAAAATAAATATTTGACATTCCGCGAAATTAATTAGCAGCTTTGATCAGATTTTTTGAAGGCCAAAACCACAATTGAGCTCTGGAATTGCATACGAATGGATTAAATTGAAAATCCAATTTCTCCGGATTCGTAATTTGAGATTGAGCAATATACATATGGTTACCTAAAATGCAAAACAACGTATGATCAAAAAATTCAAAACTGTGTACTTTATTGATTAATATTGCTTACGCGGTTATTGCCGAGTTCAAAACAGCGCGATAGTCGTTCTTCCTTTTCACTGTTTGGCGCCTATTGGGGATTCTTAGTGTAGGCAGGCCCTTCTCCACCTGGTCTTTACAACGGAGTGGAGATCTTCCTTTGCTTTTCCCGGTGGGTAGTACTTCGAATACTCGCAGAGCTGGAGTGTTTTCAACCATTCGGATGACATAAACTATGTCAATGTAGTCGTATATCTCATACAGCTCATCATTCCATCGAATGCGATATTCGCCGTTGCCAATGAGCCATAAATCTTCCGCAGAACCTTTCTCTCAAAAACTGTTTGACTAACTTTTTAAGGTATATATCATTTACTCAATAAGATTAGCGTAATTACACTAGAAATTAGCGTAATTAGCTCAAAACTCTCATTACAGTCATGGCAACCTATGTACTCAAACCATAAAAGAAGTAAACGACTTCTGTAATCACAAAAAAATTATAAATATATTTATATGTACTTAATATGTACATATGTATGCTTATACTCATTTTTCAAAGCAATGTTGTTTTGTACCAATTTTCGGCGGAAATTTTCCCAAACAGGCTTAGTCACTACACCTGTCTGCTTTTCCTGCCAGTCACCATCCATTGTTGGAAGGTTCTCGGTAAAAAACATGCATTTGTATTGCTTTTCAGTGTAGTGAGGTGTATTTCCATTGCCAATTAAAGCATTTTAATTAATTGCTTGTGTTATGGTTACTATTAAAAAGCGATATACATATATTTTACATTACAAAATCTGTTCATATTTCTCTGTCTGTTTTTGAATTGTTGATATTTTAATCCTGTAGGCAGCATTTATCTAGGGACAATCGTAGAGCCTAGCCTCTTCTATTTCTTTTTATTATATTTACTGCCCTCTGTAAGAAAAAGGCAAGTCGTTACGAATTGAAATTTCCGAAAGGGCTGACAGACGGATCAGAATGCAATGGAATGCCTTAGTAACATGCAGCAACTCTAATGTCTTGTAGAAGGGAATGGAAGTAAATCATGTATGTACTTCACTCACACGGTTTGGAAAATACGGCAGAACGGTTGTTGACCTAGTCACAAGTCACAAGTTACTGGCAAAACAAATGTGACGTACTTTGCTGTATTAGTAACGTCGACGCATGCAGAAAGTGCAAGATAGTAGATATGAGATAGACGCTGGAACATGCGGTTTTTGTCCAGCCGTATATAGAACTTAGCTTAGATATTTAGGAACTTCGGACCAGATATAGTATCATAATTGGTTTTTTGGAAGCGTATGAGCGCTGGACCGCAGGTGGTCGCACTTAGACCATCATTAAGCCTATTGTACTCAAGTGTCAGCTTTCGATATCAAAGCTGTATAAACTTTGGTAAACGCATTGACACCCTATACAATGTAAACTTCAGCCCGTGGGAAACTCAACCTCCAACTAGCAGAACCTGTAGATCTATGAATGGCCTGACAGCCATTTAGGGTAACCAAGCCTAACCTACTTCCGCCTGCGGATAACCACACTTGATTTGTAGCTGCAAGTGTATAAAATTTATACTGTTTCCTATTGAAGTATTCTGAGTTCTTGTGGAATGTTAAAATTGTCCAGCATTTACCACCAGCCCTCGGGTTGTCGCTCTTTGTACATATGAAGATAAGGAGACTCTCTCGACATAACGGAATTGAGCCAGATGTTACTTTGTAATCACAATCAATAAATGTATAAGATAAACGAGATGTGATTTTTGAAAAAAATTAAATTTTTTTAAAGATATTTATTAATTTCCTTGCTTAATGTTGTTGTCTTAAAAATAGTCCGCATTCGATATTTGGCACTAATGTCAGCTTCTCTTCCAATCGTCGAAATACTGCTCAAACTTGAGAGTCTTTCAGAGATCTTTATGTTGCTTTTAAAATGACGGCCCTTTAAACTTCTCTTTATTTTTGGAAATAGAAAAAAGTTATATAAAGAGGCTTTGGCATCGTTGCAATATTTCTTTTTTTTTTTTTTGCAAGAATTCACGAAAAGATCATAAAACAAAGTAAATAATGAATACTGCTGAAGTTTGTATCGTACTTCAAAGTCATGTATGTACATTAGGGTGGGTAAAAAAGAAGTTTGTTTTCGCCTCGTACTCTGATACTTATAGAAAGGCTCTCCAAGTATGGGTAAAGATAATAAGATATAAAAAACCATTAGGCGGAGGACCACGCCTTTACAATTAAGAGCTCATATTTGGGGAGTCTTCTTTAGAGGTGTTTAGCAGCAAATTTTTCAGAGCACCAAGCGAAGTAAAACATGATCAACCCTAATGTACATATTTCAACATCATAAAAAAATTGACAATTGAACACTGCAAGCCGGCGAAATTTTTAATTTTAAAATTCGCGGAATTTTCTGCACACACTTAGTACATATAAATATACAAGTATATACAGCCGTTGACAGCTAATTAGAAACACGAGTTAGTTTGAAGTAAATGAAACTATTTTCGAATAAATCACTAATTTTTACCGTTTGTTCACTCATTTTATTGAAATTTATGTTAAACTTAAACTCTAATGGTAAAATTTTTAATTAAAATTCCTTTTTTTTTTTGAAGATTTTAATAAAAATAAGTGGAATCAACGATTTGAGTACGACAACTAAATAGAAACGAAAATTTTTTGTCGGCAAAAAATACTGCTTTTAAAAAATATTGCTTACTTTCAGTTAGTATTTTGTTGCTTAACCTTTTTAATGTAATACAGCTTCTCAACCACTGCGAATTGACGTTATAAGACTCTGACAGCACACCACTAGTGTTGCTTACCATGCCTAGGACGGCATGAAGGACGGTCAAAAAGGTCATTGATATTTGTGATTTTTTTGATACCTACAGCTTTTTTGACATCAACAGAGATGTGTTCTCTTCAGGCCACTCCAAAACATTCATGAAATTTTCAACAAAAAACTTTTGTGTTGACTTTGCCGTGTGCTTTGGATTGTTATTTTGTTGGAATGTCCATATAACACGCAAATTGTACTTAGTCCATGGCAGAATGACATTGTTTTCAGGATGTCGACGGATTTCTGCTTATTTAAAATTCCATCAATCATATGGAGCGGACCTACACCACCCCAAGAAAAAAATGCCCACATCATGATTGATTCTCCACCATGCTTCACTGCATGGCGAGGATCAAATTCTTGATAGATTGGTCGGCAAACATACCTTCGACCATCAGGATCTATGCGATTTATTTTGTTACATCGCTCCAAACAACATACTTCCATTTTTTTGTTGTCCAAGATCAATAAGCGTTGGAAAAGCCTACACATTCTTCTGCCGTGTAATCCAAACTCGACTAAGCGCCGGGCAATTGTATTCTTGAATTTTTGGACATTATATTCGTCTTGAATTTTACGTAGAATGTCAGTGGAACTTGTTTTTTTTTGGATCCCCTCGGGAGATGGTAGTAATTTTGCAGTATATTTCTTTTGCAGTTTTTCTGGTTTTTCTTCGCGCGCAACATTGGAAATAGTTTTAAAATTCTTTATATGCTTAAGGGCATTGAAAATAATTTCTTTTGAGCATTTTACCTGATTCGAGATTTGTTTGTACGTCTTTCCAGACTAACCAAGGTCAAAAATGTAACTACGTAGAGCGGAGAGCGTTTACTCATTAAAAAACTTGAATATATTTTAAACTAAAGAACTAGAAATCAGTAATATTATTAATAAAATATATATATATAATATTTAACACCTTGAGGAATTTTAAATCTTTAAAAAACTGCTTATAATTAGCTGTCGCACTTCATTCACCTTCTATATCGTAACACATTTACTATTTGGGAAAAAATTAAAAAAAAATTTAACTTCAGGACTACAAAACAGTGTGAATTTGGTAGTAAATAGAGTAGCACGAACAATGCAGGACTTTTAGGAAAGTAAATAATGGTATGTAAAAATTTCTTATCATTATACTCATCAGCCACCTACAAAAAAGGCAGCGTTTCTAATTAGCTGTCAACGGCTGTATATTACATCTACTTTCATATTCTGTTCCACCTCCTTTCTAAATTTGTGCCACAGTCAATTGGGTAATTTAGAATTGGAGCGAAAAATGATAGAAAATAACGCAATGCTTTGAAATTTCAGGGGAATATTTCACCATTCCTTCTTAAACTCGCTGCAGTTATCAGATTTTCCCCCACATAATTGTTGAGTTCAGCCAATTTATTTTTTTTTTCTCTCACGCATTGGTAGCAAGTAACTTTGAGGACATTTAGCTGTAAGAAGTCGCCATTTTGAACCACAAATGCTGGCAGGAACTCATAAATTCGCATCTAACTCACAGCACTTGAAAGAAATTGACAAAGCGTTACTAATAGGATTAACTTCATTGTCAAAAAAAAAACAAAAACAAACAAAAACATTTGTAGTATACATATATATACATATATATATATATATTTGTGTTTGTATATATGTACATATATGAATATTTATACTTAAAAACTCCATATACTATATACTATATATGTAATAGTCTGTGTGCTTTCACATAATCCTACCCACTTTTTCGGCTTAAAAAGCCATGAATGGCAATTAAATATCTAATCTTGATAAAACTTTGGGGATTTCTATGATATTTGTGAAATAATTTGTACCAAGAGAAGCTCACTTTTGTCCAAATGAAAATTTCAATTAAAGAGAATTTCCTAAAAGAGCAATTTATTAACACTACTAACAAGCACAAGAGCACTTTAATATAATATTAAGGAATATTCATATGCAATTGTCTACCGGAGTATTTTCATAATTACTCATAAGAGTTCATATTTTGTACGCAGGTGATTCATTTAAATGGGTACTCAAATTACGTAATCACGTACTCGATGAAATTTTTAAACAGTTAAATTGTATTTTAGTATATATGTATGTATATAGTAAGCAAATAAGAATGAGTTAAGATTTGATGAAACCACAAAATTTGATTATATATGTATGTACATATATATATATATACAAATATATTTCACTAGCCGCCCGGTACGTACTTTGCTACGTATAAAATGAAATAATAAAAAAAAATATTTTAAGATCAAATTCATTTATTGAAACAAAAAAATATTTTATCAATTATTTTCTATTTTAAAACTTAATTGTAAACATTTGAATTGAAGTGGCATATCAGTTGGAACCATAGAGATATGTGGCATCAAACAACTTCTTCTTTTGATTTAACAGTTAAGATCGTAGCTACAATCAAATTAGGTATCAACTTTTTCACTGCCAACAGCAACAAGCTGCAAGAGTATAATAATTTTGCCATCGCCGTTCAAGATTCAATACAAAACTATTTTGTTCATTACGTTCACGCTGCCATGCATTAGGTTGTGCGCGTTCATCTGCCGTTTGTGATCGCCTTAGTAATGCCACATCATTTGCATTACGCGTCACCGACGTAAGACTCACCGTTTGTATGAATGCCCTCAACAATATGTTTAAAAAAAAAAATAAGAACGTCTAAAATGAAATGACCGCATGAATGGCATACAAACATAACAATTTGGCAACACAATCCCATCTTAAAAAATTTCAATTTGACACGAAAATTCCCATTAAAATTTATTCAATTCAATTGTTACAAAAAATGTGATAAATGAAGAACCGCCCGACTGATTTTGTGCAAACTGCACATAAATAGTCCGAACAAAGCCTAAAGATTTGGTTTGGATAATTTTTAAAATTACAACGAACAGTGGCATTCCTTCTTATATATATGCATATGAATAAACATAAGCTAATTTTGTGTCTATTATTCAGTAAATTTTATGTCGATAGATATATAAGTTGATCTTAAAAGTGTAATTTTCAAAATATGTGCCCCTTGGAGTTAATCTCAGCTATCACACTCTCAGCTATCTTTTTTTAGATAAAAAATACAGAAGCTTCAAATTTAATGGGAAATGTTTATTACAATTCGATGGAACATTCTTTGCCATTTATTTTTTGAAGATTCTTCTTCTTCTTTACTAGCGTAGACACCGCTTACGCGATTATAGCCGAGTCAACAACAGCGCGCCAGTGGTTTCTTCTCTTTGCTACGTGGCGCCAATTGGATATTCCAAGCGAGGCCAGGTCCTTCTCCACTTGGTCCTTCCAACGGAGTGGAGGTCTTCCTCTTCCTCTGCTTCCCGCGGCGGGTACTCCGTCGAATACTTTCAGAGCTGGAGTGTTTTCATCCATGCGGACAACATGACCTAGCCAGCGTAGCCGCTGTCTTTAAATTCGCTGAACTATCTCCTACAGCTCATCATTCCATCGAATGCGATATTCGCCGTGGCCAACGCGCAAAGGACCATAAATCTTTCGTAGAACCGGCGACTCATCCGTTGTTGACATCGTCCAAGCCTCTGCACCATATAGCAGGACGGGAATTATGAGTGACTTATAGAGTTTGGTTTTTGTTTTTCGAGAGAGGACTTTGCTTCTCAATTGCCTACTTAGTCCGAAGTAGCACCTGTTGGCAAGAGTTATCCTGCGTTGGATTTCTAGGCTGACATTGTTGGTGGTACGCTGGTTCCAAGATAGACGAAATTATCTACAAGTTATGACTGTCAACAGTGACGTGAGTGCCAAGTCGCGAGTGCGACGACTGTTTGTTTGATGACAGGAGATATTTCGTCTTGCCCTCGTTCACTGCCAGACCCATTTCGTTTGCTTCCTTGTCCAGTCTGAAGAAAGCAGAACTAACGGCGCGGGTGTTGAGGCCGATGATATCAATATCATCGGCATACGCCAGCAGTTGTACACTCTTATATAAGATGGTACTTTCTCTGTTGAGTTCTGCAGCTCGAACTATTTTCTCCAGAAGCTGGTTGAAAAAGTCGCACGATAGGGAATCGGCTTGTCTGAAACCTCGTTTGGTATCGAACGGCTCGGAGAGGTCCTTCCCGATTCTGACGGAGCTTTTCGTGTTGCTCAACGTCAGATTCAAATGTTGGCCGCGGCTACGTTTCGATAACTCGTTCGAGAATTTCGACTGCTAACTGGCGAATGAAAAGTGTGATGGTTTTGCTAAGACCTGGATTGTAGCGAGATTGTCCGCATAGACTTTAGACTTTACATATCCCCATAGGAAAAAGTTAAACAGTGTGATACCACACGATCTTGGTGGCCAATCGACCGGCGTAACGAGATTTTATCTCTTCTCTCAATAAATCCATTGATTGATACGATGTGTGGGAAGTAGCGTCGTTTTTCTGGATGAAATGCTAGCTATTGAATCTCTTTCGGTTAATCTTCGTTCCAAATGCGATCATTTTGATTGTTTACATACCCATTAAGCCAGAAATGGGTTTTATCGTTGAACAAAATTTGGCTTGAAAGCGTCAGAGGTTCTTGGAACTTTTCAAGAGCCCATAGAATGAAACGATGTCTTTTGGTAAGTTGAAGTGGATTCGGATTTTACACAAGCTCTATTTTGTACGCTCTCAATTTAAGATCTCGACGTAAAATGTGCCAAATCGTTCCATACGTCAGTCCGAGTTGCTGCGAATAGCGCCGAATCGACTCTCCAAGGCCTTAGTGTACACTCTCAACTCTGATTTCTATAAATTATTCATTGAGTGTGGATGTTATCTATTTGTTGGAAAAATATTATGTATACTATATTTCAAGAAGAAAAAATAGTGTTGCGAATAGTACGCTCAGAAGGACGATTATTTGAAAATTTATTAAATAATAAATAATAAAATTTTATTCGTCCGTCTTCTTAAGCAAATTACTTTTCCGCGGGTCTCAACCTAGCACTGCAATTACTAATATTAAATAAATATTTGATAAATACAGTTTTAATTGCACTAATGGAGCTATTTATGTATGCATTTAAACAATAATAGCAATTCTAATGGCCACAAAAACCGCAAACTATTTCACCAACCAATTATATAATCACGCAGCATAATTATTTACTGAGTTTCGTTGTTTTTCGCATAAAGGCAAGGAAAGCTATGTATTTGCAGTTTACTCCACATACACAGATTACTAATGAATACTTACGCACACATCATTACATAACGTTCTGTTGATATGATTGCGTTACACACCGTTGGTCAAGCGGTTGCAGTCAACTGGTTTGGTATTGTTGGTCAACCGCCCCTTGAAAATTTCACATAACTTGACAAAAATAATGACATTAATGGTACTGTAACTCCGATGATGAGCTGTGTGCGGAGCACCACTGTTAGAAAGCATAGTTTCCATGCCATTAGCGAGGAGCATTCCTGATGGAAGTGGTAGTGGACCCATTAGGCAAAACTTCAAGTATAAGAAACAATTACTAAATACTAAATATTATTGATCATCTTCTTATAAGTATAGCTCGTTGCAAAAGATATTAGAAGCTAACTATTAAACATTTGCTGTTTTAACCAATTTTGATATATATAATTTTATCCTGAACAGCAAGTTACATTAAGTTTGTCATAAAGTTTGTAGCGCTTAGAAAGAAACACCGGGGACCCCATAAAACATGATTTTCCAATAAGAGTGATATGATTTGTTTTCAAACGGTCTCTACTACTTTTTTTGCAGAAAAAAATTCGTTGAAACCCTGAGTAATTTGTCCATTTGTAAAGAACCCGGTTTCTAGCAATAAGACCCATGACTTCAAATAACTCCACAAGAAGTAATCTAATGGTGTTAAATCAGAACTTCTTAGATGACATTCCAAGTCGCAACTTCTTGAAATATCGAATCCCCAATCTTTTCTCGTAAAAATTCGGTTGTTGCACGTGCTGTGTGGTACACAGCCTCATCTTGTTGGAAACAGATGTTGTCAAGATCAACTTCAATTAAAAAGTTGGTTACAAGTATTATCGATCTATAATGTACTGCTCTACCCATTGACAGTAACAGTGTCACTAGCATAATTTCGGAAAAAGTACAGACCGATGATTCCACCAGACCAAAAAACACACCAAACTATCAATTTAACTGAATGTAATGTTTGTTCACGAATAATTTTTGGAATTCTTCGCACTAGAATAGACAGGTTATTTAGTGCGCCATTCAGATGGAAGTGAGCGTCATCGGAGAAGATGATTTTTCTTAAAAAAAATCGTTATCGTTTTCAACTTGCTTCAAGGCAAAATCAGCAAATTCACAACGTTTACTGTGGCCTCAGTTCCAGACTGAGAACAATTTTATTTGGATGCAAGCTCAAATCCTTTCTCAAAATCCGATAGGTTGTGGTTTGAGAGAGTCACATTGCTTGAGAACTTCTAGGAATCCGCGATCTCCAGCAACACTATCCTGAACGGCAGCAATATTTTCATTACTTCAAGCGATTCTTTGTCTTATTGGCACTTAGACATTGTGTGAAGTAAATGTGTGCTCAAAGTTTGCAAGAATTCCACGAATAGCGAGCACAGGTATACGATTATTACGACCATAAAATGGCAAAAGCGCACGAAAAGTTGCAATTGAATAATAAATTTTTTTTTGATAATAATTTTTTTTTTGAAAAAGCAGTCCCTTCGACGATGAAATTGTAAACATTACCGAAGACATTGAAAAAAATTGCAGACATATTAAAAAGGGCCCGGTACGACACATACAAATCATATAATCTCTATTGGTAAACCCGTTATATACTATATAAATAAATGATCAGCTTGACGACCACCGTCGATTGAGCCATGTTCGTTCACATTTTTTTCATTTACATTATATTTTTATCAATTAATATTTTTCCTACAGGGTACGAGTATGGCGTTGTCATATTTATATGACTGTGAAATGCCCATAATTTACGCAATGTGTTAACTGGATACCACCATTCTGCGGCCTTGTTAGTTTCCATGCCACTTGGCACGCACGAACGGGAGTAGCAAAAAATTCATTCATAAAATTTGAGACAAAATAAGATTCAGTGCGTTGTTCACACTGCTTAAATTATAATGGTTCATTAGAGTGTTATGTATGGTAGACGCATGATTATACCCGATGAGGAGATTAATAGAACTACTTGAAAATTAGTTAATCAATTTCGATGAAATTTCGAGGAAACCTCAGGACATTTTCACAGAAGGTATCGGAGAAATGTGTTGACTGAATAGCAGGCGTTAATATGAATAAAGTGGTTACGTGATTATCAACATGTTGCTAGTAAGTATAATAGTTCCGTTCAGCTAACGGTTGTTTGCATCAGCTAAAAAGAATAGAGTTGGATAAAGTGACTGTAGAGATCAAAATTGCAGTTGCGAACTTTTTTTTTATCGAAAATGCCGCTTAATCTGTGAAATATATTATGGAAATTCGGAGAGCATACTTTTATAATAATAATATGCCAAAAATATGTTGAATGTAGTTAATAATTTATTTAGTCCCATATGCCCCGTAAAAATAATTTCTATGCCGCATATAACGGCAGAAATCGGTTAAAAACTTGATTTAGACCTCATATAACTTACAAATCTTTACAACTGAAGGTATTTGCTTAGTTTTGATCCCTCCAAATTGCAAGCGTATGACATATTCTGCTATGTAAGAAAACGTGTGCAACCGTATTATTTTTTATATTGCCCAACCAGTGCCATGACATATTCCCATCTTTCTCGCAATTTGTGGATTCCAAATAAAAAGAACTTGGCGGGCATGCAGCCATTTTTGATACTCTGTGCTGATGTGAACCGTATTCCAGTAAGGGGATTTTGCATCGGTCGGGCCAAATGGTAGTCAGTAGTGGCAAGGTGTGAACTATAAGGCTGCTGAGACAAAACTTCCCAGCCGCCGAGCGTTGTCATAATGAAGAATTATCCTCTTGTGTCTAGTCGCAAGTTCAGAACGTTTTTCGGAAACCCCAAGCCTCAACTTGATGGGTTGTTTGTCGTTAGTATTCCCACTAATAGTTACAAAACGTTTGGCATTTATATTTTATGTATGTATGTATGTTGATATCCCGTTATATTTATATACTTTGCGCGACTATAAAACGTTCGTTTCTAGTGATGTTCTACAGATGGAAGTACGCTTGGCATTTAAATTCCTGCTTTTTGTTTTTGGTTTTTCACTATTTTCAATTGATTAACTTCAAATATTAAATATGCATGCACACATAATTATTTGGATTGTAGATTGAAAGATTAACGCACAAAGTTTGCTAATAATAATATTTGGAAATTTAAATACAAATACAAATACACATGCACATTCATATACTGTACTTATGTAATTACGTACAATATCTCAAAAATTTTATGAATAAGTTTTTTTTTTGTTGTTTGTTAAAGCACAATGTGAAAGCTAGCTTACATACATCATATTGGTATTAAAAACGAATTAATTTTAATGCTAAAATAGATTATGTTAACTGTATATGGGTTTTGTCTGACGTTTAGAATTCAGTTTTTCTTGCTATACTTTTATTTGCACTCTTCCATCGCCTGTTCAACCAGGTAATTTTTTATAATTTTTTCGACAAAACTACATTTTGTCTATAACTTAATTTTATAAATTTGAAATTTTTCTTCAAATGCAATGTTTTGGTATACATATTGGTTACTCTTATTTTTCCTATACTTTCACTGAGCTCGGGTTTCAAGCCACAAGCTGATGCGATTGTCATATTTGCCATCCATTTACCTACTGAACAAGTTGAAATATAGAAGTCACTAAAAATGATATACTACTGTGCCCAAAAAATAAGGTGACATTTGAATTTAAACTGCGCGCGTCGAAGAATTTGGATAATTATTTTTTTAAGGTTGGTAGTACTGTCAGTCACATTTATGTCAAATTTCATGTCAAAATATTCATTAGTGTTTGCGATACGCGTCGTTTTGTGAGCTGCTAAAAGTGAGCTTTTCGTTTTTGGTGATGTCGAAATTTGTTGAGTAAAAAATTTGTATTAAATTTTGTTTACGGAATCATTTTCTGCTGCGGATACGTTGAGGATGGTGCAGAAAGCCTCTGG